>JASDQU010736532.1:83038-129405 GCA_032191745.1 Picea mariana
ATGAGCCTCCTTCCCTTAGGGTTTTGATTCTAGGGCCCTGCCATTGCAGCACCATAGAACCTAACTCTCTAGTCTTTAGATTTCAATCCTCCCGAGATCTTGCCCTTACTTTTGACTCCATAATACCCTAAGGCACTGGTTTTTCTCTCCAACGTTGAGCTTGTTGTGCAAAAAACAATCTTTCAAAACTCTCAAATTTGAAACCCTAACTAACCCTAACATAGCAGAAAATGATGATGTCATGCCTTTATTAAGCTCTTAGTTGATAGAAAATACCGTGGCTTGGTCATCTAGTGATAGACAATTATATATTAGTGATTTTCATTGGCTAAATTGCAAAACGTTGACCTTCTTGTCTATCATACTAACCCTAGAAGAAGCTGACGTCATCTCTAGCATACCTGACACAACAACTTCTTATATATGAGCAATTAATGATATTTAATGCATTGATTAATTTAAGGATTGATTATTTTCATTAGATGCTATGATGTTCCAGTGTTTATTGACAAAGTAAGATTATATGCCATTGTCATTATCGCAAACATTGACTTCATCAATATTTACTGTTGTTTATGCTCATGTACATTAAATATTGATAGTCATTGATTAATGAAGTATTAACCACTATTGCATGTACTAGTGTCATTTTTGTCTTGTCTTGCAAGCAGGTGCCTCTTCTGTGGTTTTTCTTCATTTGACTATCTTCTTGGCGGTAATCTGTGAAGGGGAAACTAGCCTTAATCCTTTGAGCTTTTTCCTTTCAAAACCCCATATTTCCAGGGATGTTTCCCTTGGGCTTAGCCACCCTAAATAGAAAGGACCTCCCCATTGTGGTGACATTGGGTGGGGTAGGTCCCTGTTTCGCTAGTTTGACCCTTATCCTTCAGCTACTTGACCTTAACTACAAACTGAGCGATAACAGTTCTATCTCATCCTATCAAGGAATTCACATAAACCCAGGGCACCAACTAGAAGAGATAGGCCCCCCTTGGACAGGTCGTTGGATTTGGTATCCATCTCTCTGAATATGTGGGCAAAAGAGACCCATTCAAAGGATTCCAAATTTGTCTTGATGTACCAGATAGAGGGCCAAGCCCAACATCATAAATTGTAGCCTTCTGACTTTCTCATTTGATCAATATTTTTGAATCTCCCATAATTTGTTGCTTCTTCACCTATTTTTTTAAAGCAGCCTCCAATCATGTCCATAAGGCGATAATTTTTTCTTTGTTGTTAGTGCCAATCGCTGGAGAATTGAGAATATGGAGGAAGTGATTTTATTTAAAAAAGAGAATGATGCCTACACCATAAATGAGGGGATGACCTTGACAAGCTCCATCGAAGAATCCTCAAGGAACCTCAAAATCCAACTCTGGAATTACTAGAACTCTCATAGTTTTTATTTTGGGTTCCAACATAAATTATTTGGATAAATTCAATATTATACTAGCTGTGACTTCGGGGGGAATATCCTTAACCTTGAAAATGTTGGAATTCCTGGCCCACCATATATTGGAAATCAATATGTTAGGAAAACATTGATAATTTTTGACCGCCTTATCATCCACCCAATATTTCGAGCAATCTTCTAGACTTGACTTGTTCCATTGAGATGTCGGCTTGAGATCCACTTGCATTAGCTGCATCACATGCTTTGCATAAACACAACCAATAAAAATATGAGAAACAATTTCCTCATGATTCTTGCATAAAACACATCTTCTTGGGATAGTCCACCCTCTCCTGATACCAACATCCCAGGCTAGAAGCTTATTGTTTAGTGCCAACCAAATAGTGATCTTATTTTTTAGTGGAGCGTTTATCTTCCACAACTAACTTCACAACCACATTTTTTCTCCTTCAAACGATTCCTCCATCCAAAATTTGTATCCCAGTTTTTCCATGAATTCCCCAGTGACAACATTCTTTAACCTATTACCCCCCCAGGTTAGGGGTAAGTAAAGAGATGGTGTATCAAGGTCCACAGGTAGAAAACATGGAGTGTCGAGAGTCCAATTCCTAGCACAACCTGCATAGCCCCTCTACTTTACCACATAGCAACATCCACTACATCGGCTTGGCTCCAAGAAGACAATAGGTCTTGATTCATGAGGTAATGAGTCCAATTTTGTGGTAAGTGTCACTCTAATTTTTGAAGCATTTGAATATGTTGCAAATAATCCTTTCTTGATGATGGAACATTTGCTTGGAAATTATACCTTTTGCCTAGTTTCACCTTGGTGGGTGGCACGATTTCCTAGCAAGTAGGTCACCCTCAGGAAAAGAGTTTCTACTGGGTGGTTCCTTGAAGGGTTATCGTACCATTGATACTCATACTTACCACTTTCCAGACTTCTTGCCCTTATGTTTCCTCATATTTTTGGATTTTGGGCTCATTGAACCCAAGAAGGGATTGTACCTTATTTCATGTGAAGAAGGGGCTAGAGGACCAGAGGTGTTGTAGTTGGAAAAAGTTAAAAGTCAATCATTATCCTTCCATATTCTCACCCTAAGGTCCCGATAATGATAAAATGATTATCCATAAAAACATTGACCTTCTGAAACATATAATTAATAAATGTCCCGCTTGTTGGAGGAATGCATTTGCGATGTCCTTTACTTTCCATTGCATATGGATCTCAATGTGTTCCTAACTCCAAGTGTCATTGCAGTGCTCTTTTCTTTCCATTGTGCATAGCAATCAATGTTCAGACAATAATAAATTAAATGCAAGGGCTTGGAAAAATGTTACATTACAAACGAAGGATGCAACACACCCTCCACAAAGGCACCCATAAATGAGACAATACAAACCCTTGAAATATTAAGAACCCCATTCCCAAAAGTATTTCCCCAATCCATCTCATACTCATCACATGAACTAGATAGGGTCCTATTGGGATACATTCATTGACTTGGGGATTGGCTTGCCAAATAGGGCACCGTGACACCCCTCCCATACCTAAATTTGGCAAAACTTATAAGGTATTTGAGCATTTGTTTAATTTGAAAAGGGGGGATTTGATGCACATGCTTGGGTGGTTCTTGTATTATATGTGTCTTACTTGGCATGATTCATGTGACTTGTGGAATCTTGGAGGGTGTACTTGTTTGTCTTTGTAGTACCTTTCCCACATGATGGACGCTAGAACCCACATGTGGTGACCATTGATGATGAACGTTGCACTTTGAGAGTGGAGGACCTTGCCTTTGGAGGCACCTTGGCATCACCAGAGGATGAGGTTTCACTCTTCTCCACTTGGAAGTTTTCCTTTGGAGGCCTAGGAATTCGCCTCTTAGCCCATGACGACATCTTGGAGGGCTAGGGTTTGATGGATGAGATGGTTCCAGAGGTGGCTTGACAGGAGGGGACCATGGAAGGGGACTTTTGCATGAAACATGGCCTTTGGAGGCACAACGTCTCCTTCCTCATGCTTGATGTTTCACTTGGAGAGCCTATGTTAACCTCTTAGGGCATGACATCACCCTTCTAGTGTTTTATTTCATGTAAAAATTTATTTTTGTATATTGTAAGGGAAAATTAAAGGGGTCATCCCTCTTATGTTTTTTTGTTGAAAATTTTAAGTGGACAAATAGGCCAAGATGGATCCATAAGTAAAGCCACTTGAAATTTCATTTTATCATCACATTTTCTCACCTTCATGAGAGAACAAGTCTGAAATTTACTCCTTATCCTTGGTTATCTCTCTCTTCTACATATGCGCCTTGCTTGGAAGGTCAAGTTATGGATGTTCTTTGTTGATTTTTTAGATGGAATTTCTGCAATCAGGGTTTTCTCTTGTGATATCTTGGTGAAGTATGTAAATTTATATAATATTGTTTCATGTTATTAATGTTTTATGGTGAAATATACTTGTTCATGCTAGACGTCTTTCTTGGTAAAACCCTAAGAGAGGAGCATAAGTGCTTCCTCCCCTCACAAGGTTAATTTTGTCCAAATATTTGTGAAGAAATCCTAGCTAGAGTTAGACTCCTAAATCCCTAAAGTGCTATCACTTTAGGATTTTATCTCTAGACTCTTGATTCTTGACCTATATGAAGCTACAAGAAGGGAGAAAATGTTTCGAGGGCCCAAAAGTGCTTGCACCCTAGAAAATCTCTCTCCTCAAGATTTAATCTTTAAGGCCCTTATTATCATACAAAATGTAGGTTGGGAAAAGCCTGACCCAAACCACAATATGGTGACAACTAAGAGAACACATACCCACTTGTTACACACCAAAATTGCACACCTAGGTATCTCACCCTAAGTGTCACAAAGTGATGTATACACCTCGGTAATGTTGCATGCGTTGTCTCAAATGTCGTATGCACCTTCCCAAGTGTCACATTCACTTTGTTAGGTGTTGCCACCCCTTGAAACCATGAAAATAGTTGTTCATGACCCTTAAGTCATATGGGAGAAGAAAACCCATCATTTCTAGGTCAAAACACACTTTTTCCTTGGAAAATTCGACCTTTTTTTGGGCATTTATGAAGGATGGTTGTTATTGGATTAATCGGTGAATGCGGACATAAACAAATCTCCCTAGATCCACCTAGATCTAGAACAAAACAAGATAGGACATGGCACTTTCCCTAAGCTATAATCATCGAATTTACTATCAAACAAGATATGAGTGACATACCTTTGAATATCGCTTCTTTATATCTTTGTTGTCCTCGCTCCGTTCCAGTGCTCTTGTGATATTGGATCTACAATGAAACAAAAGCCAACCAAAGTGAAAGAAAATAATAGTATATTCAATGAAAACTTATACATGTGATCAAGGAGTCATGTAATAAATGAGAATGATTTTATGGGAAAGAAACATGCCACTGTATTATATTAAGTAAAAGTGGAAGATACAACCAAACAACATTGATGTTGCAAGGTTCCCTTTCAGTGGCCCTTTTCTCCAACACATACACTTGCCCCAAACTTGCATGAAGAGGATCCGCAATAACTTGATGGACAAATGAAGACCTCAAGCATCAATTGAAATAGAATCCCTCATACAATTCTCAACCTATTCTTTCATTAATTCCTTGCTTAACCTTTTCCATGAGAAATCCATCATTATATAGGAGAAAGAGAGATGGTTAAAGAGATTAGGATGATCCCACCAAATCAGAGAAGTGAGTAGGATCCCAACCATATAGATGCCACCTCATATTATAGAAGATTCCTTTTTAGAAACTTTGTGATGTCGACCTTTTCTTAGTCTTTCAACATTGCCGCACCCTGGCTATAGGATAGCCTACAGAAATGTCGCAAACCAGTTTTAGGATAGACTGCGACGATCAGGCATTGCCGCACTATATCTTATGGTTGACCTACGACATCCTTTCTTAACAAGGTTTTGTAGAAGAGTAAGCAGTCACTTTTCTCATGAAGAAAGGTTCTTTTGAGACCCTGAACACATGCTGTAGAAACATCACTAGGGTGACTAAAATAATGTGTAACAGTGGCGCACCCTAGCCATTATGTGGGAGGTCCATGGCACCCCCTCTACCATGCTAGAGGAGTGCCACTATTAGTATGTCACCCTGTCTCTCATTTTGGGGGAACACCATTCTTTTTAGAGGAGAAAGGGGGATCCTCCACCTAATTCTATGGGCCAACTCTCTCAAGATAAGGTTGGTTGTTTCGACCGTCATGCTTGGGCTTCACCTTAGGATCTGATAAAAACCTAAAGGAGCCATATCCTCAACCATATCCCTCATTTTCTCAGGGTGGTTGTGCCTCTCAAGCCTATATATTGAAGGCATTTCCAAGGGTGAAGGGGAATCTAAATCTGAGCATATCAAACCTTTGATCTAGTGTGGAAGTAATTATTCTAAGTATCATCATTGTGATCTTGGTATATTCATGCAAGGTCCATATGCGGAGAGTTTGGAGAAGGGATGCATCATCATCCATGGTTTGTAAGTGCCTATTTTTGGCTTTCCAATTCAATATATACTTGACCTATTTCCTTCAAGCTTGTGTACTTTTGCATTTGCTTGTCTATTGTTGCTTTAATATTGGTAGGTGAATTTGTTTTACCTAATCAGATAGAGTATGATATAATTGTTTCACTTTGCTTCCAATTGCAGGTATCAAGTTACGTCAGGGGGTTTGAAGACCAATCTCACAGATTGGAAGCATTGAGGACAAAATTTGAAACAAGGTGCATCATCCCCTTTCTCCCTTTCTCTTTCTGATTGGTTAAAATGAGTTCAAAGGGATGTTAATGTCCATTTGTAGTGTTTTTTTATTAGTATAGGGGTCTAGTAATCCAAGGTAAATTTCACTTGTTCAGGGGAAATATTCCTCAACATAATTTGGCGACTCCATTGGGGAAGGAATTTGACTGGTCTTTCCTTGAATCGTCTAAAGCCTTTGCTATCATTAGATATTTTTTGCTTCTTGATTATGATCTATTTCCCCTTCTCTCTTCTTCATCGAAGATATCAAAGAGCCATTGAATGAGTCTCTGCTGAGTTTGAGCCTTTGAAATTAATTTTTTGGACTTTTCAGAAAACTAGCCCTTCCTTGCAGATCACACCAGAGCGCCACTTACCTGATTGGAGCTCCCCAGAGGCCTGATAGAGAGTTCCATTAGCTACATGTCTCTCTCATAGAGCCTCATATAGGACACCATTCCCCTAATTGGTGCTCTGTCTCCTTGAGAAAAGGGGTGCCATTCCCCATTTTTGGTGTTTTTGCCTCTTTTTGCCTGCCTTTTTTGTTTTGGTTTATGTTTGGAAAAAGAGAAAGTTTTTCATGTGTATTTAGATTTTCGAAAAAATTTCTTGGTAGTTTGGCATCATCTTGATCTCAGGAATTGAAAGTTTCATTGATTTGAGTGCTTTCTTGTGTTAAGAAGAATGTAACTCTTCTCCCTCCCATACATAGAATTCATCAAAAAGAATGAACTGCATCTCATTATTTTGCATTCTATTGGAGTTGAGTCTCCTACACATCATCAGTTTCATCTTCATGAACCCTTTTGAGTAAAAACCATTAAAATCAACCACGCGCTAATAAAATCAACTAGAACATTTTTTGGTTTTATCACACCAACAATAGAACGGGATTAGGGTCTTTGGACTAGGAAAAGTGAGTAAATTGTCCAAGACTAATAAAAAGACTATAGAACACGAAAGAACATACAAATCCAACTTTTGTATAAGCATAACCAGGAACCCCCTCTCACACAGGGGCTAAACATGAGGTCGCGTGCAGGAGAGCAAAAAATATTACCCCTCCAAAGTTTAACCAAATTTAGCAAATGGAGCATATATTGGGGGTTTTTCTTAAGAAACCATTGGTTTCATTTGGTCTTAGTGCTTCGTGAACTCCAAATCTGTTCAAGGTCCTCTGGAGTTTTACTAGTCCTCTTGTATTTAGTTCTCTTTAAGAGATTCAGACTTTGATATCCTACCCATACGTTCAGTCCCAACTGTCAACTGTACCCATGCGAAGGCTGATTGCGAGTTGGTAACCTTAGTGGCCTTTCCTAGGTACCTATAGAGGTGACTGTGGGGGGATTCCCATGATACCTAGGGCAGACGTCATATCACACTCTCAGTATCCTTGGAGGGTGATCTCGTGAAAGCGAGGGTTGCTTGCATCGAGAAGGGTTATTACATGGAGGTCGAGGCAATTGCTTGATATCCCTTCTTCGATAGTTTTTTAAATCCGTTGTTGCTTGGTTTATTGATTTTAGTTTTCATAGGAGTGTGTTTCTTTGATTTTTGTAGTCGGCCTTAGAATATATTTTTTCAAAGTATACAAGGTATGGATATTGTAGTTCAGGAACTTCAACCCAATGTTTCTTATGAGGGAATGATCGAAGATCAAAATTATGAGACCGAGAGTGTAGCTCTTGGAAGTGAAAAACATGTTGAGGAACCGGTCAGAACCTTCGTAGAAAGATGTTGGTTGATATCCTTCTCTAACTACTTATTAGGATGACCCAGGTTCATATCTGAACAAGCTTCCAACAAAGGCGTCTAAAACTATTGGCCCTCCTAGTAAACCAGAAGGCAACACAAAACATAGAGTGTACTGCGCAATATCACCTGAGATAGTTCTATGGGTGACTACAATGCTCATATGCTTGCAGTCTAGGAAAGAGTGGGGATCTGGGATTTCATTTCATCCTCTTATGCCTTGAGCTATTTTTTCTTTCTATTCTTCTTAGTATTCATTCACCTGTTAAGCCTATGCATGCATTCTAACAAATCTAACATCTAACATATATCACAAAATTATCCATTCATCCATTCATAGTCTAACTACTTACAGAAAGTAAACATGTAATCAATAACACCACACAACACATATATTATCATGGCTCACCCGCTCCTGGGATACATCCACAAAGATCCGGCTCTTAGGATATTTTATTATGGTTATGTAATATATGGCGCCACACACACTACAATTTATGATCATACAAAATAGGTTCCACAACCCCTATGAGGCTGACTAGATCGCACCAGGCTCATCATCCTGCAATATAACCCTTGGGATATAGTTCCTTGGCTCTCCTACAACTCAACAAACAAAAATGGTATCAGATTTTACAGTCATTCTCCTAGCAAAACAAGGTTCTCTAACCTTCTGGAACAACAACTCCAACGATGACTACTCTTGACCTAGACCTCCTAGGTACTTATTTATCCTTATTTTTGTCTTATTTGCCATTAAAATCTCTCACAAAACCCTATCCCTAATGTAGTTATGTTTTCCTGCATGCGCACCTTGCATGCTTTCCTCCTTTGCATGTGGCTTTCCCTCGCACATGTTGCTTTTCCTTCCAGCTGTACTTTTCTAATTTAAGCTTTACTTTCAAAAATTATATTCTTCCTCAAAATCAGTTTGCTCCCAATAGGAACCTAACAATAACATCGTGACTCATCCCGAGTCACTCATGGAATCCAACATCTTTCACTGCCTGTGCCAGTGCTTTGTACATCTATGCTATTCGTTGGCATTGCTCACGGGCTTGGCTGCTCTTCTCTGTCATGGCCTCTATGACCTGCGTGGTGACTGGAGGTCTTAATATTTCTCCCCCCTATAAGCCTATCTTCTCTATGATCAAATTATCTGCATCTATTTCCATTACCAGTTGCTCCACCTTATCCTGCAGGGGCTCTAGTTGAGCCTGTCTTGCCATTTTCTGCTCCTGCACCACTTTTTCCTTTGCCTGTAGGCTCTTCATTTCTGTGACACTCTTGATCTTATCTAGTAGTGACATTGTCTTCTATCACTGCTTTACATCTGCCATTGTTGCATGAAATGTGTCTTCCTTCCCTTGCAACTCATGTAGAATCCCATCCTCTAATAGTTGTGTCCACAACTGGGCGCTCTTTTCCCACAACTTTGTCACTCTTTGTATGTTTTGCGTGATGTTCTCTACAGATGTTGTTGTGTCCTTCTCTCTTTGTGATATGACTTCTAGAGAAGTAGTAGGTACGACACGCTCCTCCCGCTCCTTGATCTATTCCTTATACCGCTCCATAGCCTGCACTATTTTCCTTATCTTCTCTTTCGAAGATGCTCCTTCTAATTCTATGCCATCTTAGATGGCTTGAAATACTACATTTATCTTTTTCTCCATCTCGTCCAATTTTCATTGGGGTATATTCTTTTCTTGTCATTCTTGGATAATGACCTCCTTGAGTGAGGTGTTGTCTTCTTGCGTCAATTGTAAGTTCATCACAACAGACCTTGCTCTGGACTGAATCTCCTACGTGATGCTAACCTGTAATTTATACAACGCTTTTGTTGGAATCTTGGTCAAAGCCAATTCCAATGTCTAAATGTCTTTTAAGGGATTCTGTGCTATCTCCTCATCAATGAACGACATCTTAGGAGTTATAATAAATTTTACACTCTCCTGCGTAGTGATTTGCACTGTTTCTCTAGCAGGTGCTCCTTCTCTAGTGGGCACTTGTTTCTCCTTCTTTTTCTTCTCTGCCCTGATCCTCAACTGCTCCAGTGCAATTTTTACCTCCTGTACTTTCTCCAGAATTGAAGCCTTGTGATTTTTAGCATTCTCCCATACCTCTGACAGTCAATCTTCGACTATGGTGGCTCTCATCTCCACATCATCTGGTGTCAGTGATGTCTTCATTGGTGTTTTTTGGGCCTTTACCTTCTTCCCGGAGCCACTTTATTTTGGCATCCGATGGCTCATATGCCTCTAGCATCTGTTTATCCATGCATGTATCCTAGCCAAATTATTCTTCCATGGATACATCCTTTGTCTCCATCTTGACTTCTTCGACGCACACCTGTTCTGTCACTCCTCTTGGTGCCTGCTCTGTGCGCAGTGGTCCTGGTGTAGAACCACACTGTGATTTCTTCTTTGTCCTGCTTTTCTTTTGTATGGGAATACTTCCCCTCTCTTGGCCCTCGTCACTGAACCATAGGCCGAAGCCACCCTCCGAGCACCTTAACCTTGACTGAGAATTTCTCCAGAAGCAAACCCTAGGCTAGATAGCCAAACAAAGGGTAGCGCACCTTTCCCCAAGGATAGAGCATCACAAAAAGCTGATTAGATAGTCCAAACCCTAGCCAAGAGACAATCCAAGCCAACACTGAAACTGGCTGCTGTAGCAGCTGCACCTGCAACACTCCTCCACACGTGCGCACCAAACTGGGAACTGCAGTGCGCGGAACTGGCTCTATGCAACTCCTGTGATATGTCAAATGAGAATTGGCGCTGTATTTATAGTGGTTCTGCCAGATTTGTTGGGGACGACTTCTCCTTCTGGATATGTGTCTGTTCAGTATATTATTATTATTTTTGGCCGACTTCTTCTTTTGGAGGCTAATAACCTAATATAAATTATCTTCTTGAGACGACAAGACTTCTAGGGTTATTAGCCAACTCATTAGGGTTTCTCTTGCTTCCGAGAGTCTTGTATTATCGTCAGGTTCACACGTGGAGGTAAATACCTCCCGTAGCTACCATAATATCAACACTCCCTCCTAGCTAGGGAGGTATTACAGGTAATGGTCTTGAGCACAAAAACATACCATTTACCCGGTAGCATCAATATAGTCGTCTAGACTATCTCATGACTAGATCATGAGCATCACCATCACCATCAGCTGCATCATCTCTCGAAACCATACTTTATATGAGTAATTAGACATGATGCTGGATAAGTCACTCTCACCATAGAGTGATACAAGAGCCACTCTTATAATCTAGAGGACTAAATGCTCTGATCAAATTTCCGTCTGGAAAATCTCTGTTCATCATTCGTCTGGATGGTGATTATTTCCAATAAACTGCTGATAGTCTTCAAGGCAATTAAAAAAAGGATAGAACACAACTGTGTCTATTCAAATTAGTACATAACTACAATCCAGTGGTTCACTACCACACCAAGTAGCACACACAAATACTTGATCAACAACATATAGTCACAAACAATGGAACATATCCACCACATTAGTCTTCATCTACTGTCATACAGTCTTCATAACAAACATCTGATAGAATCCTGCACATAAACAATGTTATGATATAAAATGAATCATCTGGGCCAATCTTTCACTCACATCTGTGAGCTCTGAAAGAATATCTACCTCACAAATAGTGGAACATATCCATCACAATAGTCTTCATTTACTGTCATATGATCTTCATAACAAACATCTGATAGAAACCTGCACATAAACGATGTTATGATATGAATTGAATCATCTGGGTCAATCTTTCACTCACGTCTCTGAGATATGAAAGAATATATACCCTTAGTTTTGAACATCAAAAATGGGCTATCTGCCCTATTCTTCTCAAACAAGGAAGAAAGATTGTTTCTGATTTATGAATTTGGACCATTCCTCACCCTGGGCCATTCTTCCTACACTAATCAAAGTGCACCCTGGACAGAATGTACAAAGCCTAAGGAATGTCTGAGTTTGGACCATTCCTCACCCTGGGCCATTCCTCCTACACTAATCAAAGTGCGCCCTGGAGAGAATGTATAAACCCTAAGGAATTTCTGTCCTAGATCATTCCCCACCCTGGGCCATTCCTCCTACACTAATTAGAGTGCACCCTGGAGAGAATGTGAAAACCCTAAGGAATGGCTGTCCCTTATTGCTGAGCCTGGACCATTCCCCACCCTGGGCCATTCCTCCTACACTAATCAAAGTGCACCTTGTAGAGAATGTATAAACCCTAAGGAATGGCTGTCTGGACCATTTCCTCTGTTAACCACAAGAGGAAAAGACTGTCTTGCATCAACCTCCAAAATGGACCATTCTTCACGTTAACCACAATGAGAAATCCTTGTCCGACGAGGCGGGCTAGTCTTCTTGAGTAACCCTCAAGAAGAGAGACTTCCCTAGACCACTCCCCATGTTAACCACAATGGGAAGTCGTTGTCTATGATACATCAACAATCATACTACTTTCCATGTTAACCACAATGGAAAGTCATTGTCCGTCAGAAATATCAATCCACTTTCCGAACAGGAAAGCATATGTCCAAGATGGACTACTTTTCAATATTTAAAGATGAATGTCTTCAATCATGTTTTCAGTGCTCCCTCCTAACTTGGAGAGTCATTTCTTCCCTTTCCAATAAGAAGGAAGTTGTTTCCATGAGCTCTGGCTTGAGTACGCAAACTCTTTCATCTTGGATAGAAGTTTTACCAAAATGTCTGCTTATTTTCTCATCTGTGGAGATATGTATGGAAAAATCTTTTTCTCCTTTCTAGACTTCATCATGGATAATGTCATGCTTGATTTCAAATGTACTTTAGTCTGGAANAATGTCTTCAATCATGTTTTCAGTGCTCCCTCCTAACTTGGAGAGTCATTTCTTCCCTTTCCAATAAGAAGGAAGTTGTTTCCATGAGCTCTGGCTTGAGTACGCAAACTCTTTCATCTTGGATAGAAGTTTTACCAAAATGTCTGCTTATTTTCTCATCTGTGGAGATATATATGGAAAAATCTTTTTCTCCTTTCTAGACTTCATCATGGATAATGTCATGCTTGATTTCAAATGTACTTTAGTCTGGAACATTGTGAAGAATTCATGTAGATCTGAACAATAGAGTATAGTTGGAAAACTGGAACATATCTATGTGGCACTTCTTCTGTCATCATGAGATCTGATCTACTGAGTAGTCATCTTGATGTTTATAGAAAATCTTCACCACGCTTCTGCTGTGCACTGGAGGTTCTCCACCAAGTTATCTTCATCTATCTGCGTACTAGAGTCTCTTTCTGATATGCCTCGAAGTCTTTAGATTTCTCTTCATACACTCTTTATTCAATTTCTTTGGAGAATATTCTTTGCATTCATTTGATGTAGAACTCCAACTTATGGATGTTGCGAATGATGTAATGACTTATGTAGAGATAAGTCTGGTTTACTGAAACAAGTAATCATCATAGTCCTCTCCCTCCATTTGGGAGAACCTCTGGTTCTAGATCTCGCAATTCTTTCATTCATAAGTCTTCCATACACTGTTCTTAATCATGATTTTCAGTTCTTCTACTTGATTTATTTTAGTGAGTTCATATCAGGTTGGTAATCTTATGATTCTTGATACAACGACTGGTTGTTCTGGTTCCTCTTTCTTTCTTGGAATCCTCATGTTCTTCTTCATGTTTTTCTTTAGCTCTTGGGTCCATGGAGTTTCTTATAGATTCCATGCCCTAGAGATTCCACTACTTCCTTTCATCATAGGATCACGAATCTTGATGGAAAACTAGGAATACTTTAAGGCTTCTCTTCGAAGAAGTTTTCTTCTCTGGTTGAACTGAACACGTACTGTATTTTCATGACTACTACCATGGATATATATTTCATCATCTTCAATGGATCATAGGATTAGCTCCCTCCTAACCCTTGCTTCATGTAAGAGTGCATATAATTGTCTCCCTCCATCTGACAGAGTCCACGCTTCCATCTACATCCTTATTGTCTTCTGCAATATATAATTGGCTTTCTTGTCTAACAAAGTCCACGCTTCCGTCTTGTTGTCTTCTACAAAACATCATAAGTCTTTTTCCAATTTCCTCTCGATTGCTGACTTCTTTCTGACTTTGCTTCTTCTAAGTTTCTTCATGATTGATTTAATAGCTTCCACATGATTTGTATCTCATCTTTTCATGAGTATTATCTAATGATATCCATTTCCATCTTGTTTGTTTTTCCATAGGTATAGTTCTTCTTGGAACATATTATAGATATGCAAGATATGTACAGAGACAATGCAAACAAGATATGTACAAGGAATAAGAAGAGTGTTGTTACCTTTTTAGAAGAAGAAGTCTCTTCCATCTTGCTTAGTCTTCTTTGTAGGTTCCTTTTCTTTGGAAATCGATGCTTCGTGTTTCTCTTTCCTTTTCTTTAGCTCGAGACACTGATTCTTGTAGTGACCGTACTTTTGACAGTTGAAGCATTGTACTTTTGAAATGTCTTTCTCTTGATTTGGCTTCCTCCTCGAGCCAAACTTCCTTTTGTTCCCGAAGTTCTTGAATCTTGTTGTAAAGGCTTGATCATCGTACTTCTTTTGGGGTTTCTCTTTTGCATTGATCCTTGATTCTTCTTGAGCACAACAAGTCCAAAGTTCTTCAAATGTCAGGTACTCCTTTCTTGTGTTCATGCTTGCGACAAATGCATCCCATGTCTTGGGAAGACCATTGAGTACTATGTTCACCAATTCCTTCTCTGAAGTGATCTCTTCAATAGCTTGTAGTTGATCTCTTAACTTGGAGATTCTTACAAAGTATGATGTTATGCTGTCATCATCATTCATCTTCATGTTACAGAGCTCATTCTTCAGACTCATAACTTGTCCAATGTTTCCGACTGAGAAGAGATTTGTTAGGGCATCGTACATCTTCTTCGATGAGTCAATATGGGAGATGTATGGTATCAAGTGGTCTTTTATAGAATGCACTATGATACTCATGGCATTGATGTCAACATCCTTGAACTTCTCCATAGCTGCAACGTTTTGTGGTTCCTTCTCTTCTCCTTCTTCAACTCTGGCTTCACGATCTTTCCTTTCACGATATCCAACACTTTATTCTTGACAAGGATGAGGTCAATCCTTGTCTTCCATGCTATGAAGTTAGAGGCTCCATATAACTTGTTCTTAGACTTCATAGAGTTCGTCATGGCTACTTGACTTGGTCAAACCCTAGATTTGACCAGAAATTCAAACTTCACGTCTTGGCTTGCTGAGAGTATCAGGAGATGCGCTAGGCTAGAGTGCATTGATCTATTCGAAGATTAGGTCAATCCATTCACTTAAGGTGCCTCAACAAGAGATTTAGGGTTTCTGCAACTGCTCCTGCTAGTAACCCTAGTGACAATGTCCTGGAAGCTGCTTCTGCTAGTAACCCTAGCGACAGTTCCTCAATGAGCTCAATATCCTAGCGTCTATGTTTCATTCCAGCGTTTAGATTGAATGAAGGAGGTGTGGGCCCATAACCCGTTAGAATATAGAAGATGGTGTGCTCGTTTTACCATTGACGATACCCTCGTTACCCAACCATAGGCTAAAGCCACCCTCCGAGCACCTTAACCTTCACTGAGAATTTCTCTGGAAGCAAACCCTAGGCTAGATAGCCAAACAAAGGGTAGCACACCTTTCCCCAAGGATAGAGAATCACAAAAAGATGATCAGATAGTCCAAACCCTAGCCAAGAGATAATCCAAGCCAACACTGAAACTGGCTGCTGTAGCAACTGCACCTACAACACTCCTCCACACATGCGCACCAAATTGAGAATTGCAGTGCACAGAACTGGCTCTCTACAACTGCTGTGATATGTCAAATGAGAACTGATGCCCTATATTTATAGTGGTTCTGCCAGATTTGCTGGGGCCAACTTCTCCTTCTTGATATGTGTCTGTTAAGTATATTATTATTATTTCTGGCCGACTTCTTCTCTTGGAGGATAATAACCTAATATAAATTATCTTCTTGAGCTGACAAGACTTCTAGGGTTATTAGCCAACTCATTAGGGTTTCTCTTGCTTCCCGGAGTCTTCTATTCTCGTAAGGTTCACACATGGAGGTAAATGCCTCCCGTAGCTACCATAATATCAACACTCCCTCCTAGCTAGGGAGGTATTACAGGTAATGGTCTTGAGCACAAAAACATACCATTTACCCGGTAGCATCAATATAGTCGTCTAGACTATCTCATGACTAGATCATGAGCATCACCATCACCATCAGCTGCATCATCTCTCGAAACCATACTTCATCTGAGTAGTTAGACATGATTCTAGATAAGTCACTCTCACCATAGAGTGATACCAGAGCCACTCTTATAATCTAGAGGAGTAAATGCTCTGAACCAATTTTCGTCTAGAAAATCTCTGTTCATCATTCGTCTGGATGGTGATTATTTCCAATAAAATGCTGATAGTCTTCAAGGCAATTAGAAAAAGGATAGAACACAACTATGTTTATTCATAGTAGTACATAACTACAATCCAGTGGTTCACTACCACACCAAGTAGCACACACAAGTACTTGATTAGCAATGTATAATCACGAACAATGGAACATATCCACCATAGTAGTCTTCATCTACTTTCATACAGTCTTCATAACAAACATATGATAGCATCCTACACAGAAACAATGTTATGATATAAACTGAATCATCTGGGCCAATATTTCACTCACATCTGTGAGCTCTGAAAGAATATCTGTCTCACAAATAGTGGAACATATCCACCACAATAGTCTTCATCTACTATCATATGATCTTCATAACAAACATCTGATAGCAACCTGCACGGAAACAATGTTATGATATGAATTAAATCATCTAGGCAATCTTTCACTCACGCCTGTGAGATATGAAAGAATATCTGCCCTTAGTTTAGAACATCAGCAATGGGCTATCTGCCCTATTCTTCTCAAACAAGGAAGAAACATTGTTTCTGATTTATGAACCTGGACCATTCCTCACCTTGGGCCATTCTTCCTACACTAATCAAAGTGCACCCTGGACAGAATGTATAAACCGTAAGGAATGTCTGAGTTTGGACCATTCCTCACCCTGGGCCATTCCTCCTACACTAATCAAAGTGCGCCCTGGAGAGAATGTATAAACCCTAAATAATTTCTGTCGTGGACCATTCCCCACCCTGAGCCATTCCTCCTACACTAATCAAAGTGCACCCTGGAGAGAATGTGAAAACCCTAAGGAATGGCTGTCCCTGATTGCTGAGCATGGACCATTCCCCACCCTGGGCCATTCCTCCTACACTAATCAAAGTGAACTCCGGAGAGAATGTATAAACCCTAAGGAATGGCTGTCTGGACCATTTCCTCTGTTAACCACAAGAGGAAAAGACTGTCTTGCATCAACCTCCAAAACAGACCATTCCTCACGTTAACCAAAATGAGAAATAACTGTCTGGCGAGGTGGGCCAGTCTTCTTGAGTAACCCTCAAGAAGAGAGACTACCCTAGACCACTCCCCATGTTAACCACAATGGGAAGTCACTGTCTATGATACATAACCAATCAGACTACTTTCCATGTTAGCCACAATGGAAAGTCACTGTCTGTCAGAAATCTCAATCCACTTTCCGAACAGGAAAGCATCTGTCCAAGATGGACTATTTTTCAATCTTTAAAGATGAATGTCTTCAATAATGTTTTCAATGCTCCCTCCTAACTTGGAGAGTCATTTCTTCCTTTTCCAATAAGAAGGAAGTTGTTTCCACGAGCTCTGGCTTGAGTATGCAAACTCTTTCATATTGGATAGAAGTTTTACCAAAATGTCTGCTTATCTGCTCATCTGTGGAGATATGTATGGGAGAATCTTTTTCTCCTTTATGGACTTCATCATGGATAATGTCATGCTTGATTTCAAATGTACTTTAGTCTGGAACACTGTGAAGGCTTCATGTAGATCTGAACAATATAGTATAGTTGGAAAACTGGAACATATCTATGTGGCACTTCTTCTATCATCATGAGATCTGATCTATTGAGTAGTCATCTTGATGTTTATAGGAAATCTTCACCACGCTTCTGCTGTGCACTGGAGGTTCTCCACCAAGTTATCTTCATCTATCTACTTACTAGAGTCTCTTTCTGATATGCCTCGAAGTCTTGAGATTTCTCTTCATACGCTCTTTATTCAATTTCTTTGGAGAATATTCTTTGCATTCATTTGATGTAGAACTCCAACTTATGGATGTTGCAGATGATGTAATGACTTATGTAGAGATAAGTCTGGTTTACTGAAACAAGTAATCATCATAGTCTTCTCCCTCTATTTGGGAGAACCTTTGGTTCTAGATCTCACAATGCTTTCATTCATAAGTCTTCCATACACTGTTCTTCATCATGATTTTCAGTTCTTCTGCTTGATTGATTTTAGTGAGTTCATATTAGGCTGGTAATCTTGTGATTCTTGATACAATGGCTGGTTGTTATGGTTCCTCTTTCTTTCTTGGAATCCTCATGTTCTTCTTCATGTTTTTCTTTAGCTCTTGGGTCCATGGATTTTCTTATAGATTCCATGCCCTAGAGATTCCACTACTTTCTTTCATCATAGGATCACGAATCTTGATGGACAACCAGGAATACTTTAAGGCTTCTCTTCGAAGAAGTCTTCTTCTGTGGTTGAACTGAACACGTACTGTCTTTTCATGACTGCTTCCATGGATATATATTTCATCATATTCAATGGATCATAGGATTAGCTCCCTCCTAACCCTTTCTTCATGTAAGAGTGCATATAATCGTCTCCCTCCGTCTGATAGAGTCCACACTTCCATCTGCATCCTTATTGTCTTCTGCAATATATAATTGGCTTTCTTGTCTAACAGAGTCCATGCTTCCGTCTTGTTGTCTTCTACAAAACATCATAAGTCTTTTTCCAATTTCCTCTCGATTGCTAACTTCTTTCTGTCTTTGCTTCTTCTAAGTTTCTTCATGATTGATTTAATAGCTTCCACATGATTTGTATCTCATCTTTTCATGTGTATTATCTAATGATATCCATTTCCATCTTGTTTGTTCTTCCATAGGTATAGTTCTTCTTGGAACACATTATAGATATGCAAGATATGTACAGAGACAATGCAAACAAGATATGTACAAGGAATAAGAAGAGTGTTGTTACCTTTTTAGAAGAAGAAGTCTCTTCCATCCCGCTTAGTCTTCTTTGTAGGTTCCTTTTCTTTAACAATCGATGCTTCATGTTTCTCTTTCCTTTTCTTTCGCTTGGGACACTGATTTTTGTAGTGACCATACTTTTGAAAGTTGAAGAATTGTACTTTTGAAATGTCTTTCTCTTGATTTGGCTTCCTCCTTGAACCAAACTTCCTTTTGTTCCTGAAGTTCTTGAATATTGTTGTGAAGGCTTGATCATCGTACTTCTTTTGGGGTTTCTATTTTTCATTGATCCTTGATTCTTCTTGAGCACAACAAGTCCAAAGTTCTTCAAATTCGGGTACTCCTTTCTTGTGTTCATGCTTGCAACAAATGCATCCCATGTCTTGGGAATACCATTGAGTACTATGTTCACCAATTCCTTCTCTGAAGTGATCTCTTCAATAGCTAGTAGTTGATCTCTTAACTAGGAGATTCTTACAAAGTATGATGTTATGCTGTCATCATCATTCATCTTCATGTTACGGAGCTCATTCTTCAGACTCATAACTTGTCCAATGTTTTTGACTCCGTTACCTCTCTCCGCGCCATACTTTTCCTTGATTTCATCAGAGATGGATTTTTCTTTTGTTTTTTCCTCTAAGTACTGCTCTGGCTTCTCCCCATACATGGGTAGCCCTGTGATTGCTGTGATCAAATCAACGTTGATAGGCACCGACCTATCCATCCATAGAATTCCACCATGCACCCTTGCTAGGAGTTTCGTCACACATCCATTGATATGTTTACCATGCTCAATGTGTGGTATGTCCATCAAATTCATTATTATTGTGTTGTATAACCCCTGGATCCACTACATAAGCTCAAATCGTGGCATGCTTGATGAGCCCTCTCCCCTGCTCTCCAAATAGTTATGTGGCACCAAATATGGGAATTTTACTGCATCAACCACGTCATGATCATAGTATCTGATGGTATCTACTCCTCCTACCATTTCATCATCGACCTTCACTCCCTCGGAGATATTTGGCATTACTGTGACCAATTCCTCTTGTGTGCGTGATATTCCTTGTGCACTGCTCTCGGACCGTGCCTTCTTCTTCCCTTGCGGGGATGACACCTTGACCTATGGTATGCCTTGGCGCTCTATTTAATTCTCTTCTTATGGATTTAGGACCTACTGCGCTGAATTAGTGGCTTGTTCACCCTGTTGCGGTCCTTTTCCTCTGGATGCATCAGAATCTGTCCTCTTTGCGTCCTCCTCCGGCTACCTGACCTCATGTGTTGGGTTTTGTTTCTCCTCCACATGTGTGGTAGTAGGATCATACTCCGACGTGTGAATATCATCCACATATACGACTATGGGCATCTCTTTTGCCCCTGTTTGTGTCACCCGAGCACTGCTTCTCATGTTTCACTTAGGCCTGCACGGAGCTCCAACTCTTGGTGGTGACATCCTATTAATATTAAGACTGCTAATCACAAATCTCTACTAGCTATTATCACTTCTCATTTTTTCACGCTCAACTCTCGCTCTTCATTCTTATCCTTAACTAAAAAACAAAAATGACCACATTTCCCCCCTTTTCTAACTTTTATAGTAGGATGACGAAATGATAGCTGTTCTGCACTGACAATTTTCACTTTTTCACTTTTTTCCTACAGGCTACATTTTTTGTTTCTGTCAACTATTTCCCTGCGTGCAGTGTCTTCAACACTTTTTTTTCTATGACGCATTTGTTAATACTAGCAATTATATTAAATCAAAACCCCTAATGTTCCCCTATATTTTTTTTCTTTTTATTGATGGAATATCCAACAATACTGAGAGGGGGGGGGGTGAATCAGTATTGCCTACTTTTTCTTTTTAACTTCATCCATATTAAGAACACATATTAATTATTCAATTAAGAAATATATGATGAACAACAAAATGTTATATACACAGGATTTTATCGTGGAACCCAATAGGTAAAACCACCAACACTTCTCTATTAACTGCAAAATTCCTTTTCTTGCAAGTTACATAGAAGGGAGATATTCTTCCTTTTCGATTAGCACCAACTGATCAGGATGCACCCACACCCTTGTTCACCAGCACCAAATGGTAGGAGGATACAACCCCTTGTTTAGTCCGCTACAACTGACAAGGAAGCACCAACTCCCTCTGTTCACCAGCACCAACTGGTAGGAGGCTTCGACCCCCAGTTTAGTCAGCTACAACTGACAAGGAAGCACGAACTCCCTCTGTTCACCAACACCAACTGGTAGAAGGCTTCGACCCCTAGTTTAGTCAGCTACAACTGACAAGGAAGCACCAACTCCCTCTGTTCACTAGCACCAACTGGTAGGAGGCTTTGACCCCCAATTTAGTTAGTTACAACTGACAAGGAAGCACCTACTCCCTTGCAGGCTCCAACCTGCCCTTGCACCACCCAACCACCCTTATTTTAAAATGAAAATCAATCTCTTCTTCTCTTCATTGAATTTGATTCATGCGGCCATTGTTGTACTTTCTACTTATCTGTTGTAACCTTTGCTTGTATGGTCTTCTATATCAAGTACTGGATTGCATAATTGCTGCTCTGTCTTCTTATGTTCTTGATCTTCAATAAGACATTGAAAAGCACCTTAGAATGAACAATACTTCATATTTGACTCTGATTCTATTTTTGATCTTCTAATATGAAACACAAAGACACCATCTTCTCACCACTCTTTCTCATTCATATATTCTTCAAAACGACGTGAGTGTGAAACAATGTGTCCCTTCGTTCGGACCATCGTGCCTCTTCATTTAAATCAACCATTATCACTGTTTATTATTCTTACCATGAAGGCTTTTCATAAAATTATCATAGATATGGATCAATTTCATCTTTCAACTCGATCCCAAATCTCTGTAATCATTTCCGAAACCGAGTTCTGCATAGGTGCTTCCTTCAAACCATTTCTATGTGATCATAGGCATAGAACCACGATCTTATCAACTTTAGCAACATATTATATTCTACCTTTTAAATATCTTACCATATGACCAATGGTGGTATCCAGACGTTAGGCCAAATGAGAGATTGAGCGCTTTATTAGAATCAACGGTCACGATTTAATCTCCCGATGATGGACGACTGTCGGGACTTCTCCCTTCAGGACTTCGAGACTTTCAACCTGTCAAATCTTCCAAATAGGATTTCGTCGAACAGATCAAATGATTCACTTTTATTTCACGTAACCAGATCAGTGGTCATATTCGATCCTTACACTTATCCTTTCATTGCTTAATCCGACGACCGAGACCTAATCAAGCATTGAGATGGATGGCTACCATTTACTCTGCGACTTCGGCTATTCAACTTACACTATCCTTCCACTGTAGTATGTTCAATGGTTGAGAATACACCTGGAGTGATCTTCAGATTGGATGAATCATGTCCGCTTCGGGACTCCGACATTCAGGACTTCGGGACTTTGGGCATTCATTGGTGGTGAAACTCCCGGAGTAAATCTCCCATAGTGACGTAACTTACTGACGTCACTTGTTGACATGGCATGGGCCGAGCTACTTACATTATCCTTCCACTGTACTACATCAACGGTTGAGAATTCTCCCGAAGTGATCTTCAGATCAGACGACTCGTGTACTCTTCGGGACTTAGGGAATTTGCTAGTGGTGAAACTCTCGAAGTAAAACTCCCAGAGTGATGTAACTGACTTACGTCACTTGATGACATGAAATGAGTCGAGTGTCTACCACGTGCTACTCATATTCATGATTTGCATGTACCTGAAATGTCGATTTCAACTTGACACTTGTCATTATCTGACTGTGCCACGTGTCCTTGCTGACGTGGTCTGTCAACGTGGTTTGTCAAATGTCCTTGCTGACGTGGTCAGCCACACCTCCTTGCTGATGTGGTCTGCTGACATAGATCTCCCAATGTGACACATATTCATCTCCTTGATCCAACGGTTAGAATAGTATCCGAAGGGTATCTCAGATCGACGAATGACAGTGACTTCGAAATTTTGACTTCTGGGACTTCGGGTATTTCGATATCTCGACTTCACAATTATTCCAAAGTGAGATTCCCGAAGCGTAACATCCTCACATATTTAGACCCGAAGTGAATGATGTTCGTTTCATCAAGATATTAGATCAATGACTTGATCTGTTTGCGATGTAGCTTTGCCTTGGTTTAAATCCAACTACCCTCCAACTTTGCTTATCCTATCCTTCCACTTAATTTGATCCGACGACTGACGCAAATTCAGGTAAATGAGAACTCAGATCTTTCTGCTTATCCTATCCTTTCATTTAATTTTATCCGACGAATGATGGGAATTCGGATAATCAAGATCTCATATCTTTTTGCTTATCCTGTCCTTCCTCTAAAAAGTGATCCAACGATTAGCGGGTATTTGGGTATTCGAATTCTCAAACCTTTTTCCCTGCTTATTCTATCCTTCCACTTAAAGTGATCCAATGGCTTACAGATATTTGGATAATCGAATTCTCAATTGTTTTTCCCCACTTATCCTATCCTTCCACTTAAAGTGATCCAACGATCATAAAGACTCTCGAAGCAGATTAACGATCAAGGATGATTTCAGAACCACAAATTGTGAGTGATTTAACTTGTCACCTAAGCTCCGCAATTTGAAGTTGTGCATTTGTTGGTGATTCAGCCACAATTGTCGATATTTGAAGTTATAAGATCTGACGGTCCTGAATAATTGCAGGATTGGAAATAACACGATGTTTAATACTCCTTTCAATCTCCGCAATCTATCCCTGCCGTTGATTTGGCGATTGCGCATCCGATGGTCATGACTTAATCCGATCTAATCTAATCGTTTGTTGGATCAACCCCAATCATCGATCTTTGAAGCTATGAGATCTGACGATCTATACCAATTGTGGGATAGTAACCAACGAGTCGTTTAATTATTTTTTCGCTCTCTGCAATTCATCCCTACCGTTGATCTAGAGCATTTGTATCAATGGTCTTGATTTGATCTGAGTTTCATTGCTCCATACTTACTGAGATTTGATATTCATTCGCTAACCCTCCTAAGTTTTTAATCTTTTAATCTCTGCATACCGTCCTACTACAACTTTGATTTTCATTCGCTAACTCTCTTGAGATTTAATCTCTGCATATCATCCAACTATTTGATATCCCCCTTTGGTAACTCCCCTTGCAATTATGCTCTGCCTGCCATAACTGAATAACTCCCCCTATCAGTCTGCTCTCTCTACCTCTGACAATTTCCCCTTTGTTTCTAAATAGGGTAGCTCTTCCTGACAAGGTCTCTCCTCTTGTTATCTCTACAGGATGTCATGTATATCATTTTGTACATCATAATGATATTGCTGCGGATATTGTTGTCCTATTGGAACACTACGCAGTTGTAGCTCATATTTTTCAAACAACCCTTGGATCTGTTCATTGATTCTCATTGATCTCTAGCCATGATATCGATTGTTTTTATATCATCCACCTTGACATCTGCACTCTCAACAATCTTATGTAACCTAATATTGTAGTATTTGTATACTTTATTGGTAGAAGCATATCCAGGAAAGATACCTTCATCTTATCTAGCATCACATTTTCAAAATTGTCATCATGCCTTTTGATGTAACACTTACTTCCAAAGACCTTGAAGTATTTTACCGAAGGAGCTCTTCCAAAACAGGGTTCATAAGAAGTTTTATTACTATCAATCCTGAGCTGACCTCTATTCAATATGTATACTGCTGTGCTTACAGCTTCCCTCCAATATTCATCAGATAATTTTGCTTCATTGAGCATAGTATTTGCAACTTTCTGGAGAGAGATATCTCCCCCCCCCCCTTTTTTTTGAGAATGAGTTTCAGTGTACCATTAAAATAGGATAGAAATATTTCTAAGATAATCGTTACTCAGATCTTCTTGTCATTCTACTGTTGTAGATTCATCATCAACGCCATTGTTATGTGCACCAGATGCTTCTTTATCCTTGTCTTGAGAATATTCCTTATTAGAAGTTTCACCCACAAAACTCCTATTATAAACTTCATCAATTTCGGGAGCAATATATTCATCATCTTTCTTGTTTGGTACTTCAGATTTTCTTTTCCATGTCTTATTTATTATTCTTGTCATATTGTGTGAAGCATTTCTTATTGACCATCTTTTTGAGTTCCAACAGTCATGAGCTTTGTGGCCATATCCATCACAACTGTAGCATCTCATAGTGTAACAATGTGTGGCAATATGTCCAACAAGATTGCAGTTCCAACATCTTATATTGTTGTTGAACCTACTAATTTGTTTTCTTCCATGATGCCTACAATCCAAGGCTTTATGACCATATTCATTACAAGAAAAACAATAACCATTAAAAACACTCTCATACTTCCTTTGATTCATCCATGAAGGTGTCTCTCTTCTAAACTTACTTTGAGGTGTATGAGTAGCTTCAGGATGTCTTCCTTGATCTGATCTTCTAAATATTGTAATGCTGCTTTCATTCTTTGAACATGAAGGACCTGCGTCATACCTGCTTTCCATTTTTATAAATGAAGGACTTGCATCAGGTTTCTTAGGATTACTAATTTCTTCCTTGTTGTATCCAAGACTGGATTTGTCATTTGGTGATCTTTGACTATCCAAGATCTCATATAAGATCATAGAGTTATTTAAGAACTTGACTTGGGTGTTTTACTTTTCAACCTTCTTTCTAAGATTCACTACTTCTGCTTCTAGCTTATGACATGATTCTTCCCTTCTGTTCAACTGGTTCCTCACTACCTCCTCTCTTCTTATGGTTTCTTCAAGTTGGGTCTTTAGATTGACATTTATTACTCTTAGTTCTTTTAGATCTGCAAGGATTATGCTAAGTTCATCATCTTCCTTCTTTTCTTCTTTTACTTGACTGATTTCATTCTTTAATTTCTCGATCTCCTCTTTTTTTTTTCTAGCTGAATATTTTGCTCAAATATGTTTTTTTCATTGTTTTTGAGCATTTCCTTTATTTCCAAGAAATTCTCTTGACTCTTTTCAAGAAATTCTTTAGTGTAGTCATGAAGAAAACTATAGTCTGAATAATCATGGTCATAGTGATATTCATAAAAACTCCAATCAATTTTCTGTTTGACCTTAGATAGTTATTCTTCTACTTCTTTCATGGGATAAATGCTAACAAAACATCCTTCTATTGTATCTAAATTTTCTTCTTTACTTGCAGGGGAGAGTTTAATATCAACATTATTGCAATCAAAAGATCGTTGAGAGTCTTTACCTTTATTGATGGCCAAGTCTTCCTCTTCATCCTTGATAGAAATGTATTCCTTGTCTTCTCTTCTGATTTGATACATCTTCATGGGAGGATGAGTAGATTCTTTGGAGGTATTATCACAACAGATGTCATCCAACATCAATCTAAGTAATAGGACTTGAACCTTTAACTAGGTGTACTTGTTCATATTCAAGGCCAAATTCGTTTGAAGGAATTCTTTGTAGACTGAGAACTTTATCAAGGGATTAAGCCCCTTTCTTGAATTTTTCAACAATCTTAAGTTGATCCTTTAGTTGTTTACACCTTTGTTTATATTTTCTCAGATCCTCCAAAGCACACTCAAGCTCAACTTCAAGATTGAATTTTGCTTCAATGTCTAAGTATTCTTCAAAAGAATCTTCGTCACTAGAATTGTAGTAGACTGAACTTTGTTCTGATTGAAATGATTCATTAGAATTTTCTTCCGAGTAGAGGTCTTTCATCTTGTCCCAAAGTTCCTTTGCAAAATTACATTCACCTATATTTTCTTTGACATCATTGGGTAATCCGTCAAGGATTGTATTCATTTCTACTGAGTTACTTTTCTTGGATTTCTTTTGAGCTGGAGTCCTTACTCTACTTGGTGGGAAGTAATCAATGAGCACTAAATTCCATACATCATGTCCCAATCCCTTCATATGACTTTCCATTATTGTACTCCAAAATATGTATTCTTCTTTTCTAGGTATTTGAGTTTCATTCTCAGTGTAAATCTTTTGTCCATCCATGTGTGCTTAATTTGATCTTCCTTACAGTTTGTTAGACTATTCTTAAAGGAGCCTCACTCTGATACCAATTGATGGAATATCCAACAATACTGAGAGGGGGGGTGAATCAGTATTGCCTACTTTTTATTTTTAACTCCATCCATATTAAGCACACATATTAATTATTCAATTAAGCAATATGTGATGAACAACAAACTGTTATATACATAGGATTTTATCATGGAACCCAACAGGGAAAACCACCAACACTTCTCTATTAACTGTAAGATTCATGTTCTTACAAGTTACATAGAAGGAAGATATTCTTCCTTTTCGATCAACACTAATTGATCAGGATGCACCCACACCCTTTTTCACCAGCACCAACTGGTAGGAGGCTACGACCTCTTGTTTAGTCAGCTACAAATTACAAGGAAGCACCAACTCCTTCTATTCACCAACACTATCTGGTAGGAGGCTTCAACCCCCAGTTTAGTCAGCTACAACTGAAAAGGAAGCACCAACTCCCTCTGTTCACCAGCACCAAATGGTAGGAGGCTTCAACCCCCAGTTTAGTTAGCTACAGCTGACAAGGAAGAACCAACTCCCTCTATTCACTAGCACCAAATGGTAGAAGGCTTCGACCCCTAGTTTAGTCAGCTACAACTGACAAGGAATCACATACTCCCTTGCAGGATCCAACCTTCCCTTGCACCACCCAACCACCCTTATTTTAAAATGCAAATCAATCTCTTCTGCTCTTCATTGAATTTGACTCATGCAACCATTGCTGTACTTTCTATTTGTTTGCTACAACCTTTGCTTGTATGGTCTTCTATATCAAGTACTAAATTTCATAACTGCTACTCTGTCTTCTTCTGTTCTTGATCTTCAATAATACATTGATAGGCACCTTAGAATGAACAATACTTCATCTTGGACTCTGCTTTTGTTTTTGATATGCTAATCTAAGCCACAAAGACACCATCTTCTCACCACTCTTTCTCATTCATATATTCTTCAAAACGTCGTGAGTGTGAAACAATGTGTCCCTTCATTTGGACCATTGTGCCTCTTCATTTAACTCAACCATTATCACTGTTTATTATTGTTACCGTGAAGGATTTTCATAAATTGATCATATATATGGATCAATTTCATCTTTCAACTCGATCCCAAATCTCTGCAATCATTTCAGAAACCAAGTTCTGCATAGGCGCTTCCTTCAAATTATTTCTATGTGATCACATGCATAGAACCACAGGCTTATCAACTTTAGCAACGTATTATATTCTACCTTTTAAATATATTACCATATGACCAATGGCGGTATCTAGAAGTTAGGCCAAATGAACGCTTGAGCGATTTATTAGAATCAATGGTCACGATTTAATCTCCCGATGATGTATGACTGTTGGGACTTCGCCCTTCAGGTCTTTGGGACTTTCAACCTGTCAAATCTTCCAAAAAGTATTTCATTGAATAGATAAGATGGTTCACTTTTTTTTAGCGTAACCAGATCAATGGTCATATTCGATCCTTACACTTATCCTTTCATTGATAAATCTGATGGATGGGATTTAATTAATCATTAACATGGATGGCCACCATTTACTCTAGGACTTCGGCTATTCAACTTACACTATCCTTCCACTATAGTATGATCAATGGTTGAGAATACAATCGGAGTGATCTTCAGATCGAACGACTCATGTCCACTTCGGGACTTTGACATTCAGGACTTTGGGCATTCATTGGTGGTGAAACTCCCGGAGTGACGTAACTTACTAACTTCATTTGTTGACATGGCACGGGCCGAGCTACTTACGCTATACTTCCACTGTACTACATCAATGATTGAGAATGTTCCCGAAGTGATCTTCAGATTGGACGACTCGTGTCCTCTTCAAGACTTTGGGACTTAGGGCATTTGCTGGTGGTGAAACTCCCAAAGTAAAAATCTTGGAGTGACGTAACTGGCTTACGTCACTTGATGACATGACACGATTCGAGTGTCTGCCACATGTTACTCAGATTTTTGATTTGCACGTACTTGAAATGCCAATTTCAAATTGACACTTGTCATTATCTGACTGTGCCACGTGTCCTTGCTGACGTGGTCTATCACATGTCCTTGCTGACACGGTCTGCCACACATCCTTGCTAACATGGTCTGCTGACATATATCTCCCGATGTGACACATGTTCATCTCCTTGATCCAACAGTCAGAATAATATCCAAAGGGTATCTCAGATTGACGACTGAGAGTGACTCCAAAATTTTGTCTTTCGAGACTTTGGGTATTTCGATATCTCGACTTCACAATTCTTCTATAGTGAGATTCCTGAAGCGTAACCTCCTCATATCTTTAGACCCAAAGAAAATGATGTTTGTTTGATCAAGATTTAGATCAATGACTCGATCTGTTTGCGATGCGGCTTTGCCTTGGTTTAAATCCAACGACCCTCCAACTTTGCTTATCCTATCCTTCCACTTAATTTGATCCAACGGTTGACTGAAATTTGGGTAATCGAGAACTCAAATCTTTCTTCTTATCCTATCCTTCCATTTAATTTGATCCGATGGATGACTAGAATTCAGATAAACGAGATCTCAGATCTTTATGCTTATCCTATCCTTCCACTAAAAAGTGATCCAACGACTAACGGGTATTCAGGTATTCAAATTCTCAAACTTTTTGCCCTGCTTATTCTATCCTTCCACTTAAAGTGATCCGATGATTGAAGGATATTTAGATAATCAAATTATCAATCGTTTTGCCCCGCTTATCCTATCCTTCCACTTAAAGTGATCCAATGGCCGTGAAGACTCTCGAAGCAGATTAATGATCAAGGATGATTTCATAACCACAACTTGCGAATGATTTAACTTGTCACCCGAGCTACGCAATTTGAAGTTGTGTGTTTGTTGGTGATTCAACCACAATCGTTGATATTTGAAGTTATAAGATTTGATGGTCCTGACTAATTGCGGGATTGGAAATAACATGATGTTTAATACTCCTTTCGATCTCTGCAATCTATCCCTGCCATTGATTTGGCGATTGCGCATCCGACGGTCACGAMTTAATCCGATCTAATATGATCATTTGTTGGATCAACCACAATCATCGATCTTTGAAACTATGAGATCTGACGATCTAGACCAATTGCGGGATAGTAACCAACGAGTCGTTTAATTCTTCTTTTKCTCTCCGCAATTCATCATTGCCGTTGATCTAGAGCATGTGTATCAACGRTCTTGATTTGATCAAAGTTTCATCGCGCCATACCTACTGAGMTTTGATATTCATTTGCTAACCCTCCTGAGATTTTAATATTTTAATCTCTGCATACCATCCTACTATAAATTTGATTTTCATTCACTAACTCTCCCGAGCTTTAATCTCTGCATATCATCCAATTGTTCGACATCAACCATTATATGCTAACCGAATACTGTTGATATCATTGACAATTCATCATACCAACTTATCATCACATCAACGACATTGACTATTGACATCAATGACACTATGTCCAACATTTATTATCTTTGTTCTTTTTATGGATTTTTGTCTTTTTCTTCTAATATCTACTTACACTATTTACATGATTTCTTACTACGCTGTAACTTTTAATTGTTAGGAGGTCGACTGTCCCTGTACAATTTCAGTTGACTCATGTTGATCAATCCTTTCAGTTCTGTGCCTCCCAAGTCTTTTATCTGTACATATTCCCCATCTGTGATAGTCTTCACTTCATATGGCCCATGCCAATGCATTCTGAATTTACCTGGATGTTGAAAAAATGTATTGTCATAAAGTAAGACTAGGTCTCCTTCCTTGAAAATCTTCCTCTTGATATTTCTATCATGCCAATATTTATCTCTTTCTTTCAGTACCTCTTGGTGAAATCCTACTAGAATCCTATCTTCTTCCATCTCCATTAGTTGATTGAACCTTTCCTTTACTGTGCCTCTTTCTGTCATGTTGGTAATTGCTGCTACACGCCGACTGGGTACGATAACTTCTAATGGTACTATTGCTTCCTGCCCATACACCAATATGAATCGTATATGTCCTGCCATATTTTTATATGTAGTCCTATATGCCCAGAGTACTACTGGTATCTTCAAATCCTAATCATCCCTGTTGACATTGCAGATCTTTGTCAGAGCATTCTCCAAGATATTATTAAAAGATTCTACTATTCCATTTGCTCGAGGACGGTATGGTGTACTCTTCTAATGATATAATTGAAACTCCTTAGTCATAGCCTTGATAGGAATGTCGATAAAGTGAGTACCTTGGTCACTCATCAAAATCCTTGGACAACCAAAGCTAGTGATCAATTGCTCAAACAAGAAATGTGTTGCTGTCTCTGTGCTGCAGTCTTTGACTGGTGCTGCTTCTACCCATGTTGTTAAGTATTCCTTCGCAGTAATGATATATCTTGTTCCTGACCTTTTTGTTGGTGGGTGGATTGGCCCCACAAAGTCTATTTCCCATTTTTCAAATACCTGCAAAGTTATTTGTGGTCTTATGGGCATCTCATCCCTTCTATTTGGTTTACCAATTCTCTGACATACATTGCATTTATGGAAATAGTCCTTAGCATCTCTGTGAATTTTTGGCCACCATAGTCCTACGCGCAATACCTTATGCATAATATATTTTCCTGCATAGTGTCCCCCAACTATTCCCTCATGAAATTCTTCCAAAAGTTTAGGCCTTTCATGTTCTAATACACATATTTTCAAAATTTTGTCTGCTTCCATAGTCATTACACCTTTGTTATATAGTAATATCTTGATGGAAGTATACAACAATCTCATATACCTACCTCTAGTTCCTTTTAGGAACTCTTTCTCTACTGCGTTGTAAGACTTCGCAGTATCTACTGCAAATTTATGTGATAAACCCTGCAACAATACTGTCTAACCAGAAATCTACTGGGCGTGTAAATTTGTTGTTAACTTGTTGTAACTGCATGATATCCATAGGACTCCACTCAAGCTGTCTGATTCGATTTGTGGGGTGGTTGTCTTTCAACCTCAATAGACACTCCTGCAACACATGTGGGAAATCACAGAAAAATACCTCATGCATGTCGCTAAACACGTACTTGTCCAGGTATTTGCGCGATGTTAACTTAGGGTTTCTATTATCCTTATGTGCAAACTAAAGCTCCTTTGTTTTCAACCAGCTTTCAATATCTACCTTCATTGGATTCCATGGTCTAAACATTCCTTTTTATACCTTCATTCTTTTCACGATTCTTTCATGGATCCCACTCACTCAATCCCATGTAGTTCCAGTCGACAATAAAGCCATTTGTTGGTTGATCTCATTCTCTAACTACTTCTTGGGCTGAACCAGGTTCATGTCTGAACAAGATTCCAACAAAGACCTCTAAAACTATTGGCCCTCCTCGTAAACCAGAAGGAAACATAACACACAGAGTCTACTACGTAGTCTCACCCGAGATAGTTCTATGGGTGACTGCAATGCTCAAATGATTTCATTCTAGGAAAGAGTGGGGATATGGGATTGCATTTCATCCTCTTATGCCTTGATCTATTTGTTATTTCTATTCTTCTTAATATTCATTTACCTGTTAAGTCTATGTATGCATTCTAACATATATAACATCTAACATATCTCACAAAATTATCCATTCATCCATTCATAGTCTAACTACTTACAGAAGGTAAACATGTAATCAATTACACCACATAAGACAAGTGTTACCATGGTTCACCCCTTCTCGGGCTATGTCCACAAAGATCTGGCTCTTAGGCTCTTTTATTATGGTTCTGCAATATATGGCGCCACACACACTACAGTTTCTGATCATACAAAATAGGTTCCACAACCCCTGTGACACTAACTATATCGCACCAGTCTCCTCAACCTGTGATATAACCCTCGGGATCTAGTTCCTTGGCTATCCGACAAATCAACAACTTAGAAAAATGGTATCAAATCTTACAATCATTCTCCTAGCAAAACAAGGTTCTCTAACCTTCTGGAACAACAACTCCAATGACGACTACTCCCGACCTAGACCTCCTAGGTACTTATTTATCTTTATTTTTGGCTTATCCACCATTGCAATCTCTTACAAAAACCCTATCCCTAATGTAGTTAGTTTTTTCTGCATGCACACCTTGTATGCTTTCCTCCTTTGCATGCAGATTTCCCTCGCACGAGCTGCTTTTCCTTCCAGCTGTACGTTTCTAATTTAAGCTTTACTTTCCAAAATTTGATTCTTCCTCAAAATCGGCATGTGCCCAACAAAATCCTTTCATCTTACAAAAATTCTCTTTTTACTAATCCTCTCGACCAACCACTCACTGATCCACCATCCACAAGATATTTTGATGCCTATTCTTCTTACTCTTTATCGCCCGGTTCCACCACTACACAATATTCTGGCATGAGCCCACTACCGTTTGGTTTTCCTGAAGGACTTGGGAACTCATTGTTTTCCACAAATCCTGTAGTTGTTACTGTTGGTGCTTCTACTATACCAAAAACATAAATTACCTAGGTAACCCTGACTCAACTACATGTGCATACATCTCCTTTCTCACATGAGTTAGGTAATATTCCTTCTTCACTATTTCCACACATGCACACACTAAGTGCCTTAATTGGTCGTCCCATTGGTCAGATATCCAACAATCAAGTCATTCACAAAACCACAGTTGCACAAGCTTCTCAACCTCCATATCACACATCGTAGATTAGTACACCGTACATTGGAGGTCAATCTTCAATGGGAGGCCAACCTTCAACTAGGGGGAAACCTTCAGTTGCGGGGAAAATTTTTACTCAGGGGAAACCTACATGGTTGCAACATCAACAAGAGTGGGGGAAAGCCGCTCCTACAAGTCCTATCCCTACTACCACTGGCCTGTATCTTGAACAACCGTTTCCAAGAGTTGCTAACCCTTTGTGGGGTCTGTTATCACTCCAAGAGTCACCCTAGAATGTAGTCAGGTGAGCTTGGTAACATGCAAAGAATTCAAATTTAATCTTGAAAGATAAGCTTTAAAGTCACAAGGATTTGACCATAACGACAATCAAATTCATCTATTGTACACACTCCCAACTATATCCTTCAGCAAAATTGGCCTTAGCAACTTCATATCAGACAATAGGCTTGATAAATGGATGAGGAAAATAAAAATGTGATTTGAACATGTCAGAGATACTTACAACACTTTAAGACAGTCAACTCACAATAAAAATATGTGTATTAACAAAATCTACATCACCAATGAAAAGAACAAAAACCTCATTCAATCATCATATGAATTAGAACAAGAGTAAATCAGTCACTCATTAAACATTAGTACATAGAGGAAGACATAAAAGAAAAGGAAAAACTGATCTCCATTGATAAGGAATCACAAGTGTGAACAAATATAGAGAAAAGAAAAAGAACACAGTGATAACACTCTGAATTCCTCTGGGTCAAATCCCCCTTCCCCCTAGCTCATTCTAACCTCTCTCCAAGAGATACCTCCTCTCTTAAATTGAAAAATCATCCTAATATCCTTATGAGGTAGAATCCCATCTCTTCCATTGGATTCTAGGCTTTGAAGCTAGGTGGCATTAGTCAAGGAGACACAAATCCAACAAACTGCTAATTTTCAGGAAATTGTTGGAAGTCATTAACAAATTGTTTCCAACTCACTACATGAGGTATTTAATGAAGCTAATACTTAGGTGCAGGTGTCCCTTGACCTCTAACTATTCTATGAGAAGGAATTCGAACCCTCCTTGACAGGTGGCAACCTCCCAACAAGGCGAATATCCAATCATCTATGCAAAACAGAGAATTTGCAACACATTCAACAATGCACTGGTGTTTTAATTTTTTTTCTCAAATTACTAGTTGGGTCAGGATGAAATTGGGTCAACCAGTCAATAGGGATATCATATTCTTCCACAAAAAATTTCAGAGAAACCCACTTTGTCATTTTGGTTTTATGATCAAATTTGTAACAGTATCCTCTATAGGAAATTCCATAGCGCCCTCTTATTAAAATGCTCTATAGATTCTGCAGCACCTTTTCTGTGTCTGTCTAGGTGATTTCGTAGCACCTTTTTTGTGTTTGGCTATCTGATTATGTAGTTCCTTTTTTGTGTTTGGCAAGGTGATTTCGTAGCGCCTTTGGTAGCGCAACTACAGAACAATCTGTGTAGACTATTCTGTAGCACCAAGTGCTACGAAATCTCCGTGTTTTATAGTGTTATGCAATGAATCCTCAAAAACACAAAAAGTCTTAGTAGATTGACTATGAGTCTGTAAATGCGTCCAGTAGGAGAAAATATAATATTTCCCTGAACACTTAAAAAATATAAGGATGAGTGACCCGTAACAACTACATGTGACCCTTTACAACTTCATGTGATAACATTGGCTCCATAGGGAATAGAGTCCTCCCTGTGAGGCTCTAAGAACTGTTGCAACTCCAGTTCCTTAGTTGTTGGGCTGGATTCATCTGCAAAACCAACCTCTGATACCACCACTTATTCATGAAAACTGAAAAACCCGCTACAAACTGAAGGAAAGAAAGGCTCGGGAAGCGAGATTATTACCTATGCTACGCTACCCTAACCAAAATTGCAACTTGGTCAAGTAAAAGAAGATTTCCACAGTAACCATTAAAGTAACTTGATGACTGAAATGATCTCATCTATGTGACTAATCAATGAATAATAATAGAAGTATAGCAACAACGACATAAAATCCTTCAGAAAACCACACTCACCCATGAGTATCGGTGAAATAATGCAATTTGAAATTTTCAGAAAATCTGAAACATATGACTCCATGTATATTGGATCATGAATCACATGATAGAATTTTGGCTGCATTAGAAGACTAGGATACTCCATAATATCTGCTCTGCTGACAAGATTGTAATTCTCTTGACCTTCTTGAAACATCCCATAGTTATCACATGCTTCAAAGCAATCATGGACAATAAAATATTTTTTTGGCTGTTGATTATCTCATTGGGAAAGAAACTTATTTGTAGTTTATTCTTGAAATTGTTGGTCAAATTTATCAGAAGAAAAAAATCATTGTAGACTGACCATATGATTTCTCAACCTCCTCTTTACTTTCCTCTAAAAAATCTTCTCTAAAACTATTAGATACAAAGTAAATACTGGGAGAATTAGTACATGCTGATACAAAATATGTTCCTTTTTATTTGCTTGTTGACTTTCTCCCTGCTGGCCATCTATTGAGGAAAAAGAGAAAAAACTCACATGTTCCTGTAGCTCCTTCCTAACTTCTTGACCAAAGTTTAAAAGCATATAATCAAGGAGGTTATCATGAGTCAATAATGTTAACTGATTTTCTAAGTCAACAGTAAGATGATGAGGGGAAACAACTTTCTCTAAAACAAAAATATCACCACCTTCTACAAAATATTCCTCATGATATTCATCATAAACGAAATCATCCCTTTTCTCATAATTAGGAAAAGGCTCAACTGCATATCTAAATTCATCTTTAACAATGGAAAATCTGATTTAATAATTTCAAGATCAGAAAAAGATTTAAGATCTGAAAATTATGTGCAAGCACGTTGAAACGATTGCAAGCTTGGATAAGCTTCCTGCTGTCCATATACTTCCTCAGTTTCTTCCTCATCCAAAACATTGTCCAAGATATGACAAGAGAGTTGTGCACATGCCCGAAGATTACTCTTCACTTCCTCTGCATCAACAAACATCTGCTGCAAGGATGGTGACTTTCTTTCTCTGAGTTATAGGAATAGATTGGGATGTTGTGCCATTGTATAATGTACCATGGAAACAACCTCAGTAGGCAAAATTTCAATAGGCATGCTGTGATAAACACTGTACAACCTCCTGTTGAATACATACAAAAATTCTCCCTCTCCTCTCCTCAAAGTATAACAATCAATGAGGTACTGATCAAGAGACTTGTTCACATCCCAATATTTTGAAAAAACATAATAAAAATCAGTCCATGAACCAATTGAACTAGGTTCCAGATCTCTAAACCATAAAGCAGCCTCTCCCGTTAAATATTTAGAAAATAATCTCATAAAAACATCTTCATGTATAATTTTCAGATTATCAACAAAATTTGCAAAAGCTCCCAAATGTTTCTCAGCTGAAACATGATCCTCTCCGGTAAACTGGGGAAGATACTCAACAAAGTTGGGAGGATAAGGATGAAGTTGAGATGGAAATTTGAGAGGTTTAATCACCCTTTTTCTGACTCTAGAATTGAATTATGTGGGATGAAAGCAAGGTTTAACAAGTTGATGACAATGCTCATGAGTAATAGAATAAGGTAATAAGATATGGGAAGGTTTTGAATCGATTTCATCATTCTTATGGTCACAAGGCTAAGCATGCTCAGGAGGGATGGAGATATAAACCTCATTCTTCTCAATAGGCTGAAGGGAAGGTTTAGGACCAACCTCAACAACACAACCAGTCTGCAAATTTTCTTCTAGCAAGGATGGATATGTAAAATAAGGCTTATGATCATCTGAATAGACAAATCATAAGATGATCCTCTTTATATGTGAAGGGAAAAGCAAAAATGAAATGATAAAGAAGAACATGAGTTCATGTAGAAAACTAATGAAATGATACATGGTTTTACACTTCTACCCCTTCATCTTTCTGTCAACAAGATCTTCCCCAGTGGAGTCTTTGATTGTGGAGTGGCTAGGTAGATAATACAGTCAATTTTTTGTGTCCATCTCTTGTCTACCATCAAGAGCTGGATCTATGCCATTCTCCCAGGGAAGGTAGCTTCACACTTCGTTCCCCTACAACGACTCCATTTATGTTATCACTCCAAGAGTCACCCTCAACTGTAATCAGGTGAGCTTGGTAACATGCACATAATCCAAATTTAATCTTGAAAGATAAGCTTTAAAGTCACAGGGATTTTACCATAAGGACAATCAAATTCATCTACTGTACACATTCCCAACTATATCCTTCAGCAAAAGTGGCCTTAGCAACTTCAAATCAGACAATAGGCTTGATAAATGGATGAGGAAAAGAAAACTGTGATCTGAACATGTCAGATATACTTCCAGTACTTTAAGATAGTCAACTCACAATAAAAATTTGTGTATTAAAAAAATCTACATCACCAATGCAAAGAACAAAAACATCATTCAATCATCGTATGAATCAGAACAAGAGTAAATCAATCACTCATTAAACATTAGTACACAGAGGAATACATAAAAGAAAAGGAAAAACTGATCTCCATTGATAAGGAATCACAAGTGTGAACAAATACAAAGAAAGGAAAAATAACACAGTGATAACACTCTGAATTCCTTTGGGTCAAAGCCCCCTTCCCCCTAGCTCATTCTAACCTCTCTCCAAGATCTCCCTCCTCTCTTAAATAGAAAAATCATCCTATTATCCTTAGGATGTTGAATCCCATCTCTTCCATTGGATTCTAGGCCTTGGATCTAGGTGGCAATAGTCAAGGAGACAAAAATCCAACAAACTACTAATTTTCAAAAAATTGTTGGAAGTCATTAATAAATTGTTTCCAACTCATTGCATGAGGTATTTAATTGATATAAGACTTAGGTGGAGGTGTCCCTTGACCTATAACTGATCTATGAGAAGGAATTTGAACCCTCCTTGATAGGTGTAAACCTCCCAACAAAATCATCTATGCAAAATAGAGAATTTGCAGCACATTTCGTAGCGCACTGGTGTTTTTTTTTCTTTTTTTTTTTCTCAATTTACAAAATGGGTCAGGATGAAATTTGGTAAGAAAATCAACAGGGATATCATATTCCTCCACAAAAAATTTCATTGAAACCCACTTTGTCATTTTGGTTTTATGATAAAATTTGTAACAGTATCCGCTACAGGAAATTCCGTAGTGCCCTCCTATAAAACTGCTCTGCAGATTCCATAGCGCCTTTTTTGTGTCTGGCTAGGTGATTATGTAGTTCCTTTTCTGTGTCTGGCTAGGTGATTTCATAGCGCCTTTTCTGTGTCTGGATAGGTGATTCTATAGCGCCTTTGGTAGCGCAGCTACAAAATAGTCTGTGTAGACGATTTTGTAGCGCTAGGCGCTACAAAATCTCTGTGTTTTACAATGTTATGCAATGAATCCTCAAAAGTACAAAAAGTCTTAGTAGATGGACTATGAGTCTGTAAATGCTTCCAGTAGGTGAAAATATAATATTTCCCTGAACACTTCAAAAATATAATGATGAATGACCCATAACAACTACATGTGACCCTTTACGAATTCATGTGATAATGGGGTCAACCTAATCTGATGGGAATTCCTCTGCAAGGAACTTTTCCCTATCAATCCGTAAACCCCACGATTCCAACGCAAAAATCGCTTCACACAAAATATATGGGAGGCCCATCCGACCAACCATGATACATGGGGGGACCATTAGGTCAATCTTGGTATGTAGGAGGTCCATCATGACAACTACCTTAAAGAGGAGGAAAACCAGAACAACCACCTTACATGGGTGGACAAACCGAGCAACCACCATATATGAGAGGACCATCTAGTTTTTCCATCTCATCGCAACCTGGATATGGTCCTGCTGGTGTTCCCATGAAATATGGTTATCACCAGTATCCATAGGCTAACTAAACACTTCCATTCTTGGCCACATTGTATCTTCCAGATATGTCGCATTTAAAAATGATCCCATTCAACATGCCCCGTTTTGGCCTGCCATCCATGCCAAATTACTGTCTGACATCTTGAAATTCGATGGGAAACTTGGAGAAGATCCTAACAATCATGTTATGACCTTCCACTTATGGTGTTTTTCCAACTCTTTGATGGACAATTCCATCTGTCTTAGAATTTTTCAGAGAACACTTACAGGTGCTGCAACCAAATGGTATATTGAGCTACCACGTAACTCCTTTGTCAACTTTAATTATCTTTCCATAGATTTCTTGACACATTTTTAGTTTCCTATACGGTATGATATCGATACAAATCTTTTAACATCACTCTGAAAATCCTCTTCTACCCACATATCCGATCATATTCATGAGTGGAGACAACAAAGACGGTTGATTAAGGATCCAATTCCAGACCAACTCCTCGTGGATTGGTTTACGAAGTCACTTTTTCCTCCCATTGCCCATGATGTGGCTATGGGTAACGTTTTTATTGAGGAGTAGGATATCAGTCATTCACATTATTTAGACTTGGTTTATTCTTAGTCTGACACACTTTACGGTATGATCCCTCATGCTCCTCCACTGTCGAACGATCCGTCAAGACCTACTATGGAATAAACTTTCATTTCAGACATCAGAACTACTTCCATTCCTACTCAAACCTCCAAGGTGAATGCAGTCCAATCCTCTTCATCTTCACAACCAAGGGGTAAGAAGAAAAACAAGGGTAAATCCAAGAAATATTCTGACCAATAGGATACTACTATGACTGCTGATACTCCACCGACTAGAAAGGATAATTCTCCTTGCATGATTTGTGAGGAAGACCACTACACAAAATATTTCCCTCATCATGAAGAAGCCACTAAATTTCTGAACGACACTTCCCAACCGGTTCAGTAGCAACATTTGGTTGCACAAAACCCTACTCCTCCGCAAGGGGGAGACACAGATCATTCCCACCATGGGGATGATTCCTCGAGCGCCTTTGAGGTGTATATGTTTAAGACGGTTAATGCCACGACTTGAGAAAATACCTATGACACTCCTCCAGGTGATTAGACTAAAAGAAAGGCTGTCGATCAACCCTCTAGTTCCACTCCTCCTCCATCTTCCAATCCTCTTCATATTGAGAAACTAATCTCTGATGCATGGTTTTGCCTACCTAAGAGCATAATTCAAAAAGAAACATTTAATCCACATTCCTGCGCTACCCAAAACTACAACATCGTTCAATATTTGGCGCAAGCTCCTTGTGCTATGACAACCCTAGAAGTTCTACAAAACTGTCCAAGTCAATGGAGAACCCAATTGTCATATTTTGGAGCTATGGATCCTGATGAATCAAACCTGATTACGTTTAATCTGGATTATTTTAAGGAGAGACTTTCCCACCACTTAACATTCCAAATTCAAATTTTGGTTGGTGGAAAGAACATCCATCGCACTAATTTTGATGAGGGAGCCTCCACCTATGTCATGTCTTTGTTTTTTTGAAGAGCCCTTGGTTCTCCTAAACTTAGACAGTCTCCTACCACCTTTAAATTGTTTGTTGGAAGTGGTTTCCAACCTCATGGAATATTGCAATCTTTCACTGTGACATTGAAGGGTAAGACTGTTTCAGTCGACATCGAGGTGGTTGATGCACCCCTGGATTACAATTTGTTACTTGGTCGTATTTGGTTCTATGCGATGACTACGGTCGCGTCTTCAGTGTTTTGTATCTTACGATTTCCCCATCAAGGAAAAATTATCACTGTTGACCAACTTGACTATTCAACTCCAGATCTCCACAACGCTACAATGAATAACATCACTTTTTTGGACATAATTATTTTGAGAGTGTAGGAGTAGGTCTCCTTAAGGATTCCTCACTCATGGGGATTTTCCCTTTTCTTTCTCCTTCCGCCCCATAGGTTGCCACGTTAAATATGATTTTGACTCAGGTGCGACAATCCTTAGAATTATCTGATCCTTTGGTAGTACCCGGTCTTGACGAGCATAGTTCTTTGCCTGTGTCAAGCTCGTTAAAAAATGAAATGGATGCTTACAAGCATAGTTCATTGTCTCTGTCAGGCTCGTTAAAAAATGAAACAAACCCCTCTCCATTAGAATTAAGTCTCACTTTGGATCAAGTACTTGAACCTTCGTTTCCTCTACCTAGTGAAAATTTTCCTATTAGTAACCATATACCCAAACGAGGAAAGAAGAAGAGTCACTAGAGGAAAAGAGGCTTGGGGGGAAGGTCTCCAGCCTCTAGACATCATTATAGAGAGAAGCCACTAGCTTCTTCCAAAGAAACTGAGGGAAAAATACCTCTAGAGAGACTAGCTTCTGCCAAATAAAATAGGGGAAAAATACCTCTAGAGAGACACGCTGCTACGAGTGATCCTCGCTTGGGGGTTGTTCCCCTCATAACATAGTAGTTTTTTCTAGAACGAGCTTAGTCTTTGTTCTTTCTCGTGCTCATAAGTACATGAGAATAGGTTACCGATCTCAGTCTCTTTTCTTTCTTGTGGTCGTTAATACATGAGAATAGGTTACTGAGTACACTTTTATCTCTTTTTTGAACTTGTAAAAGTTATACAAAAAATGAACTCTTTGGAGTCTCCTTTAAGCTCTTTTTAGACTTCCTAAACATGAAAAGATTATTGAGTGAGATTGATTTATTTCACACTCATTAAAAGGTTTGAAAATGTGTCTTTTGAGTGGTAGTTTATCTTTTTTTCAGCCTTGCGAGACTAATTACAAAAAAGGAATAGTCTAGTCAAGCATGAGTAGAAGAGTTTTTCCCTGTATTCTTTTACACTTTTTTCAGGATTGGGAGACTAAATTTACAAAAAATTCATCCATGGAGTCATATTTAAGTTATTTTTAGACTCTCTAAACATGAAAAACCACAGAGTTTACCTTCTATGGGCTCGTAAAACTATGCATTGAAGGACCTATGTGAGTCCAATCTCCAAGATCCATATGGGACTGAACCCCTCCTTCCCCAGGTTCATTAAACATATGTCAAGGGAATCATATGAAGGATGAGCTATAACGAGCATCTGTTATCCTCCTCAAGCTCGTTAAAAAATAAAGGAGCATCTGTTATCCTCCTCAAGATCGTTAAAAAAGAAAGAGGTACTCATCTATCTAGATGGGGGGGGAATTGAAGGGAGTGCGTCAATTGTTTTGGAACCCTTTATGGCAGATGTTGTCTCCCTTGAACATAGCATATGTTTTCATCTCACCTTACATTTGGGTAATCTGGTTGTCTCTAATTAATACCAATTCCATGTGTTGCTATAATTTTTCATACCAGTCAAAGAGTGCTCTTATTGTCGTCACATAATGTTCTTGGTACTTGTCGAGTCAATGCTTCCAAGTCACTTGTCGTGCCTCATCATGTTCAAGGGAAGTTTCACTTCAAACCTTCCATCTGCAGTATTACCAATTTATGTTTCCTATATCAATCTATACTCATTCTATCTACTATCTCATATCACTTTCCTGTGTCAGTTTCATGTCGATGATGGGGGATACATCAAGGCCCTTCTTCGATGAGTATTTTCCTGTTGAATTCAATACATTATCCAATAATTAGACTTAGAAACTAGTTATTACCTTAGGACCTGCATGCCTCCTCGCTTCCGAAAATAGTTTTACATCATTGACCTCTAATCAGATGATTCCATGAATGTTCGACCTCAACTCATTTATTCACATTCGTTGGAATGTACTAGGGTACCTTGGGAGTCATTGATATCAGTGGTGATTTCCTTCACACTTGTTAACTGTAGTGTCCCCAAGGCCGAGCCCCATTGTAAAACATGTCTTAAAAGAAATTGTAATTATGTTTTATAGGCTGGTGAGCCAAGTTTTGTATAACTGGTAGGCTTATGTGTTTGATTAGGCCAGAGAGCCTAAGGGTTGAAGGCCAAGGGCCTGGATTTTATATCTGTATGTATGCAGCACATCAATAAAATATAAACACCCGCCAGGTGCAGACCGACCACGATGAATGAGTGATGGGGGACTGAGCATCCACAAAGTGGGCAAGGGATTATGGGCTGAAAGGTGGGAAAAGGGGCTGAGTGTTAAGCCTAGGGGATAAGCCTAGGGGGCTTAGGCCTGGAAATAATATTTTAATATTATTTCCAAAAAGAGCCATGTGCATATTATTTTATCCTAAGTTCCTGGCAGGGGAGGGAACGTGCAAAGGGGATGCGCGCTGTGGAATGCATGCAGTTTCCAGGGTGACAAGTGTCAACCCTGGTGCATGCAAATATAATCGTCGAAATGAACCGCGTGAGGGGATTTTCTTCTCCATTCGAACCCGACTATCTGAGTGTGAACTCGTGGGATATTTGCAAGAATACTTCGTACCATCCCGAAACCGAGACCGTAAGACTATTCCGTGATTGCTGAACCTGTTGGGGAAGCGTTTGTTTGTTTTTACCAATTGGTTGTTGCGACCAAGCAGTGCTGGACTATGCGTGGCGTACTGGCCAGAGTAAGCTTGGGTTTAACTTGTGTATGTCCTCTCTTCTAGTGAGGGAGGACTATGGTTGGAGGAAGCAGGTTGTCAGGCCTGTGAGAAACTCTTTCCAGGTGAAAGAGTTTGCTGGGAAGCATTTTCTTCCAGAGAGTGTCCAACACTAGCTATGGACTCTGAGACTTCCTGATCCGGCCTATTGCCATGACCCAGAGGGGGAGGTTAGCACCAATGGACTGTGCGTGTGAAGGTGTATACTCCCGGGTGGAACATGCATGTGGGGAATGAGGGTCTGGTAGTAGTGGGCGTAAAATGGCATCTTTGGGAAGAATCCTTCCAGATATTTCTGTGTTGTCTTCCCTGTAACCTCAGCCTAGCCTAGGATTCCTTGCCTTGGGGTGGAGCTCGGTCCCAGCTTGGGGGTGACNTTTAATTTATAGTAGTAACGAGATATGTTTTACTCTGTAATACCAATTGTGTTTAATTGTGTTAAATGCATGTGGTTATATTGGTCTGTGTTTATTGTTAAAAAGATGTGTACAAATTGGTATCTGAGCGCGAGTAAGCTCTAAACTGTGAAAAAAGTACACTACAAATTGGTATCAGAGCCAAGGTTTCGACACTGAGCCTTGATGGGTCAGTGGAGCGGTCTTTGGATCGAGAATGTGAGGGGAAATTGGGTCTGGAATGACCAATTTCAGACCCTAGGTTGCTCCGAAGCGTCAAGGAGATACTTGACGAGTTTCTTTTAAAGCTCAGGAGGTATGGCGGCGTTATGAAACCGCAACCAGTATGGTATGAGTCCACAGGGAGAGAGGACTCCACGCCGGTGGTGTTAGAATCATAGGATCTGTTCGGGAGGGAAGGAGAACCCTTGTAACCGTCAGATCTGGAGAATGTGCACAAGGTTTAAAGCCTTTGAATACTGCACAGGAGGTTATGGCCACACCAGGAGTTTAAACTCAGAAGGATCATGAGTCATAGGATCACTGTGGGATTACCCGTCAACCGTCCGAGTTGACAGAAGTTGCATAGGGTTTAAGTCCTCATGGGTAGAGGAGAAGTCTGGAGAGTCATCGGGGTTTTGTTAAGCCAGAGAATCGAGACCTTGTGGTTCTCGAAATCCTGAGAAAGGATCCTAGCCGTTGATCTCGGTAGGACACACGTCAATATTCTGAGGAGTCATCAGGATATTGGAGGCATCGGGATTTTACAGGTCGAGAGAACTGAGACCTTTTAAGTCTTGAAACTCTGACGGAGTATCTCAGATGTTGGTATCAACAGGACACGCGTCAGACATCAGGACAAGATTCAGGATTTAACCCATCGGGGAAAAGTCCTGATAGAAGAGTCATCCATTGGAAATCGGGATTCGGGTCATCGGGAATCGTGGGGACAAGAGGTTCATGCATTATGAAACCCCGAACCCCGAACCCCGAACCCCGAAAACCCGATAAGGGTATAAGGCTGCGATCTTGTAAGACTGCGGTCACATGGACCTTGGCTTAACCGCGAAGGGATAAAGCAAAAGGGCGCATCGGCAAATCGGAGATCGGGAGTTCATGAGAGTAGGAACTCATATCGTTGGGAATCCTGAAACCCCGATACTCGAAGCTTCAGTCGGGAAGATGGCCCGTATACACCTAAAAGAGCAGTACGTGCTAGTGAGTGTGAAGACAAGGCAAGAGGGGTGGGACCCCAGTGACATCACCAAAGGTGACGTGGACCTTCCGAAACGCACTATGTCCCATCACAATTAAGGGCGACAACGGTGCTGTGGGGGTCAGAGTTAATTAAACCCGAAATTTTGGATTTCGGGGAATTGTAGTAAAAGGGATGTTGGTCCCCGGTTTTGACTATGTTCTTCGCCCATACTACGTACCATTGACCTCCAACTATATGCCAGTATCACCCTTTTTGACCTCCTTTTGATGTAATCAACATCCCTTTACCACCAAAGGGGTCACCTAAGGTATCTTTGAAATTCAAGTGATTATTATGCATTTTAAT
>JASDQU010736533.1:18815-32062 GCA_032191745.1 Picea mariana
CAGCAACAATTGATTCAGCCCCCCTCTCAGTTGTCTTAGTAATTTCAACAATTGGTATCATAGCGGGTTCCTTTTATTTAAAGGTAGATTTGTAAGCTTAAACATGATAAGTCATGAAGGGACTTCATCTAGTAAGCCTCCTCTGTTTCATGGAACAAATTTTGCCTTTTGGAAGGTTAGAATGAGAACATACCTAATGGCCTTAGGTGCTGATGTTTGGGATGTAGTAGAGACTAGATACATAAAGCCTATTGTGCTAGCTTCCATGGATGATCATTTAGAATTTATCTTTAATGCTAAGGGAATGAATGTTATCTTGAATGGACTTGCAGAAGCCGAGTTTGTAAAGGTGATGCATCTTCAAACTACCAAAGAAATGTGGGATAAACTTATTAGCAGCTATGAAGGAAATGAGAAAGTAAAAGATGCCAAACTTCAAACATTTAGGTTGAAGTTTGAACAACTAAATATGAATGAAGATGTAACAATTAGCAAGTATTTTTTAAGAGTTGAAGAACTTTTGAATGCCATGAAGGGTCTTGTTGAGAAGTTTGAAGAATCACTCTTAGTTCTGAAGATTTTAAGATCTCTACTTCATAAATTTAATCCAAAAGTCTCTGCAATAGAAGAACTAAATAATCTTAAAACTATGTCCATTGATCAACTTCTAGGAACTTTAACTGCATATGAAATGAGAATTAGCAAAGATAGATCCATTACTAGAGAAGCATTGTTTAAAGTAGACAAGAATACTAATTCAAAATTAAATGATATTGAAGAAAAAATTGTGAGAAGGTTAAAGAAAGGATCAGGAAAATATCAAGGCAAGTTGCCCGTCAAATGCTTTAACTATGGTAAGATGGGTCATTTTGCATCTAAGTGTCCCCATCAGAAAAAGTACCATAATTCTGAAGATGAAAAGAAGTACAAATTCAAGAAATATAGTAAGAAGAAAAGTTTGTGTGCAAATAATGACATTTCCTCATAAGACACCGATAGTGACTCTTCCTATGAAGATAAGGTAAATGACTTCATGCTTATGGCCAAAGAGTATTATGATAATAAAATCATAGGCAGGGATGATAATGATGAAGAAGCTGTGGTTGATATGGAAGGAGAATTGATCAGTGCACTGGAAGAGATTGACAAACTCAGAATTAAGAACAAAAAGAAAAAACAATTGATGATACAGTTCGAGAAAGACAATAAACAGCCTGATGAAGACTTTTCCCTCCTAAAAGTGGAATTAGAAGAGTCAAAGAAAATAGAAGACATAATGAAACAACAATTTTCAGAGAAGAAAGCGAGGTGTGGATCCTTAGAAGAAAAGATAGTAAAAACCAGAAAAGAAATGGAGAAGTTTAAGGGATTGTACCACCAAAATCTTCCAAGTATTAAAGCCTCAAAAGGATTAACCTCCATTCTAAATCAGAAAAGAAATCCAAAGTTGAAAGTTGGATTGAGGTATGAAGAAGGATCAAGTAGTGATCATCCAAGTGATACAGAACCTATCAAGTTTGTCAAATCCTCAAACATTGACAACAATCACTCTGCAGAAGCAAAGAAAGAAAATCAGCCACCAAGAAGGAATGAAAGAAAAAGTACCAGAGCCAAATCTGTAGATCAGAGAGATTATCGACATGAAATAAATTGACCTCCTCAAAGAAGACAAATTTTTTCAAGGTACAACGGTTTTTTTTATCGTTATTGTTTTTTCTGCTCTAATTTTGGTCACAAATCTATAAACTGTTTTTTAAGATTTAGATATGAGCAATCAAGTTTTTCAAGGAATAATTATCTGCCACTATAAAGATTGAGACAACTAAGAAACAAACAATCACAGACTATAAATCATGTGATGACTAGGAGAAGGACACAGGTGAAACACAACAATAGTTATGAGCATAACAATCATTATGATCTGTTATTTAGTGAACTATAATGTTACAACTTCCATAATTATGGACATAAAGCTGCAGACTATCGATTAAGGAATTACAAGACAGATTTGATCCCCACTGCTGAAATGGTCAAGGTTTGGAAGAAGAAAGAAGATGACAAGTGTGGACTAGTGTTATCAGTCCAAAGACAAAAGAATCCTTGGTATATTGACAATGGATGTTCCAAACATATGACTGGAGACAAAAGTAAGTTTCTAACTCTAAAAGAAAGAAAATCAGGGAATGTTACTTTTGGAAATGATGCACTAGGAAAAATAAAAGGTAAAGAAATGGTAAGTTTGAGAAATGGAAAAGGGAAAGCTCAAGATGTGTTGTTTGTAGAAGGTCTGAAACATAATCTTCTTAGCGTCAGTCAAGTCTGTGACCGAGGATGTGAAGTTGTTTTAATCTCTAAAGATTGTAGAATAAAATCTGTGAATTCAGGACAACTAGTTGCAAAAGGGATAATAACATAAAACAATGTCTATGTGTTAAAAGAAGAAAAAGAAGAATTCCACTTAAGCAAATATGATGAAAGTTGGTTGTGGCATAGGAGACTTGGACACCTAAATTTTGATCATATAATCAAGCTCATAAACAATGGGACAGTAAAAGATCTTTTGAAGATATCAAAGCCATATGACTCTATTTGTAAACCTTGCCATATAGGAAAACTTACTCGCACTCAGTTCAAATATAAAAAAATTCCTTCAATAGAAAAACCTCTCTAGTTAGTACATATGGATTTATGTGGACCATCAAGGAAAGAAGGTACAGGAAAAGAAAATGATTTTATGTTGATTATTGATGATTATTCTAGACTAACATGGGTTTCCTTTTTGAAGGAAAAATCTGAAGCATTTGAAAAATTCAAAGTGTTTAAGCCTATGACTGAGAATCAAACATGAAAAAGATTAAACGCAGTAAGGTCTGATAGAGGAGGAGAGTTTAGTTCATGGAACTTCAAAGAGATCTGTGATAAACATGGGATCAAAAGAGAGCACACAATTTCAAGGACTCCACAACAAAATGGAGTTGTTGAGAGGCAGAATAGATCAGTACAACAAATGGCAAGATCAATGATGAATGAAAGGAACATACCTCAGACATATTAGGTAGAAGCAATTCATACAACTGTTCATATCCTTAACAAAGCTCATCTTAGGCCACATAGTGACAAGACTCCTTATGAACTATGGTTTGGAAGACCTTCTTCAATCAAGCATTTTAAAGTCTTTGGGAGTAAATGTTATATCAAGAACAGTGATGAAAATATTGGCAAATATGATGACAGGTTTGATGAAGGTATCTTCTTGGGTTATGCTACAAATAGTAAAGGGTACATATGTTACAATAATAGAGTGCATAAACTGGTTGATTGTATAGACATAAAAGTTGATGAAGAAATCTCGGTCAGAAACGTAAGCAGTGTTGAACCAAGCACAAAAGATATAGTTGAAGATGAAGATGAACAAGTCAAAGGATTAGAAAGGGAAGAATATGAATTAGATGAAGATATGAATACTCAAGCTGACACAAATCAACAGAAAGAAGCAAAATCACTTCTCAGAATTTTTAGAAAGAATCATTTTGAAAATCAGATAATTGGAGATATAAATAAAGGAGTTCAGACAAGAAGGAAATTGATTAAAGACTCAGAGAAATCTCATGTTGCTTTTTTATCTATGACTGAACCTAAAAATTTCGATGAAGCCAGCCAACACGATGATTAGGTTAGAGCAATGAACGAAGAGCTTGATTAGATTGAGAAGAACAATACTTGGGAGCTTGTCCCTAGACCTAAAGATAAGAATGTAATAGGTTCCAAATGGGTGTTCAAGAATAAAATAAATGAAAAAGGACAAGTTGTTAGAAATAAAGCCAGATTGGTCTATAAAGGGTATGCACAAGTTGAAGGTTGGGACTTTGATGAAACTTTTGCACCAATGGCAAGATTGGAAGCTATCACAATGTTTCTTGCTTATTCATGTCATAAGAACTTTAAAGTTTATCAGATGGATGTTAAGTCAACATTTTTTAATGGAGATTTAGGGGAAGAAGTATATATGGAGAAACCTGAAGGATTCTCATTGACAGATAATCCTAATTATGTTTGCAAGCTGAAGAAGGCATTATATGGATTGAAACAAGCACCATGAACTTGGTATTATAGACTGGACAAATTTTTACAAGACAAAGGGTTCAAGAAAGGTATTGTTGACAACAACCTCTACATTAATTCTGAAGGTGATAATTTACTAGTTGTTTTGGTTTATGTAGATGATATTATTTTTGGCTGTATTAATGAATCATCTGTCCAATGGTTTTCTAACTCTATCCAAACAAAATTTGAGATGTCCATGATAGGAGAAATATCATATTTTCTTGTTTTACAAGTAAATCGGAGTTTTGCAGGAATATTTATCTCTCAAGAAAAATATTTGAAAGAGATGTTGAAGAAATTTCAGATGGAGGATTCCTCTCCTGTTAGCACACCTATGGTGGTTGGTTGCAAGCTCAGTAAATATGATATCTCTCCTAATGTTGATCGAAGGCCATATCGCTCTATGATAGGAAGTCTTATGTACATCACAACATCCCGTCCTGATATAATCCAAGCTATTGAATGGTAGGTCATTATCAGTCAGCTCTTGGTAGCTGTCACAGGGATATTCAAATACATGAAGGGAACAATGACTTGTGGTCTATGGTATCCCATAAATCATAATTTTCAGTTAACTCCTTATTCAGATGTAGATTGGGCAAATTGTGTTGATGAGAGAAAAAGCACCAGTGGAGAAGCATTCTTTCTAGGTGACTCATTAGTAGAATGGCTTAGTAAAAAGCAAGGATCCATTTCATTATCAACTACAGAGGCAGAATACATTGCTGCTGCTACTTACTGCACACAAATTTTATGGACGATACAAACTCTTGAAGATTTGAAGGTAACTTACACTGATCCCATTCCAATTCACTGTGATAACACCAGTGCCATTAATGTCTCCAAGAATCCTATTCTTCATTCCAAGACTAATCATATCCCAATAAAATATCATTTTCTCAGAGAACAAGTTACAAACAGAATTGTTCAGCTGAATTATATTCCTTCCACAGAACAGATTGCCGATATCTTTACTAAACCATTAGCAGTGACCCCTTTTGGATATCTTCGTCAAAAGTTGGGGGTTATAACTTCTTTCATCTAATCAGTTCACCTAGTCAGGGGGAGTACTTATTGAATATCTATTGTATTTATAAGCTGCTCATAGTTGACAGGGGGAGTATGTATTGCAATAGGTCAGGGGGAGCATGTCTCTTCTTTGACATTGATGTCAAAGGGGGAGAAAGGTGGTAATTTCAAAGATGCTACATTGGTATAATTGGATGTTCTTCAAGGGGTTTCCATAAATGCCAAAGGGGGACATTGTTGGCATGTTTACAAGAAGGTGTGCTTGTCATTGATGTCAAGATCAGAGTATGGAGTGTGCTTGTCATTGATGGCAAGATCAGAGTATGCAGCAAAGGAAAAACAAGGACAACGTAAGCTCATAAGAGAAAGTGCATAGGTGTACACAAAGTGCAAGAGTGTGCTTGTACATTTGATGGAAAAGAGGCAGGCAAGGAAGCTCAACAGTGCAGGGATAATGGCATGGAAATATCTGAAGAGTAAACTCCATTTCAGAGTTTCAAATACTGGGATATTGAGAAGTGAAGATTCAAGGCTCTTCAACACGGGAGTCTTGAAGTCGTGAAATGCGAAACTCTGAAATCCCGAAACAGGCACACCTACCGGAGTTTTAAATACCGGGAGATTGAGAAGTCAAGAGTCAAGACTCTCCAACACAAGAGTCCCAAAGTCGCAAAATATGAAACCTTGAAATCCTAAACAGGCACATCTACTGGAATTTCAGATACTGGGAGTTTGAGGAGTCAAGATTCGAGACTCTTCAACACAGGAGTCCCGATGTCGTGAAATGCGAAACCCCAAAATCCTGAAACAGGAGCATCTATCAGAGTTTTTGATACCGAGAGATTGAGAAGTCAAGAGTTGACACTCTCCAACAAAGGAGTCCCAAAGTCACGAAATGAGAAACCCCAAAATCCCGAAACAGGCAAATCTATCAGAATTTCAGATACCGGGAGTTGGAGGAGTCAAGAGTCAAGACTCTTCATCACAGGAGTGTTGAACCCACAAAACTTGAAGTCACGAAATGTGAAATCATGAAATTCAAAGACTCCATACCAGAGGTTCAGATATCGAGAGTTGGAGATGTCAAGGACTCTCACAAAAGGAAGCCCACAGTTGTGAAGTGCGAAAAACCGAAAAGTTGATTTGACTCAATTTCGAAGTTTCACAGACCGGGAGGTGGAGTTGTCAAGAACTCTCACATCAAGAGTGTTGAAAACGTGAAATATCAAAATGTGAATTTGCGACATGGAGTTTTGGGGATCGCAACATAGAGTTTCAGGAATTCACGACATGCAAAATCGCAAAATGCCAAGAGCAACTATTGTGAGTCTCGAAGACTGAAAGGGAAAAACGCTGAAATCTCGTCAACCATTCTATTAGAAAAAGAAGGGATCAAACTATGAAGTTTTGTGGACCGTTGATCTGGATCCATTTCGGGGATCGCAACTTGGAGAGTCGAGATGCTTCGCAACAGGATTTCATGACATGCAAAATCGCGAATTGTCGAAATATGAAATGTGAAAGACATTTTGTTTCTTGTAATCCAACGGTGCAGGTAAATTCGAATATGATCAGAGGGCTACTGTTTCACCTCAAAGTTAATTGATCAGTTACGATTCAGTTAGAAAAACCGATTCATGATTCTTGATCAGTTGGCGATTCAGTTGCTGAGGTGTGTGTGAATAAAGGAAGATATGAGATGACTGTGTAAGGTTGGATGTTTTGACTGAAAAATGAGTTGAACTATAGAAAGTTAAAACTACAGTATGTGCAGTGTGAAGAAAGCTCAAAGATAAGGAACAAAAGCTGAACAGAAGAGAATAGGTGAAGAGAGCAGAATGTGCACATATCAAAAACCATGATAAGGACAGAGAAAGAACACATAGAAAGAGACAACATGTCAAGCCAAGTATGAACAGAGCAGAAGAATAGTGTAGTAGAGAATAATTGCAGAACAATGAAGAAGTGGTAAGAATTGATTTATCTATGTTGTTGGTTATTCAATCATTTATTTGTAATAAGGGTGGTAGGGAGGATTGTTGTCCTCAAAGGTTCAAGTGGGTGCTTGAACAAAGGGAGTTGTAGTTTCCATCTGGTTGCAGCCAGAAAAACCAGGGTGGTAGGGTGGTGTAAGGGAGAACAATTGTTCTTTGTTATACTAGTTGGTGCATGTGTGGCTGGAAGTTGGTGCTTCCATCCAGTAGGTGCTGAAACACTTAGGGAGTTGTTGCTTCCTTTTAGTGGGTGCTAGAGAAACCAGAGAGTTGGTGCTTTCAAACAAGTTGGAGCTTGTAAAACAGAGGTAGTAGCCTCACATTGAGTTGGTGCTCAATTATAGATGATGTTAAAAGACTGCCTATCATTTTGAATAAGAAGAGGTTTTCTCCCTTTATGGGTTTCCTCGTGAAAATCTGTCTCTGTGTATATCTTATGTGTGAGTGATGATCATTATTTATGTTGTCTATATGTAGTATAATATTGATGGCCACTTGGAGAAAGATTAAAAATGGTTTAATAGTTAATATTGTTTAAGCACAGTAACAACTGATTCACCCCCCTTCTCAGTTGTCTTAGTAATTTCAACAGTATAAACATCTAGTGCAACAATGGGCACCTAAGGAGCTACCTGAAGTGGACACAGATTTATTCATCGGTGGGAGGATGTATCGCATTGCTCCTCCGTCCTTACATGGATTGGGTTTATTTTCCATGGATGGCATAAAGGTCGTCTATGGCACTGTAACTGAATTGATGGTGTATGTTAGACCATTAACACATATTTCATTAAATTTGGAAATATTCTATTTCATGGACTTCATTAACATTGAGTTTTTTATAAATCCTTAATATATTCCATGGAGGAAGTCAATCTATTGATATACCTAATGTGGACTTAAGTAATTGATTTTCCTCTGAGAACCAATGCCAGGAGTAGGCAGTGAAAGAAAGGGTCTTTGAAGAGTAGTACGCAGATATTGATCTCTCCTCATTGTCATTTCTACAAAACCACTGACCTGATGTAATAGTGTCAAGCAACCATAGAAAAATCAATCATGGTTGGGCATTACTTTCACCAAAAGGAGGAGAAAATGATAAGAATTTTAAATGCATAAGAGATAGATGTTGTAACACATTTTTCAAGGTTTTTAGTTGAACTTTGTATATGTCCCCATTTTTTTTTATTATTAATGACTAATGTTTAATGTAACTACAAATAAATTATCAAAATTAAGATATTGATTTTCAATTTTAATCATATATTCAAAGTCCTTCATTTTTTACTCATCTCCCATTAGTTTGAATAGCTCACTTAGGACTCATTATTAATTCATTCTAATTATTTTTGTAAGAAATGTGAGTTTTATTTCAAAAATACATATCACATATATACATGTATTGATGCATATAATTAAATAAAATTCAATAAATAGTTTTGTGCCTTGTTGGCTTATATGAAATGATTTCAATCACTAATAATTGATTTAAGAATACAAATTTACAAAAATTTATGTATAGGGAAATCAAATGCCATACAAGGCAAAAGTTCAAAGACATCTATTTATGACCCATATCCAATGAAAAGTAGTCCACTTAACACTCATTATCAATTAATTCTATGTTTTTTAAAGAAATTTCTTTAAGTTTTATTTCAAAAATTACATCGCATTTATACACTCATATTAATGCATAATATAGGTAAATAGAAGTCATTGTCCCTAAATTGGCTTATATAAGATGATTGCAATTATAAATAATTGATTTAAGAATACATATTTATAAAACATTATGGATTGAGAAATCAAATACCTTATAATTTAAAAATTTCTAAGTCATTCATCTCTAACCCATCTCTCATTACCATGAATAGTCCACTTAGCATTCATTATTGGGAAATTATAAGTTTTTTTTTGGAAGAAATGCATCGTTGTTTATATGGATTTTTGTTTCAAAAATTATATATCACATTTATACACTTATATTATATCACATTTATGAACTCATATTAACGCATATAAGTAATTAAAAGTCAACAAATAAATATGTGCCTTTTGGCTTGTATGGGATAGTTTCAATTGATTTAAGAATAAAAAATTACAAAAATTTAAGGATAGGAAAATCAAATGTTTTACACTTTACATTCATCTATTACACATCTCCAATAAGCCTCAATAGTCCACTTAGCACTAATTATCAAATAATTCTATGTTTTTTTAAAGAAATGCAACTCTATTTACATGGGATTTTATTTCAAAAATTACATAACACGTATATTAATACATATATGCAAATAAAAGTCAATAAATGACTTTGTATGCCAAATTAGAATAGCAAAATTTACAGGTCTATGCAAATATTTTTGTCTATGCAAATGTATAAAAACAAATGGCTAACTATTTTTATAAATTAACAAGTCTATGCAAATGTATAAAAACAAATGACTAACCACTTATATAAATTAACATAAAGATCATTTTCTTAAAATACATTATAATATCTTATGCTAATTTATGTTAGGGCACGAAGGAATCGAACCACCAACCTCCTGCTTGTAAGGTGGGCGCTCTTCCATTGAGCTAGCACCCTTTAAAACATTAGAGAAGAGGAATTTCAATGATTGTTAAAGTTAAGAAAATAGTCTCCAATCATAGTAAATAATGTCTTTGAAATGATATTAAAAAGAAATTTAATAAAAATCCATATTTCTTATATATTCAATATATGATGCAATGATCTCAATATGGAACGTTTAAGCTAACCATGCATTACAACATGTTTATAGGAAAAGAAAAGATTCTACTAGCCAAAGACAAAGGCAACGAGAAAGGAGCTCCCTTGGCTCTAACAAAATTATGAAATAAATTCACTTTCAATAAATAAAAATATTCAAACAATAAAATGTAATACAATGGTACCTTATCAAATGACACTTATGGTTTTAGGCAATCCCTTTAGAGCATAATATTTGTAAGGACATCACAAGAGACTGATATTGTAGTTCAAAACAAAAGTATGCATAAATTGTTTTTCACCTAGTCAATAAATTGAAGCTACACGACAAACAATGGATTGCCATCCTTAAAATTTTGAAAAATGTACATGCCATCATTCTGGTAAAGCTTACCAAATATATTAACTATAAAATCATGTTGTGCCATTAGATTCTACAAACTTGAAAGATTCTATAGTAAGTCCAAACTAACAACCATTCGCTTCAATCTACAAAAATGTTACCCCAAAATTACCACCTACAAACTTTAGTTGATAGTTTAGGCACAAAAAAATAACAGTAGACAATGAAAATCATAGTTTTTTCCAGTTACAACCTTAGAGGTTACTCTCTAAAACATATTATGGATTTCACGTTTGATAAATTAAAAATGCTACAAGATGCCACATCTTGGATTTCTTCCAAGGCCTTGTGCGGAGGAACCAATAGACAACATTTCTCTGCTCGATTCTTTCAAAGTATATATATATATATATATAGTTTCTAATGATAAGTAAACAAAATAACATCTTTAATTGTCATGTTGACAAAAAATAATCATTCTATAGTCTACCATCTAAGAGATATTCAGTTTGTCAACCACTAGGAATTCTATTTTGTGTGTTCAAATTTCCCTATTTTCTTTTTCCATGCTTCCCTCCCAAATTTCTTGGTAGTGTAATTATGATAAAAGGTAGAAAACTAGACTATTTCCTAAACCAAAATAGGGAATTTTATAACAGAAATAGTAAAAAAAAAATATGAATTTTAAATGAGCCCATTCCACCCTACCACAACTCCAAATAAATAATCTCAATCTCAAGTTACAATATGATCAAGTTGCATATGTTTAATCCTGGCACCCAAAACTAAACGGTAAACATTTTCTATTTTCCCCTTCTGTGGTGTTTCTTTAGAAAAACTTACATCTCCTGCATATTTACGATATGGTGTAGTTTCTTTACCATAGTTTGTACCCAAGAAAAATCTAGTTCTTCATAATTGCGAGGGCCAAATGAGGTCAACTTTTTTTATTTGCTCAAATATTCTCCTTGAACTCCCTAGTCAATTTTACCAATTAGAGAAGCCCCAATCAGACCATGAATTGGGAGTCACATGAGCTCTCAAGTCACAAGAACCGTGGCTTTATTTTTCACTCTCGACAAAAGTACCAATTCTTGAATTTAAGATTGCAACCATATCTATTGATAAGAGAGACCCACATGCATTATGATATTCCACAACCACACAATGAGGTGACATTATACTAAGGTATCCAAACCCATATGAGAAAGATTTGAAAGGTGATTGCATCAAACAATGACCAAGGCCCTGGGGCTCTATTGCAACCTGTTGCATCTATGTAATTGGCTAAGAAAATGTTTGTGAATTTATGGGAGGTAACATCTAGTTTAGAAAATGCATATATGCATGGATGGTATTGTGAGTTTGCATTTGGGGACTCGTCTAAGAAAATATGGAAGGTTCAAGGACCGCTACTCTAGGAGATTTTACCTTAGAGGCAAAAATGTCTTCAAGAATCATTGGAGCAACAATATTTATCCCATGACTTTGTGGATTTCTTGTGGATTTCAAATTTGGAGCGACAATATTGATCCCGTGATCTTAAAATAGCTTCTCATTTTGGATTTCTTTAATGGAAATAACATATCCTATATTGGATCTTGGAGGTTTAAATATAGTTAATGTTAGCCTATTCCATAGTACAGTTGTTTCAGTCACCGAATAGAACCAAAAATAAACTATGGCATTCCTTGGAAGGATAAAATAAAATGTTAGTATATGGAATGAGCCTAATGTTACTTCTAGGATACAATCTTGGTGGACTAGAAATTTAGCTACTGATAAATAATTTTGCATTGATCTCTTAAAGCGTGGGATCTATACCATGAATTGCACCTTAACTATTTCATTTCACAGTTACTATTCTTAATAGAATTATTGTTAAATATATATATATATATATATATATATATATATATATATATATATATATATATATATATATATATATATATATTAGGTGTGTTTTAACTTTTAGCGGTGCTTCCAAATAATTGACATCAATATTTTATAATATTTAAAATGAAACTACAACATGCATTCTTTATTTTATAGACCTTGCATAAATCAGGAAAAATAATATTGTAACAGTGACTATGCACAACAAATCTATTGGAAACCAGACTGCACAAAATAACTCATAACCATTATTTGGTCTCATAAAACATCCTTTGATTGATTGATATCATGAGTCATACATTTATATGACATCTAGTTATTTTGGCTCGAGAATGATCTCTCAATTGTATTTTTAATCTTAGATTCAAAGCTCAAAACTCATTTCCAGAAAAAATCCTCAAAAACTCAAAGGAATATTCACTACAAAATAAAGAGGATATATTGCAAGCATTCAAACAAATTTCCTCTTACAATAAAACCCAAGTGTAGAAGCATAACTTTTTGCCCTACAATTGCTTCAAATTCTAGGAAAATTGTAAAAGGATTGCATGAATCCCAATGCCACATTGGAGCTTCTTTCCTTGATTTTGCATTAGGATCGAGAGATATTTGGGCCCAATTGAATATACCTTAGGTACATTATGTATATGTACTTTGAAATAACACCCAACAATTCATGTTCTTCAAAATTGGATAGGAGTCCCACTATTCTAGCCAACTCGAAACCTTGTGATTACATCCTTGCGCTTGTGCCATAACGAAATCTAGTAACTGTTATCTTTCCTTCCAGCAAAAGAACAAGTATAAAGCCAACAACAACATTAGTTAAATACACTTTGTATTGCATCATACACCTTCTTAGCTTGTTCTAGAGGCAATCAAAGGTCACACACAAAGGAAAAACACTAACAATGATGATTGTTAGGATAAAGGTGCCCCCAGAGAAATGATTACATCTTTGTGCTTCTATTAGAAGGAAAGCTAACAACCACAACCAATATCTTTTATTCTAACAAAAGTACAAGAACAATGTTGATAACAATATTGGGGCACTAACCTTTGTTTAGGTGAATCACCTTCTTTTTTTGTCTAGCAACCAATAAGCATGGTTCATCACATAGGGGAATTGAAAGTATGGTGAGGG
>JASDQU010736533.1:67012-84059 GCA_032191745.1 Picea mariana
AATGAAAAAATCTGAGTTTCTTAAATATAGACCGATGATATAGATTTAAATATTGATATGGCTAGTATCTTAGCAAAGGTTAATGTACCTGTCCCTCTTAGTACTGATATTGTATTTTTTTTTTAAATACCTAAAAGAAGGTCGCTATTGCGACATCTTGGAGTGTCGCTCCCATAGCAACCACGTTGGAGATGATACCTCTTAACGTCGCTCTTCCCACATTCTAAACGTCTCTCTTGCCACCTTCAAGACGTCGATCTGGCCACGTTCAAGATGTCTCTATTGCCACGTCTAAGACGTCTCTCTTGCCACGTTCCTGACGTCTCTCTTGCCACGTTCTAGACATCTCTCTTGCCACCTTCAAGACATTGGTCTTGCCATGTTTCAGATGTCTCTCTTGCCACGTTTAAGACGTCGGTATTGCCACGTTTAAGACGTCGGTCTTGCCATGTTCCAGATGTCTCTATTGCCACATTTCAGACGTCTGTCTTGCCACGTTCAAGATGTCGGTCTTGCCACGTTTAAGACGTCGGTCTTGCCACGTTCCAGATGTCTCTATTGCCACGTTTCAAAGGTCTCTATTGACATGTTCAAGACGTCGGTCTTGCCACGTTCAAGACGTCGCAATAACGACGAAATCTATGTCGTCGAAAAAGAGACGTCATGTGAAACGACGTTTGTCGGGGTCCGTTTTTTGTCGTTCTCCCGACAATATAAAGTGGCAATTGCGTCGAATGCACCGTCAAAATTTGACCCAAATGTACTAGTGAGAAACTCTCATAGGAAAAAAAGAAACATGGAAAATTGGTCTCAAAGGACAAGCTCCAAGGAAAGAAAAGTGGTTTAGAGGAACCAGATTGCAAGCAAGTTACCTCATCTATCCTTCACATATTTTGGGGACCAAAAGCATCCCAATGGGGAGGTGTGATTTGAATCAGATCCAACAAGAATATTTCAATATCGATAGAGGCTCTAGGATGATCAGCATGGGAAATGTTAAGGCTAGAGATGATGAAGGAGATCAACTTGTTAGCGTGAAAGGCCCCATTCCATCATGATTGATGTTTACCCTTATATGTAATGTAGTCTTAAGTCAAACCTATGAGATGTAAAGTTGGGTAGTATATTGTTGTACATAAAGAAAATTAAGAGTTTCATGAGACCTTTTCCACCTAGGAGAAAAAACAAACTAACTAAGAGAATCAGAAACTGACTTGAGCGAAGTTGAATTGTTGGGGAAACCTAACCTACAACTATCCTCCTAGTTAACCCAGTATTCTATATCATGGTTCCCCACAATGAGAGAGGGGTTATTTGGCTACAAATGAAGTAAGAGGTTTCCTAGAAATCACTAAGGAACATAGAGATGAACCAGAGAGCATGTACCTTGCCCATTGTTGAATAATAAAGAGCTTGGTCGAAGCCAAAAGAATGTTGGTTTTCCTGTTTGGGTTTTGATTCGAAATGATATTTTACACGACTATGGTTGAGTTATTAAGCATGTTTTGATTGACTAATTAGGAATCTTAAATAAAGAGGAAGAAGTTATAGAAGAAGTATGACAGCCATATACACATGTGCATATCTGAAATAAAGCAATAAACATCAACAAACCATACCAAAAATGTGATAACGGAGTTCGACAGTCTCGCCTACATCTCTGGGCCTTGTCTCAATGGACTCTACTTATTTCTATTCGAAGTTTACAAGTACATCATGATAGTGCCAAAAGGTTACAACAATGAGTTGGTCATGTTATACCAGATCTCATGAACACATCAAAATAAATGGCACCCAAATCGGATGAACGAGGCTCCCAGAAATGGTCCGCAAAGGTGCACTCCTCAATAGCTTCCCTGCATAACAATGGCCTTTGGCTCAAAAATCTGGTAACATAAACCTGTTCTGAACCACCATTGATTTCCCCATGGCCTCAAGAAGGCCTGGTTTATATAGGCCTAAAGTTGGTAACCATCTCCCAACTTCCTCCCAGGATCTGGCCTCAAAAAGGGCCCATTATCTCCCAATATTAGCCAAAATCTCCAAAATCAGCTAATAAAATCAAATAAATCACTATACTATAGTGATAAAACCCACTTTTTTCATATATTATGGGCTAAGACCCTTTTTTCTGGGCGTGCGCTCCTTATACAGGGTCTTATGGCTTCATATGGCCAAGCGTCAGCCCCCTAGGGGCTGCGCACTAGCCCTTTACCTTGTTGGCTCCTGGATCTGTTGTGCAATCCATGTGACCGGGGTCTGAATGGACCAGGCTCTAAACTTTCCATGCCATCCACTTGCATTTGTGTCCTATGGCTACCCCATAGGATCAGGGCTAGTCCCCATATGTAGTCTGTGCTAACAAACCAACAGTCGGGTCATATGCAGAGTACCGAGAATCGGGGTCTGGAACCTTCATTATAACCATGCCAACAACGAACCCCGCCTATGGTTATATGTGGCAGTCTGCAACCAAAGGCTAGGGCTAGGCCCCAGCCCTTCCCCCCATTTGAAATACAATAGAACCAAACTTAAATATTAAGTTTATGCCTTTACATAACACGTAACATGTGCAGTGGTTTGGCTAGACAATCCCGGCCAAAGCTTAGCCTGACGGAGAGGTTCCGGGTTCGAAACCCACAAACTCCAATAAATTTTGCAATGAAACAAACCAATACATGGGTTCCACATGGAAACCCACATCTGGGCCACGTGGCACCACCTCATTCGTCAATTTCCTGAGCCACATGTCAAATGTCAATTGGACCATCTTTCTGCCACCTTCCTGCCAACTTTCAGCGTCGTACCCTGCCATGTGTTATCGTACGGCATGACAAATCAGTTGTACGGGCATGCCACATGTCACCCTTTCAGTGGTGACACATTTCACCTCTCAATTGGTCCACCTGTACTTGTCATGTCAGCAGTCCACTGTGCCCCTGCCACGTCAGTTGTATGGCATGCTGCCACATGTCACATTGCCACATCAGCATGATGAGCATGACATCAGCGTNACCCACAAACTCCAATAAATTTTGCAATGAAACAAACCAATACATGGGTTCCACATGGAAACCCACATCTGGGCCACGTGGCACCACCTCATTCGTCAATTTCCCGAGCCACATGTCAAATGTCAATTGGACCATCTTTCTGCCACCTTCCTGCCAACTTTCAGCGTCGTACCCTGCCATGTGTTATCGTACGGCATGACAAATCAGTTGTACGGGCATGCCACATGTCACCCTTTCAGTGGTGACACATCTCACCTCTCAATTGGTCCACCTGTACTTGTCATGTCAGCAGTCCACTGTGCCCCTGCCACGTCAGTTGTATGGCATGCTGCCACATGTCACATTGCCACATCAGCATGATGAGCATGACATCAGCGTTTACTTTTTACCTGTTGACCTGTTTGACTTTTTCCCTGTTTGGAAAAATGAACAGAACATGATATCTGGGGAAAACGACGTCTGTTTGATCTCGTTCAAGTTGCATTGGGTTCATATCGGTGAGGCCTACTCACACGTTTGTTTTGAATCCATTTTGAGAACATTGATTTTTAGGCCTTTCTGAGTCCCATCAAGCTCCTGGATCCAAATCTAGATCACACCTCCCCACTAAAGGACCTTTTGGTCCCCAAAAGGTTACAAGAATGGACTTTGACCGATTACATACTCATAAAGAGAAAAACAAAACATGATGTTGTACAAAAATGATGTTATAACAGGTCATCATTTCAACATGTGTGATTACATTAATGGAAGCAAAATGCAATGAAGTTGTGACATCCACTTCTGGCAAAACCAAGTGCCTACTTTATTTTCTTCATGGTGTTCCTCTTGCATCGTTGGTAATCCTTCTTCCTTCGTGAGTACATGCGTGATCCTTTTTTCCTTCCTTGGATGAAGCTCTGGATTAAGCTTCCAACAACTAGCCCTTTGATGTCCACCCTTACTGCAATAAGTGCATTGAGTTTTTGGCATCCAGACTTGTTTACCCTTCTCTTTCTTCTATTGTGGAGTTGAGTCTTTATGTCATGTTTCCTTCCTAGTCGAAATAGGTTTCTTGTACAAAGTTTGTCTCTTCCAACACTTGGAAACACAATGCTTGGGTGAATGATAATAAGTACATGGATAAAGATTCCACAAGTTATGGATTACTTGATTATGCTTATTATAATCAAAAGGAGAATTGGTAAAAACATGGCCATTATACCTTCCATGTTGATCTTCACTTTGCTTTTGAGATGACTTGCATTCACTACCACAATCCTGAAGTAATACGCCATTACCTTTTGTGAAGTGTTCCTGCAATGTCTTAAGTTGGCCATTTGAAGCATTACTTGCTTCCGAAGTTTTGGAACCCATCTTGGAGGATGCTCCAATCTCCACTTTGCCATATCCCAATCCTAAATATCGAGGCCTTTCCACAACATCAATGGGATTAACTATACCTCGGCCCTCAATTCCAAGACCCTTTCCTTCATAACCCATCTTGGTTAGCAATCTCAAACCTATACCTCTTGTATGTTTTTCAAATGCACCAAAACCATCTTGATGGGAACAAGGAGAAATTGACGATTGACCTTCATTACATACCTCATATTTTTTTTCTGAAACATATGTAGAAGTAAATTCCTTCAATCCTTCTTTGACTTTGTTGTTCTTTGAATCTTTCACTTGAACCGACCTCTTTCGTTCCAAGTAGTCTTCATACAACACTTTCACCATCTCAGCCATGGAAAACACCGAATTTATGAACTCCTTCTTATCTAGAGAAATTCCTCCTATAGATGTTATTTTCTCCCTTGAGATGAGCTCTTCCCTCGTAAACATTCAAAAATCAAATTCCAAATGTCAACTAGCTCTAATACCAGTTGATCCGAAATAATATTTTACGCGGCTATGGTTGAGTTATTAAGCATGTTTTGATTAACCAATTAAGAAGGTTAAAGAAAGAGGAATAGGTTATATAAGAATTCATATACACATGTGCAGATCTGAAATAAAGCAATAAACAGTAGCAAACCATAACACAAATGTGATAACGGAGTTCAGCAATCTCGCCTACGTCTCTGAGAATTGTCTTAGTGGGCATTGATTATTAATGTTTGAAGCTTTACAAGTACGTAATGATAGTGTCAAAAGGTTAAAAAAATGAGTTGGTATTGTTCTACTAGATCTCATGAACCCATAAAAATAAACGGCACCCAAATCAGATGAACGAGGCTCCCAGAAATGGCCCTTAAAGGTGCGCTCCTCAATAGCTTCCTTGCATAACAATGGCCTTTGGCTCAACAATCCGGCAGCATCAACATGTTCTAAACCACCACTGATATGACCATGGGCTCAAGAAGGAATGTTTTATATAGGCCTGAAGTTGGTAACCATCTCCCAACTTCATCCCAAGATCTGGCCTCAAAAAGGGCCCAATATCTCCCAATATTAGCCAAAATCTCCAAAATCAGCTAATAAAATCAAATAAATCACTATACTATAGTGATAAAACCCACTTCTTGCATATACTATGGATAAGCACCTTTTCCTGGGTGTGTGCTCCTTATACAAGTTTGTATGGCTTCATATGGCCAAGCGGCAGCCCCTTAGGGGCTGCGTGCTAGCCCTTTACCTCACTGGCTCCTGGATCTACTGCGCAATCCATGTGACCAGGGTCCAAACAGACCGAGCTCTAAACTTTCTGTGCCATCCACTTGCATCTGAGTCCTATGGCTACCCCATAGGATTAGGGCTAGTCCCCATATGTAGTCCATGCTAACAAACCAACAATCGGGTCATATGCAGACTACCGAGAACCGGGATCTGAAACCTTCGTTATAACTGCACCAACAACAAACCCCGCATGTGGTTATATGAGGAAGTTTGCGATCACTGGCTGGGGCTAGGCCCCAACCCTTCCCCCCATTCTAAATACAATAGAACCAAACTTAAATATTAAGTTTATGCCTTTACATAACAAGTAACATGTGCGGTGGGTTGGCTAGCCAAGCTCGGCCAAAGCTTAGCCTGACGAAGAGGTTCGGGGTTCGAAACCCACAAACTCCAATAAATTTTGCAACAAAATAGACCAATACCTGGGTGGCACGTGGCATCCCATGTCTAGGCCACATGGCACCACCTCATTCACTGATTTCCTGAGCCACATGTCAAATGTAGATTGGACCAGTTGTCTGCCACTTTCCTGCCACCTGTCAGTGTCGTACCGTGCCATGTGTCACTGTACGGCGTGCCACGTGTCACCCTTTCACTGGAGACATGTGTCACCTCTCGGTTAGTCTACCTGTACCTACCATGTCAACATTCCACTATGCCCCAGCCACATCAGTTGTATGGCCTGCTACCACGTCAACATGATGCGTTGACTTTTTTCATGTTCACCTGTTTGACTTTTTACCTATTTGGAAAAACAAAAAGAACACGATATTTGGGGCATACGACGTCTTCTTTATCACATTCAAGTTGACTTGGGTTCGTATCGACGAGGCCTATGCACATGTCCATTTTGAATCCATTCTGATAATATTGATTTTTAGGCCTTTCTGAGTCCCATACAAAGAGAAGGAGAAACCGACTTGAGCGAAGTTGAATTGTTGGGGACACCTAACCTACAATTATCCTCCTAATTAACCTAGTATTCTATATCACGGTTCCCCACAATGAGAGAGGGGTTCTTTGGCTACAAATGAAGTAAGAGGTTTCCTAGAAATCACCGAGGAACATAGAGATGAACTAGAGAGCTTATAACTTGCCCATTGTTGAATAATAAAGAACTTGGTCGAAGCCAAAAGAATGTTGGTTTTCCTGTTTCGTTTTTGATCTGAAATGATCTTTTACATGACTATGGTTGAGTTATTAAGCATGTTTTGATTAACCAATTGGGAAGCTTAAAGAAAGAGGAATAATTTATAGAAGAAGTATGACAGCCATATGCACATATACAGATCTGAAATAAAGCAAGCATCCCTCATCTATCCTTCACATATTTTGGGGACCAAAAGCATCCCAATGGGGAGGTGTGATTCGAATCAGATCCAAAAAGAATAGTTCAATATCGATAGAGGCTCTAGGATGATCATCATGGGAAATGTTAAGGCTAGAGATGATGAAGGAGATCAACTTGTCGGCGTGAAAGGCACCATTCCATAACGACTTATGTTTACCCTAATATGTAATGTAGTCTTAAGTCAAACCTATGAGATATAAATTCGGGTAGTATATTGTTGTACATAAAGAAAATATGAGAGTTTCATGTGACCTTTTCCACCTAGGATAAAAGACAAACTAACAAAGAGAAGGAGAAACCGACTTGAGTGAAGTTGAATTGTTGGGGACACCTAACCTACAACTATCCTCCCAGTTAACCCAGTATTATATATCATGGTTCCCCACAATGAGAAAGGGGTTTTTTGGCTACAAATGAAGTAAGAGGTTGCCTAGAAATCATTGAGGAACATAGAGATGAACCAGAGAGCATGTAACTTGCCCATTGTTGAATAATAAAGAGCTTGGTCGAAGCCAAAAGAATGTTGGTTTTCCTGTTTGGGTTTCTAGGGTAAATTATGAGTTTTATGTGTGTTTATTGTATTTGGATTTCATTGTCTATGAGTGTAAATGGTTGCACTATTATTTAATGGTAAATGATGTGCACAAAGATTAATGGTAGTTTGTGTTTTGTTTTCATAAAGAGAAATATGTGTCAGTTGTGGTTTGAGTTTGTCCTTCCTTATATACAGTTCCCATGTGCGAGTAAGTCAATCTAACAACTCTTTAACCACACTTGTACATCCATTTTGAAGTTTAGAAATGATGACTCTCCTTCCATAGTTATTTCTATTTGCTTGGGAGTTGTTAATTTGGTTTTAAGAGTCATTGAAGGAATTTATCTCACACTCGAAGTCAAATTGTTGTTGGTTGAGTCTAAACTTTTCCCACATGCCATTCATTACATTTTTACTATTTTGGGGGCATTTTCCTTTGCCCACGGATCATATACAGACCATACTTCATAATATGGTGTTGCTTGAGCATTTATTTTTTTTTCACAAGCCATATACATGTTTTTCTTCTTTGTTAGTTACCCAATTCTCCCCTAGACGTTTTTATCTGCTATTGGTTACCCAACGCCCTTTAAGAGTTTTTTTGTTGTTGTGTGTTACCAAGTTCTCCCTCTAGATTGTTTATTTGTTGTTGAATATCCAATTCACCCTCCAGATATTTTTCTTACCGTTGGTCGACTCATTCTGTAGGATTAATTTTTTCCTTGGTTATTTGGTCGACTTCACTTACAGACAACTCATTTTCCCCTCAGTCCGATTGGGGTTTCTCACGTGGTCGATTTGTCTTCGCATTTGGCTGACTAGACTTTCATTTAGTCAATTGTGCTTTCATGTAGTTGACTCAACTTCTGGGTATTTGATTGGACTTTCATTTGGTCAACTGGAATTTCATTTAGTCGACTTGCTTTTCCTTTGGTCAAATCGACTTCCAGGTAGTCGACTTGCTTGTCATTTGGTCAACTCAACTTTTGGGTGGTTGATTATTCTGTCATTTGGCCAACTGGTTTATTATTTGGTCGACTCATCTATTGGTTCCGTTGGTCAATTTTCCATTATCCAATGAGAGCTAAGATTATAATTGTATTACAGAGCATTTTATGTTGGTGAAATGGATAGGTTATAAGCCTTATGTTTATGCATCACCAATACATGAGATGGACAACTCTACATCATGAGAGAGACCAGATGGTGTCGAAGTACATGGATATATTCCATACCTTATGCTCAAATTTTGGTATTAGAGACTCCGAGTGGCACCTAGTTTTGAAGTATCATTGTGGCCTACATAGGTACATCCAAACAGAGATGGATTTCTTGGGCATATCCTCACTGGGAGATACTTATCAACATGTTGTCAAAATAGAGTATAAATTTAATAAGTGGAATAAGTGGGAGTTTGAGTCTGCAAATATGCAACAATATAAGCATGGAAAAGGTGTCGCTAACTCACAAAACAATGGACAAAGCAAGGAAGGCCAACCTCAAGACATTCGGTCCAAGCTGCAGAAAAAGAAAAGTAATGGGAAGATGAAGAAGGACATCGATCCGTATTTATAAATGGAATGAAATGAAATACAGAGTTATAATAAAAACACAAAGATATAGTGAAACTTGACTTCTATTAATAAATGAAATGTGTTGAACTGTAAAAATGCATAATGAAACAAACTTGCTCGAATGGTGGTAGCTTATCTTTGAGAAGAGATGTGGAAGCTATGTGCATTCGCCAAAGTGCATTAAAATGAGGTTGAAAGGCATTCTTTTATCATAAAGAAGCAATGAGGAAACACTAAACATCCAAAAACCTAACCTTGGGAGATGAAATGATAAAAGGCTTGTGGGCCCCGATGGGGTTAGTTGGTATGCCAACTTCCCAGAGTCATAAATTTTGCATACGATCTATGGTTGGCTCGCTCGATAGCCCGTTGGCAAGGTCTATCCAAAAAGTACACATTTTGATTGGCTCATACCATGCCTTCAGTTATTGTTTGGGCACTGTCGTGCCCAAAAAACGTTGTTTAGGGCCTCAAAATAGCTGTGAAAGTTCAGGACCCGAAAAAGTGTATAAAAACTGCCAAAATGAAAAATTGTGCTTTGAGCCAATGGAATAGGTGGGTGGCCATCAATATCCACATGGATCAATCATCCCAACTTTGGAATAAATGGTTTCCATTGCGTTGAGTTCCCCCCATCAGATGGGGAAACTTTTGTTAAACTTGGCCCTGGGTGAGCCACTTGCCTTAGAGTAGGAGTTTCCCTACTTTGACAACTCGATAAAGCCAGATCTTGGAAAGTTCCCTTAACTTATGTGTCCACAATATGATCAATGCTTTCTTGTCCCGTACATTCTAGGTTGAGCTCTATCGGTGTCAACTTCTTTGCTATGTGTGATGTGTCTAATAATGATGGAAAGTATGGCCGAAGGAGGTCCACATTGAACATTGGGTGCCAGCCAAGGAAAGGGGGAGTACTTGGCTCAAAGTAATTGTCACCCATAGCCTTGGTGATGGTGTAAGGACCATAGAGAAGTGGATGAAGCTTTTGATGGGGTCTTGTAAGGCGCTCCTCCTGCAAATGTAACCAAACCTTGTCTCCCACCTGAAACTTGTGTGGTACCCGGTGTTGATCATGGTGTTGCTTGTACTTATCATTATCTTTCTGCAAAATATCATGGACCCATTGGTGGATGTGCTAAATCTGTTCAATAAACTTGGTGGATTTGTTTGCCTTAGACTGAACATGGGAATATTTTTCATGTGTGGTCACAAGGGGCACTGTGACAGGATGGGTTAAAGCAATCACCAAGGATGTGGTATCAAAAATTTGATACTTATATGTTGGTACTTGGCTTCACAAGGAAAAAATAGAATCACTATGTGTATTTCAAATTAATCGGTGATCATCTTGTTTATTTGGTCTCATCTATGGATTATATGTTGCCGATAGGAAACAACAAGGATATTATCCAAGATGTGAAAACTTAGTTGTCTTCTAAATTTGACGCAAAGGATCTTGGTGCTACAAATTTCGTTTTGGGCATGGAAATTAAAAGAGATTGGAAAAATAGGAAACTCTGGTTAAATCAGAGGAAATATGTCAAGACAATATTGCAGAGGTTTAATATGTAAGAATGTAAATCAGTCCAGGTGCCTATTCATGTAGGTGTAAAGTTATATGTGGATCAGTGTCCCAAGACACAGGAAGAGGAAGAGGACATGTCGCGTGTTCCATATGCAAGTGTGGTTGGTAGTTTGATGTATGCAATGGTTTTTCCTAGACCATACATTGCACATGTAGTGGGAGTTTTGAGCGGGTATATGTCAAAACTAGGGAAGGAGCATTGGAAAATAGTAAAGAGAGTTTTCAGGTATTTGTTGGCACTACTAGTTATGGATTATGATACCAAGGAACACTGGGATTGGACAGAGTGTTGGAAATACATGGGTTTGTTGATGCAGATTTGGTTGGATGTCTATATTGTAGAATATTTACAAGTGGGTATGTGTTTAACCTATTTGGAGGAGCAATCAGTTGGATGAGGAAAAGACAATCTATAGTAGCACTCTCAACTACATAAGCTTAATACATGGCAGACACTCATGTAATAAGGAATAATTATGATTGTAGAGATTTTGTTCAGGTATTAGGTTGGTATAGCAAGTTGTAAGGATAGATTGTGACATTCAGAGTGAAATCTTTCTGGAAAAGAACTCAGATTACCATTCAAAGAAAAAACATATTAATGTTCAATATCACTTTGTGAGAGACATGGTTGAAGAAAAGAAAGTGTTTTTGATGAAGGTGGACACTTTGAAGAAATTTGTAGATTCATTAAAAAAAATTGTGAGCACTGAGCATTTCTCTTGGTGTAGAGGATCTGTGGGCATTGTTGCCCTGGATTTTTGACTATGTAACCTTGTAGCCCCCTGTATGCAAAGAAAACAAGTGGGAGAATGTTGGGTATGTGTTATATTATTTTCATGACTAGATCTAGTGTTTTTGTTTCACCGGGTGTGGGGGGGTTAAAGAGGGGGAGTCATCGGGGGGTAGGATCCCCTCTATGTGGCAGTTTGGGTGCAGCACCCCCGAAAAAAAAAATGACATTTTTTGTGTCCGTTTTTTGGTGGTTTTTTGGCACATGGTTTTCGTCGATGGTTTTCTAATTAGGGTTGTTGACTAATCTAGGTCAATGGATTAGGGTTTTTGGATGTTGTGGGGTCCCATATATGTATTGTGTTGTAAAAAATGAATATACAATGAATAGAATATTAGAGGTGTAGCTCTAAACAAGTTGTTAATTTTCTCAGTTTGGGTTTTCAGGGTAAAAATCTCTATGTAATGTGTGTGTGTGTGCCATTATATCTTTTATGTTTTATTAAGAATCTATTTGCAGTAATTAATTGTACAAGGTTATAATCTACAAAAAACATGTGATCCCTACACATTGAAACAAATACCTTGTCTTTCTCATAGTTTATTTAGACTCAAGGCCTCTTATATTCCATGAGGTGACTTTCATTGATCAAGGGAGGCAAGATATTACATGTTCATGAGCTTCTCATTGTCCTTACATGCTAAGGTGTCAATATTTTTAGAGATTGTCAACAACTTAAGAACATGAAAGAATTTTAGTCATTCATGGTACTCCTCTTTGAATTTTCAAGGCCTCCTATGGATCATAGGAAGTGAACAGATTCAAGAGAGAAAGAAAAGAGAGAGTTGATCCTTTTTTCATGATTGGGCCATAGCATGAGTACCTTTGCAGGGCTAAATAAAGTCCTTATTCTAAGTCATAAAAATTGGGGAGCTTGTGGCCAACGAAACTACAATTTGTTAATGGTCTACTAGGTTGACTTGAGAGGATGAGAAGATAAAATCGTCTAACTATTTTAGGGGTTGCTTGCTTGTGAAATCCTTTGGAAAAAATTAATTTCATCCTCCCATAGTTTAAGTAGTTATCAAAGTAGTTAGAGGATCTTGAATATATTGGGGTTATAGGGCATCGAGTTTAGGAAAAAGGGGGCACTCTGTGATTTTTTTGGACAACTGAGAGGGGGGTTGAATCAGTTGTTATCGTGCTTAAACAATTATGCTTATTTTAAACTCTTTACAGAGAACTCAATGACAATCACAATAATTTGGGGAGGTAAGCAATAGAACATTCAACATCATTCACACACATGAAATATACAGAGACAGATATTTCCTGAGGAAACCCATATAGGGTAAAAACCTCTTCTTCATGATATGATAAGTAATCTTTATTCTCTATACATTATCATTCTTATGAAAACCAACTCATTGTGAGGCTACCACCTCTGTTTTGAAAGTTACAACTTGTTGAGAGCACCAACTCTCTGGTTTCTCTAACACCCACTAGAAGGAAGAAACATATCCCCGGTTTCTCTAGCAACCACTAGAAGGAAGCACCAACTCCCTAAGTGTTCCAACACCAACTTCCAGTCACACAGGCACCTACCTGTATAACAGAGAACAATATTTCTCCCTTGTACCACCCTACCACCCTAGTTTTTCTAGCTGCAACCATATGGAAGCTACAACTCCCTGTGTTCAAGCACCCACATGAAACTCTAAGGACATCAATCCTCCCTAGCACCTCCCAACCACCCTGAAATATAAATCTTTTCCTTTTACAACTTCACTTCTCTGTTCTTCATGATTTTCTCACATCGATTCATCTCCTGATCATCATGGCAACTCTTCATCTTCTCTGGTGGTTATGTTCCTTGTGAGTTCATCATCAGTGGCCGTTATGCTGAGATTCCTTAGCTTCTCTGGTAGTCGAGACTCTTCGTCTTCTCTATCAGTTACAGCCATTCAACTATGTCTTCTTTGGCTTCTAGCCCCTTCCTTCATGTGAACATCGGCGGTGACGAAGCGCTTATTCAAAATGCGCTTCCCGATTTCTGTCTAGTGAGCATTGGATTCATTTCACAATATGACCTTGGGATATGAGCTTCATGTGACCAACAAGTTGCAGGTGCATCCAAAGTTGGTTTAGACCAAACTACTTTTCACCCCACAATTCACCACGAGCCTCCACACATACTTTCTCCAAAAATCGTGGTTTCAATTGCGTCCCTCTTACAAAAAATTAAGGCCCGAGCATGTTTTGGCCCCACAATTGTAACACCCTGTTTCCCCCAATTTGTAATTAATCATGGAATAGGAATAACCATGCTAATGCATGAGGAAAATGTAAATGTATTATTGTTTGAGTTGCCAATAACTGACTATGGGAGTGAAACCTTGAAAGTACTGGCCATGATATCACTAGAGGAAGAATGTGAAAACTATACAAGAGGGTTCATATATCAAATAATCCCAAATCTCCCTTGATAAGGATGAAAAACCTCCTTCGAATCCCAAGGAAAGAAAATCAATCAATGAAGAAAGGACCGGTGGTTGAATCACCAACCACCCCCATGAATGGAAACATGGGCTATCAGTTTGAAGTACCACAGGGACCTGCAGACCTAATCTTCCTTCTGACAGAAGGAATAGGATAGGTCGGCAAAAACCTCCCAAGGTAAGAGAGACANTTGAAAGTACTGGCCATGATATCACTAGAGGAAGAATGTGAAAACTATACAAGAGGGTTCATATATCAAATAATCCCAAATCTCCCTTGATAAGGATGAAAAACCTCCTTCGAATCCCAAGGAAAGAAAATCAGTCAATGAAGAAAGGACCGGTGGTTGAATCACCAACCACCCCCATGAATGGAAACATGGGCTATCAGTTTGAAGTACCACAGGGACCTGCAGACCTAATCTTCCTTCTGACAGAAGGAATAGGATAGGTCGGCAAAAACCTCCCAAGGTAAGAGAGACACACACACGGGAGAGGAGACACGGGAAGAGATGGGGAGAAGAAGAGTGTAAGCTCGCAGGGAAGATGTGCAGAGCTCTCCAGTAAATTACAAATAGAAGGCTGTGAGCTTGATGCTGAAGAGCATCTGAGAAACCTCACCGAGGCCACAACCAAGTGAGAAAGATCTGAGTTGCAGAAAACAGGACCTGAATAGAAGTTGAAACAGAGAGAGAACCCTCAAGAATTGTGAGAATTCCCTGGTGATATCATGGCTTGGCACGGGGGTGGCCAGAGTGCTAAGAATGAATGCCTCTGAGCCTATGGCCGAGTGGAAGGACGAACACCCACAGTCAGTTGGTTGGCGGAAACCTGTAATAGATAAGTGATTTCCTACCCTGTGTAATGTAGTTGTAACTGTGTATGAATTGGTTATAGTGTGCATGCTTTCAGGAATGTGAATGAATGCTTAATGGATATACTGTATCCCTCCTATTTTTGCTTGGTTGTATAATTAGGAAAGTAAGGAATTATATGGGTTGTACATGATTGGTTCTCATAAATTCTAGAGTTCTGTAGTGTCTTAAGCTAGAGCCACGAACTGTGAGCTCGTCGACCTTAGGCGTAGTTGCATGTACGATGGTTTATTCACCTAGTCGTTCTGAGTCCCTTGGAGGACGGAGTTTGTTAAGCTCATGAGAGGTAGTGTCGATATGCACAGGCTCTCTACGATCAAATAGAACCCTAGAACCCCTTGATGAAGGAGCCCAGTAGTTGTGTTGAATACTCTTCTAAGAGTCAAATCCAGGAGAACGAGCACAAAGTTATCAAGTCCTTCATAGATGACAAAGCTCAAGAAGGATAACGAGTTGAAAATATTGAAAGAAAGTACCCTTATGTTTGCTAGATGAACGGATGAGATCCTTTCAGAGGATCTAAGGTCTGTAACGATCGCTAGATTGGAGGAAGGAACGTAGGCGTTAATGCCTCGACCCCTTTTAACCTTCGCAAGTAGCGAAGGAATCAGGACCATAGATCCCAAGATCCATGGGAGTTACTTGGACCGTCCATTTGTAGAGGACACGTGGCTTTCAGTCGACGTTTCGGCACCCAGGAAACCCAAGGGCAAGACCCCTTATCTTCGCAAGTCGCGAAATCCCAGTATGTGAAATCCCAAAGTGATGTAGTGTGAATTGATTTCGGCGTTTCGGCACCGGGGAAACCCAAGGGTATGAACCCTCATCTTTGCAAGTTGTGAAATCCCGGTACGCGAAATCCCAGTATGTGAAATCTCGAAGCGGTGTAGTGTGAAATTATTTCGGCGTTTCAGCACTCGAGAAACCCAAGGGTATGAACCCTCGTCTTCGCAAGTTGCAAAATCCCGATATGAGAAATCCCGGTATGTGAGACTGTGAGTCAGCTTAGTGTGAATAGGATTTCAGGGCTTGTAAAGGGAAGGGGATGGCAGTTCCTTGTTCTCTTGAGTCCCGAAAGCCAAAGGCTCGGGTGGACAGGTGGCACATCCCAGATGTAGGAGCCACGTGGATGACAAGTAGTACATCCTAGAACAGGGGTCACGTGGAGGTGACAGGTGGCGTGTTCTCGTCACAGGGAAGGAGTCAACACCCCGTTGACCTATATCATGTTTCAGGGTTCATCATTCCAAAAGGTAAGGAACACTTGCAACGGGAATTGTGAAGTCGTGAAACCCGAAAGAGATAGGCACTGAGACTTGCATCCTAACCGGAGGTCACATGACACCGAGACAAAGGTGGAGCCGAATACCTTAGCCCATTTTAGATTTCAAGGTTTGGAGAGTCGAAAGATTTGACTCTCTTGCATTTCGAACTCCCGGTTACCAAAATCCCAATATGACCAGGACCATCGGATCAAGGGGAGACTCACAGTCGTCAATCTCCTTGAAGGTAAGATTTTGGGTTTCGGGTTTTGCAGAGTCGAAAGACTTGACATGCTCGTATCGCTGAGTCGCAAAATGAAAAAAGGCACCTAGTTTGTTTAGCCTGTGGTCATAACCAATGATCGCATGGAGGTGGACAAGGGAAGAGCTAGCCTGTGCTAGGCCCCAGTAGGGATTCAAGGATTATGTCCCTTGAGAAGAGGCGAAAATTTTATTATGTCGTAGTGGGTATGTTACAACAATGGAGCATGACTGTTGATCTTACAATCTTGATGGTGCTCTTGAATGGACAGTTTAGATCTATCCTCTTCAATCGAAGGCTCTGCCTTCTTTCCTTTTTCCACGCGCAATCCTCGGTCTCAGCGATCAGATGACACGTGTCCCTACAAACCAATGGATGAGATCGATTTCACGATCCAAGCTCCGGCAGTTTCAATTCTCAAGTTCTTGTTTTCCTCCGGAGCATCTCACCCAGATTCCACGATCCAACGACGTGTGTCCCTCTCGGATCAACAATCGAGATCTCCTTCATGTCTCCGAACTTCGGAGATGTCAATTCTCAAAATCTCGTTCATCCTTCCTTTGCTTTTTCCTAGAGTTGACAATCCACTAACGCGTGTCCTCTTTAATCCAACGGCTATCCTCCGCTCCAGGACTTTGGGACTTCGGGTCTTTGGGCGAGTACTAGAGGTAAAACTCCTGAAGCAAAACTCTCAAAGTGA
>JASDQU010736533.1:84079-115283 GCA_032191745.1 Picea mariana
AGATGTCAATTCTCAAAATCTCGTTCATCCTTCCTTTGCTTTTTCCTAGAGTTGACAATCCACTAACGCGTGTCCTCTTTAATCCAACGGCTATCCTCCGCTCCAGGACTTTGGGACTTCGGGTCTTTGGGCGAGTACTAGAGGTAAAACTCCTGAAGCAAAACTCTCAAAGTGACGTAACTCTTGCGTCACTCGATGATGTGTCATGAGCTGAGCAGTTGCCACGTGTCACTCGGATTTGTAATTTCCACGTACCTGAAATGCCGAATCAACTTGACACTTGTCATTTTCTGATTGCGCCACATGTCCTTGCTGACGTATTCTGCCACTTGTCCTTGCTGACGTGGTTTTCCATGATCTAACAGTCATTTTCTGATCTTCAGATCCGACGGTTAACGGAACTTTGCATTCCAGGGATTTCAAATCTCAAATTTTCCTGAGTGTAAACTCCTCGCATCTCTATATCCGAAGTGAATGTTGTTCATTTGATCAGGATCTTGGATTGACTGCTCGATCTTTCTGTGATGCGACTTTGCTAGCTTATCATGTCCTTCCACTTGAAATTGATCCGACGGTTGTGATCAAATCGTGAATTCGTGTGTCAGGCGTTTGAACATGAGCCAACCCTGACTCTTCCAACTCTCGATATCCGAAATACTCTATATCAACGGCCCACAGCCCTCTGTGATCCAATGGTCCAGATCTTATTGGGACTTCATGTTTCACAAAGTTGGAGGACTACTCACCTCCCTTCTCCTGACTCCTGATTTTCTAAAACTTACTCTAGATCAACAACCCTCCGCCCTCTATGATCCAACAGTTCAGATCATATCGGGACTTCATGTTTCGCGAAGTTGGAGGACTACTCACCTTTGACTTTTCTAGTTCGTGAGTCAATGAAATGTTGATCTCTCACCATGTGTCCTCTGGATCCAATGGTTTAGATCTCATCACGATTTCGCATTTCACGTAGTTGGAGGATGGATCTCGGTCATTATCCTCTTCGCAGTTATACTAGATTTGACGGTTGTTGGTCCTCAGCGCTCAGATCCAACGGATCAGATCTGTACTTCTCCTTTGCGCTTCCTCTGGTCACTGGAATCTGATCTAACGGACATCAAGTATTTAGGATTCGTGATCCAACGGCCATTTTCGCTCCTCCTCCTAAGCTTTGGCTCTATCAAATCTCTAAGTGTCAAAGGCCACGAACTTTGATCCTTCTGCGAGCCTTGATGTATGGGATATCATCTACGCATCTTAGAACGCTATCTCTCCTGAGATTTGATTTCTGCATATTGTTTTCTTCTTCACCTGAGCTTACATTGTTCATGTTTTTCCATCGATGACAAGCACACTCTGCCTGTAATCATGCCATCATATTTTTTGTTCGTACCATCAATGACAAGCATACTATGCCTGTAAACATGCCAACAATCTCCCCATTTGGCATTGATGGAAACCTTAAAGGACTGCATTCTACTTAGATCTCCAACTATAGCATCCAGAAGATACCTTTTCTCCCCCTTTGACATCAATGTCAAAGAAAACATGCTCCCCTGAGTTGTTGCAGTACTTTGTCGGAGGTATCATATATTCAACCAATACATACGCCCCCTGACACGACGGACCCTGTTATTTAAGTTTTGTAGAGTATTTGTATCTAACTCACAGTCTTCTCCTTCTGATTCTTAGACATGTTCATCTTCAGCTTCAGTTGTGTCCTTTGTAGCAGACTCAATATTGCTCACCTCTCTTACTGGGAATCCTTCATCAACCTTTTCTTGTCATAACTGAATGACTCCCCCTGTCACTCTTCTCTGATCTTCTATTACAGCAATTTCATTTTTCTTCCATGATGCCTACAATCCAAGACTTATATGACCATATGCATCACAAGAAAAAACTATTACAAACACTTTCATACCTGCTTTCCCTTTTTACAAATGAAGGACCTATGTTAGAATTCTTATGAGTACGGATTTATTCCTTGTTGTATCCAAGACTGGATTTGTCATTTGGTGATCTCTGACTATCCAAGATTTCATCCAGGGTCATGGAGCTATTCAGGAACTTGATTTGGGTGTTTGACTTCTCAACCTTCACAATTTCTGCTTCCGGCTTATGACACGATTCTTCTTCTACTTCTTCTTTTCTTACATGGGAGGATTTAATATCAACATCATTATCTGTCCTTGTGCCTTTAGCCACCACTTGTCATGAGTTTACATTTTTCACCTTACAATCTTTGGATGTGGACACCTCTTCACAGCCTCTGTCACACATTTGACTTGTACTGAGCAAATTATGTTTCAGACCATCTACAAGCAGAACATCCTGAGAATTTCCTTTGCCATTACTCAAACTCACCATCCCTTTACCCTTGATTTTACCTAGTTCATCATTTTCAAAGATCACATTTCTTGTTTTGCTTTTACTTATAGGTAGAATTTTATCCTTGTCTCCAGTCATGTGCTTGGAACATTCATTGTCTATATTCCAGGAGTCCTTTTGTTTTTGAGTTGAAGTATTAGACGACATTTTTCACTATCTTTATTTTTTCATGTGCTGGCCTTTCTAGCTAAGAGCTTTATCCTTGGATCTACTTTGTAATTCTTCAGATGGTAGTTTACAGCTTTGTGGCTGAAGTTATGACAGATATAACATTCAAGATCATTGTTCAATAGGTCAAAGTGATTGTTGAAACGTTGTCTACTCATTGACTGTTTATTATTTATTTACCTCCTCAGTTGCATGTCTCTAAACTTAATTTGAAAATTTGCAATATGTGGTTGCTTGTTACTTGGTTGTCTCATTCTCTATTGTGGCTGATATTTATTCCTTGGGTGTCTTGATTGCTTATGTCTAAATCTTAAGGAACAATTTACAGCTTTGTGACCAAAGTTAGAACAGTAGAAACAATATCCATATAAAAAATCTTTGTACCTGGAAAATGGTCGTCTTCTTTGAGCAGGTCGATTTCTTCCATGTTGATGGTTTCCTTGAGCAGAGGGTGTATTATTTCTTTGTTCTACAGATTTAGTTCCGCCACCTTTTTTTTTACTCCTCCTGGGCGGTTGATTATCTTCTTTTGTTTCTGCAGGTTTGTTGTTGTCATTGGTTGTAGATTTGACAAACTTGATGGGTTCTTTGTTGCTTGGTTGACCACTACTTGATCCCTCTTGATAACCCAAACCAGTTTTCAACTTTGGATTCCTTTGTTGATTCAGAATGGTGGCTAATCCTTTTGAGGCTTTGATACTTGACATATTCTAATGATACAAGGCTTGAAACTTCTCCAACTCTTTCCTAGTTTTCACTACTTCTTCTTCCAGAGCTTCACATCTTGCCTTATTTTCTGATAACTGTTGTTTCAAAATGTCTTTGATTTTCTTTGCCTCTTCTAATTCCACTTTTAGCAGGGCAAAGTCTTCATCGTGTTTTTTACTGCCTTTCTTAAACTGTATCAGCAATTGTTTTTTCTTTCTCTTCTTAAGTCTAAGTCTTTTAATCTCTTCCAAAGCATTGATCAGCTCTCCTTCCAAGTCAACCACAGCTTCTTCATTATTAGCATCACTTCCTATGATTTTATTATCATAATCCTCTTTGGTCATAAGCAAGAAATCATTTGCCTTATCTTCATGGGAAGAGTCACTATCTGTGTCTTCTGAAGAGTCATCATTGTTTACACATAAACTTTTCTTTTTACCAAATCTCTTGGGTTTGTACGTCTCTTCTCCTTCAGAGTTCTGGTTCTTCTGCTTGTGTGGACACTTAGATAAAAAGTGACCTACATTTCCACAGTTAAAACATTTGAAGGGCAACTTGCCTTGGTACTTGCCTAGTCCTTTCTTTAGTCTTCTCACAAATTTTGTTTCAATTTCATCAGCCTCAGAATCATCATTCTTGTTTGTTTTAAATGATGCTTCTCTAGTGGTAGATTTATCTTTACTAATCCTCATTTCATAAGCAGTTAGAGTTCCTAGGAGCTGATCAATAGATAGATTCTTAAGATCATTCAGTTCTTCTATTGCAGAAACTTTTGGATTGAATCTATCAGACAGAGATCTTAAGATCTTCTGAACTAGTAATACATCTTCAATCTTCTCACCAAGACCTTTCATGGAATTCACAAGCTCCTCAACTCTTAATAAAAATTTATTAATTGTCTCATCCTCATTCATATTTAGTTTTTCAAACTGTAATTTGTAGGTTTGAAGCTTGGCATCCTTTACCTTCTCATTACCTTCATAGTTGCTAAGGAGTTTGTCCCACATTGCTTTGGCAGTTTCTAAGTGCATAGCTTTTACAAATTATGTTGCTACAAGCCCACTCGAAATAGCATTCATAGCCTTAGCGTTGAAGCCGAATTCTAGCTTATCATCCTTGGAAGCTAATACAACCAGCTTTACATAACCAGTCTCTACCACATCCCAGACATCTACACATAAATCCGTTATGTAGGTTCTCATCCTAACTTTCGAGAAGCCAAATTTTGTTCCATTGAACAGGGGGGGATTATTGGTTGAAGTTCATCCATGGATAGTCATGTTTAAGCTCTAGTATCTACCCTTAAATAAAGGGAAMTCGCTCTAATACCAATTTTTCGACAACTGAGAGGGGGGGCTGAATCAGTTTTTACCGTTCTTAAACAATTATGCTTATTTTAAACTCTTTACAGAGAACTCAATGAAAATCACAATAATGCAGGGAGGTAAGMAATAGAACATTCAACATCACTCACAGACATAAAATATACAGAGACAKATATTTCCTAAGGAAACCCATAAAGGGTAAAAAACTCTTCTTCTTGATATGATAATTAATATTTATTTTCTATGCATTATCATTCTTATGAGCACCAACTCATTGTGAGGCTACCACCTCTATTTTGCAAGTTGCAACTTGCTAAGAGCACCATCTCTCTGGTTTCTCTAGCACCCACTAGAAGGAAGTTGCAACTCCCAGGTTTCTCTAGCACCCACTAGAAGGAAGCACCAACTCCCTAAGTGTTTCGGCATCAACTGGATGGAAGCACCAACTTCCAGTCACACAAGCACCGACTTGTATAATAGAGAACCATAGTTCTCCCTTGCACCACCCTGCCACCCTGGTTTTTCTGGCTGTAACCAAATGGAAGCTACAACTCCTTGTGTTCAATCACCCACTTGAAACTATGAGGACACCAATCCTCCCAACCACCCTGAAATATAAATCTTTGCCTTTTACAAATTTATCACAGTGATACAGCATTTATCTATGGCTTACCAGTCTCATCAGTGTTCCGCTAAACTGCTCTGTTATGCCTGCATCAATGTCTCTCTCCTCATGTATGTTGCGCTTTTTGTTCTTCTCGCATATATGTGTTTATGTTCCTTGCTTATTATAGGCTTCATATCCTACACACCGCATGCTTCTCCCCGCATGAATCACACTCAACAGCAGCACACATCTATTCTTTGTTCTGTGTTTTTATACTCTTTGTGCACCTTATGCATCCTTCATGTGCAATACCTATGCATTCCCTTCACTGCGTCATTGTTCTTCCTTATAGGTTGTTCACTGCATCTCCTCCTCAGGCCTACATAGCTTGACAGCAAAAATCACTTCACTTATCTATTCTGGATGCTTTTATCGCGTCGAGTCATCTCCTAATCATCATGGAAACTCTTCATCTTCTCTGGCGGTTATGTTCCCTGTGAGTTCATCATCAATGGTCGTTATGTTGAGATTCCTTATATTTTCTAGTAGTCGAGACTCTTCGTCTTCTCTGTCAGTTACAGCCAGTCAACTATGGCTTCTTTGGCTTCTATCCCCTTCCTTCGCGTGACCACCGGTGGTGACCAAGCGCTTATTCAAAAGGAACTTCCCGATTTCTATCTAGTGAGTGTTGGCTCCATTTCACGATATGACCTTGGGTTATGAGCTTCATGTGACCAAGCGGTTGCGGGGGCGTCCAAAGGTGGTTTAGAAGAAACTACTTTTTGCCTCGCAATTCAGAACGAGCCTCCACGTGTCCTTTCTCCAAAAATCGTGGTTTCGATTGTGGCCCGCTTACAAAAAATTAAGGCACGAGCATGTTCTGGCCCCGCAATGGAGCATGACCATCGATCTTACGATCTTGATGGTGCTCTTGAACAGACAGTTCAGGTCTGTCCTCTTCAATCAACGGCGCTACCTTATTTCCTTTGTCCATGATCAATCCTTGGTCTCAACGATCAGATGACACGTGTCCCTCCAAACCAATGGACGAGATCAATTTCGCGATACGGGCTACGAGAGTTCCAATTCTCAAGTTCTCATTTTCCCCTGGAGCATTTCACCTAGAGTCCACGATCCAATGATGCATTTCCCTCTTAGAACAATGGTCGATATCTCCTTCGTGTCTCTGGACTTCGGAGATATCAATTCTCAAACTCTCGTTCATCCTTCCTTTGATTTTTCCCGGAGTTCACAATACACTGGCGTGTGTCCTCTTTAATCCAGTGGCTATCCTCCGCTCTAGGACTTCAGCCTTTGGAAATTCGGGTCTTTGGGTGAGTACTAGTGGTAAAACTCCCAAATCAAAACTCTCGGAGTGATGTAACTCTTGCGTCACTCGATGGTGTGTCATGAGACGAGCAGCTGCCATGTGTCACTCAAATTTGTGATTTCCACGTACCTGAAATGTTGAATCAACTTGACACTTGTCATTGTCTGATTGCACCACGTGTCCTTGCTAACATAGTCTGCCACCTATCCTTGTTGACATGGTCTGCTAACGTGGTCTTCCACAATCTAATAGTCATTGTCTGATCTCCAGATCCGACTGTTAACAGAACTTCGCATTCCAGGGATTTCAAATCTCAAACTTTCTTGAGTGTAAACTCCTCGCATCTCTATATCCAAAGTGAATGTTGTTCGTTTGATCAGGATATTAGATCGACAGCTCGATCTTTCTGCGATGCGACTTTGCTAGCTTATCGTTTCCTTCCACTCGAAATTGATCCGACGACTGTGATCAAATCGTGACTTCGCGTGTCGGGCGTTTGAATGTGAGCCAACCCTGACTCTTCCAACTCCCGATATCTAAAATACTCTAGATCAATGAACCACATCCCTATGTGATCCAACGGTCCAAATCTTATCAGGACTTTGCATTTCACAAAGTTGGAGGACTACTCACCTCCCTTCTCTCAACTCTCAATTTTCTGAAACTTGCTCCAGATCAATGGCCCACAACCCTCTATGATCCAATGGTTCGGATCTTATCGGGACTTTTCATTTTTCAAAGTTGGAGGACTACTCACCTTTGAATTTTTCAGTTCGCGAGTCAGTAAAATGATGATCTCTTGCCATGTGTCCTATGGATCCAACGGTTAAGATGTCATCGTGATTTCTCATTTCGCGTAGTTGGAGGATGGCTCTCAGCCATTATCCTCTTCACAGTTATACTGGATCCGATGATTGTTGGTCCTCGGTGCTCAGATCCAACGGATCAGATCTATACTTCTCTTCTGCGGTTCCTCTGGTCACTGGAATCCTATCTAATGGATATCGGGAATTCAGAATTGGTGATCCAACAGCCATTGTCGCTCCTCCTCCTAAGCTTTACCTTTATCAAATATCTAAGTGTCAAAGGCCACAACCTTTAATCCTTTTGTGAGCCTTGATGTATGGGATCTACTCTACGCATCTCATAACGTTATCTCTCCTGAGATTTGATCTCTGCATACTGTTTGTTTCTTCACCTGAGCTTACGTTGTTCCTATTTTTCCATCAATGCACACTCTGATATTGCCATCAATGAAAAGCACACTCTACCTGTAATAATTCCATCGTCGTTGTTGTTCTTGCCATCAATGACAAGCATACTCTGCTCGTAAACATGCCAACAGATTTGTGGTATAGGATTTCGCACATAAAATAGGCGTTGGGTGATTTGTATATCTTACGGGCTTCTAGAACATCTTGTTTCCAACACAGATGAAAACATTCCTAGAACAATTAACCTCTTGGAATGTCCATCTTTTAGGCCAAGAGTTGAAGAACTTCATAATCTTGTAGCAGTAAAACTCCCACATGAGATTCAAAATCCCATCCAATAATAGTTAGAATTGCATGGGAAGACTTGAGAAATACATGTAGACCAAATAATGGACCTTCGTACTATTTTCAATCAAGAAATCCTTAATACATTGAGAAAATACAACCAATGTGTTCTTCAAAATCCACAGGCCACATGTAATGACAACATCTCATGCAAATTTGTTAGGAAAATAGAAAATAAAGAATCCTTTCACTGGGCATTGATTGTTCTACCAATGCCCACTACAAGGTTATCAAACCTCTTTCAACGAAGGCTTCATCATGGTCTCTAGAGGAACTTGAAGATAAAGTACTTGAAGAGTGTGTGATATTTGTAACAAGAACAAATTGCATCATATTTATGCACTATAACATCAATAAGGATTTCCCAATGCTTGGTAAATACATTTTCTTATGGTAATGTTATGATCCAACACCTTAAAAATGATAAAAAGACAATGAATATAGTCCACTTCGAGTGGAACCCTTCTTTTACAATATATCAAATTCATAAGACAAGATGATATGTGATAATATGATCCTAAGACTAGGTCTCCTTGGTATATATACATGAGACAAAGGATACAATGAAGTATTTTATCCCGCATACAAACATAACACTAGAAATGTAATAATTCAATATATAGGGCTTAATAAGGGGTTTTATACATAACATATGTATTTATCTAGGGCTTAACATTCCCCTCTCCTTCAAACAAGTGTTGACCTCAACACTTAACTAATTGTGGGTGTTTCTATTGGATTACTGAGAGGGGGGTTGAATCAATAATAAAGCAATTTAATCGTTTTTAACCATATAATCCAACTATTATATCAATGTAGCATTATCATCCAATAACTGCAGAGTAAATAAGCAATGAACAAATGAACAATCATACACATACACAGTACACCAGTGTTTTACGTGGAAACCCAAAGTGGGAGAAAACCAAGGAATGCTTTTTCTTATATGTCTTAAAGAATCACATTCATTGGAAGCACCAACTTCCTTTTTTTTCCAGCTACAACTGGAAGAAGGCTCCAACCCCCTAGTTTCTCAGGCTACAACCTGAGGGAAGCTCCAACTCCCCAATTCTCTTGCTACAACCAGAAGGAGGCTTCAAACCCCTATGTTCTTCATTTACAACAGGAAGGTGGCTACAAACACCTATCCTTGCCCCGTCCAACCACCCTGACGTATAAGTAGAATGATGGAACCACTGTCACACTATCACTTTGAGATATACTGCTGTAAACTTGTAGCAATAAACCTGCACCAAACAACCTATACCAATAAACTTAAACCATGCATCAACCCGTACCTCAACCTGTAATCAACCTGTACCATAAACAAGTGCATCAACCATGCATCAAGTATGTACCAATCATGTATCAACTACTCATCAACTATGACTCATCAAGATGTACCAACATCATAAACTATACACCTCATGTATGTGCCAACTCATCAACTACTTGTCTCAACCATGTACCCAACATGTACCTCAACCAAAATCCCTCATCAATTTCATCGTCCAAATCTGATTTGTAACTCTATAATAGACTTGGTGTATATGATCGCATACTCGCAAACCTTCCTTAACTTTAACCTGCAAATATCTTTTGGTTACCTCAGTCACCTATATATATTCAATATTCTCAAGTGTGATATAAAATGAGAGAGCCTTGCCTCTTATTTATACTTTCATGTCGCTTCCTCAAGGGGTTACCTTTTAACCATCTTAACCCACTTTCCTTATTTTAGGGTTAACCAACTTCTAACCACTTGTCCAATTAGTAATTTATCCATTAAATTTATTATTTAAACAAAATATTTTGTATCCACTTTGACTTATAGTACTCTCATCACTTCACTTTACCTCAAGGGGTTACCTTCTAACCATCTTAAACCACTTTCCTTATTTTAGGGCTAACTCACTTCTAACCACTTGTCAACTTAGTAATTTCTCCATTAAATTTATTATTTAAATAATTTATTTTGTATTAAATTTGAATTATAGTACACTCATCACTTCACTTTATTATTTACTTTCTAAAAATATCTTAAACCACTTTGACTGCTTTGACCTTTTCGGGCTTCTAGATGACTCATGAGGGTTCTCCAACTTCACATGGCCATAACTCTCTAACCGTGAGGAGTTATGTGATGTTCCACATACCACTGGAAATGGCATGACATGTACTATCCATATAGAATAGTATTACCTACAAATATATCAAACCTCATATTGTTATCCATCAAACAAACTTGGGTCTGTTACCCAAACCTGGGTTCTCCAACTTCCTTCAAGGGTTGACATCAATGACAGGCAACCTTAATCAACAATATCCCCCTTTGGCATTGATGGAAACACTCTGATGCAATACTGAAATAATGTCATGCAATATTGAAGTTATGTCGCTCATGCCCCCCCTAGAACCATGCCTCTGTCCTCTACATCTAATAAATCTCTCCCCCTTTGTCATCAATGGCAAAGGTGTTTTTCCATCCGAGGTTGCTCCCCCTAACTAAATTGTCCTCTTTATGGTGCTTCATCGTGTACATCTAAGACATATAAGATAAGCATTCAAAAGAATTCATTTTGGAGTACAAATAACTCTGAGTCTCTAGTGAAGATACTCAAAGGCTTCCCGTGGAAGTGGTTTTGTAAAGATGTCTATCACTTGTTCTTTTGTGCCCACATACTCAACTTTGATGTTCTTTTCTGCAACATGTTCCCATAGAAAGTGATACTTGATTGGAATGTGCTTCATCTTGGAGTGCATCACAGGGTTATTTGAGATATGGTGCTTGTATTATCACAATAGATTGGAATGGGCTCATCATACTCAACCTATATATCTGTCAGAGTTTGTTTCATCCAAAGAACTTATGTACAACATGATGTTGCTACAATATACTCTACCTCGGTTGTAGATAAAGATATTGATGATTGTTTCTTGATTATCCATGATACTAAACACTCACCCAAGTAGAACGTTGTTCCATTGGTGCTTCGTCGATCATCAATACAACCTGCCTAATCTGCATCTATGTAGGCAATAAGTGATAGATCCTTTCATTTTGGATACCATAATCCAAACTCTTGTGTTCCTTTGAGATATCTAAAAATCCTTTTCACTACTAGTACATGTGATTCCTTTGGTGTTGCTAGAAATCGTGCCACCTGCCCAAATGCCTGCATTACATCTAGTGGGGATGTTGTCACATATAGTAGGCTACCAATCATTGATATGCATTGCCTCTGATCTGTAGACTTTGAATCATCATCTTTTCTCAACTTGCAACTGGTTTGCATGGGAGTGATAATTGGTTTGCAATCTTCCATTCCGAACCTTTTTAGTATTTCTCTGATATACTTGGTTTGAGAAATAAAAATTCGTTGGTTGCTTTGACATATTTGAAGACCTAGAAAGAAGGATAGTTCTCCAAGTAATGACATTTCAAATTCATTTTGCATGTCCTTTGAAAATTTATGACTTAACCTATCATCGGTACTCCCAAAAATAATATCATCAACATAAACTTCAATTAATAAAATACTATCTTGAGTTACCTTGATGTAGAGGTTGTTGTCTACACTTCCTTTTCTGAACCCTACCTGTTGTAGATATTTATCCAGTCTAGAGTTCCATGCTCTAGGATCCTGTTTTAGCCCATACAAGACCTTCTTTAATTTACACACATAATTTGTGTTCTCTGACAACTGAAATACTTCTGGTTGTTCAATGTAGACTTCTTCTTCACGTTCTCCATTCAGAAAAGTTGATTTTACGTCCATCTGATACACTTTAATATTTTTGGAGCATGCATAAGCTAAAAGCAATCGGATTTTTTTCATTCTGGTAACTGGGGCAAATGTCTCTTCAAAGTCGATTCTTCAATCTGTGCATATCCTTTACATACCAATCTAGCTTTGTTCCTTGTAACCTGTCCATATTCATTCAATTTATTCTTGTATATCCACTTTGTGTCGATCGCATTCTTATCCTTTGGTCTTGGAACCAATTCCCAAGTGTCATTTTTCTCTATTTGATCCAATTCTTCATCCATGGCCTTTTTCCAAAATTCATCATTTCTAGCCTCTTCAAAACAGGTTGGTTCAATCGTAGATGAGAGTGCTAGGTGTGTTTGTTCTGGTGAACGGATTCTTCTTCTAGTCTCAACTCCTGCATCTTTGTTTCTGACAATCTGATATGAAGGATGATTCTTCTATACTCGTCTGCTAGGTGTCTTTGGAGGCACTTGTTGAACTTGCTCTTCTGCTTCTTTTGGATCCTCTTCATCTTCCCCTTCTATTTTTGTTTCTTCTTCATAAATTTGTTCCATTGATTCATTTTCTTCTTCCTTTAATTCTTTTCTACCTGTTTCATCAATTGTTGCGTTGATGCTTTTCACAATTTTGTTCAATATCAAGTTGTAACACTTGTATGTTTTCCTTGTACTTGAGTAACCAACAAGTATTCATTTGTCCACACGAGAGTCAAACTTTCCCATTCTGTCATCTTCTCTTTTGATGTAGCATTTGCTTCCAAAAACTCTAAAGTGTTTCACATTTGTTGGTCTTTCTTTCCATAGCTCGTAGGGAGTTTTTTCAGTGTTGTTTCTGAGCATTACTCTATTTTGAATGTGAACTGTTGTATGCACTGCCTGTGTTCAAAAAATATCTATCAATTTGGAATCCATTAGCATTGTTTGAGACATTTCTCTTACTATCATGTTCTTTGTTTCAACAACTCCATTTTGTTGAGGTGTCCTAGCAACGAAGAATTTTATTTTTATTCCATGATTGTTGCAGTAGTCCATAAATTTCGTTGAAGTGAACTCTCCTCCATTAGCAGATCTCAAGCATTTGATTTTTGAATCCATTTCATTTTCAACCATTTCCTTGTAGATCTTGAAGTTTTCAAAAGCTTATGACTTATTCTTAAGAAAGAAAACTGTAGTCATTCTTGTATAATCATCAACTAATAACATAAAGTATTTCTCACATTTTAAACCCTTTGTTGTAGTTGGTCCAACTAGATCAGTATGCACAATTTCCAGTGGTCTTGTTGTTGAATATTCATTTGATTTGAACCTGGTCTTTGTTTGCTTTCCTTGTTGACAATGCTTGCATAAAGTGTTGGTTGGTTTCGTGATCTGGGGCATTTCTCTGACTACTTCTCTTTTGTTGACTTTGACAAGGTTATAAAAATGTATGTGACCCATTCTTCTGTGCCATAGCCAGCTTTCATCTTCCTTTCCTAGACAACACTTTTCATTTCCAATTTCACTTAACACATATATGTTGCTTGAAGTTCTTACAGTTGTAGCAATCAATTTTCCTAAAACTTATTTTCGTATCTCGCACTTTTGTGAACCGAAAGTAACTTTATGAACTTGGTCACACATTTGACTCACACTTAGAAGATTATGTTTCATATCTTCTACTAGTAGAACATTTTTTTCTTTTGTATTATTTTTCCCAATTCTAACTGTGTCTTTTCCAATGATTTTAGTTGAATCATCATTTCCGAAGGAGACTGGTCCATCTCTTTCCTTTCTTAATGTAAGAAAATTGTCTCTATCACTTGTCACGTGTTTTGAACAGCCACTGTCAACATACCAACCATGTTTCTTCTGCTTAGTTTCTAGATCGAGTGTGCATTATTTATTGTTGTACTGATTTTTCTTTCTTATCCATGTCCTTTTCTAAGGTTCATGTCTGTGATTGTTGTTGTTCTGTTGTGGTTCTCTAGGAGAGATTGTCATTGTGCAATATTTGGCCATGTGTCCAAAGTTGTTACACTTTTAGCATTCAAATTCAGTGCTTAATGATTCAAAAGTGTTGTAACTTATTATTTGTGTTTCACTGGGCCTTCTTGGATAACCCTTTTGTGTGTGACTTTCAAAGTTGTTTATTTTCATGTTGTTAGCTCTGCAATTCACAGCTTTATGTCCAAAATTATTACATGCATAACATAAACCAAAAAATATAGTTTGATACATGTGAGTTGAAGAACTTCTGAAAGTAGTTGCTTTTATGAATCCTTCTTATTTCTGAGACCTATCTATTTCTATTGGTCGTTGATTCTAAAATCTGAATCTTCTTGGTGGCGGAGTGTCCCTGTAATTTTCTCTATATACCTTCCTATCCCCTTTGATTTTTTTTGCATATCTTTTTGGATATTTTTCTTATTCTGTTTTTTTGGAGCTTGATCCCTTTTTTGTCTGTTTGTATCCAAGTTCGGACTCGTCATGATTAGGCCTTTGAATGTTGACAATGTCATTCAAAACTTTTGAGCTATTCTCCATTTTTTTCTTTTGAATATCCTTTCTTAATGTGACAATCTTTGCTTCCAAATTTTCAATGATCTTGTCTCTTCCTTCTAGTTGTTCTTTGAGTGCTTCTTCAATTCTTTTATCTTCTTCAATTTAAACCTTCAAATTTGTGATCATTTGTTCTAATTCTTGAGTGTCTTCTTTCTAGTTTAGTTCCACTTACAACTTTTTGTTTTTCCTCTTTTCTCTTCTAATAACTTCTATGGCACTCAACAATTCCTCTTAGTAGTCAACTTCTGCCTCTTCAATTTCTTCTTCGACTTCTTCATATTCTTCTTCGACTTCTTCATATTCTTCTTCAGAGGCTTCTTTATCAGAGTATTCTACTACCATGAATAGAACTCTTTATGTCTCACTGTCACTGACTTCATCTTCATCTGATGATGAGATGTCTTCTTTGGTGCATAAATTTTTCTTGAAAACTTTCTTTGTGGTTCTTTTGCCTTTATATGTTTGTTTTTTTTTTGAGTAACCTTCATCATTTCTCTTTTTCTTACGAGGGAATTTGATAGCAAAATGACCAATACCATCACAATTAAAACAAATTAAAGGAAGCTTACCTCTATACCTATCGTTGGTTCCCTTGTTTAGTATTTTGACAAAGTTGGCCACTTCTTCATCATCTTCTGAGACATCATTATTGATGCTATGTTTTTTCTTGTTTCTTTCCCTTTTGCTTTGATCTTTTGGATTCTTTGAAGGCTACTTCTTTTACATCTGGATTTTCCTGTTCAGTTATCATTTCATATGTTGTGAAGATTCCATGTAGTTCACCCATTCTTATTGAGTTTAGATCTGCTCTTTCTTTTAGTGTTGATATCTTAGGGTAAAATCTCATAGGAAGAGATCTTAGTACCTTTTGAACAATTACAGATTCTTTAATTTATTCTCCCAATCCCATGATTACATTTACTGTTTCATCGACTCGTAAGAAGTAAGCTGCGATATTCTCATCTTCCTTCATCTTTAGTTATTCGAACTGACCTCTATAAGTTTGAAGATTTGTTGCTTTGAATTTTGATTCTCCTTCATAAATATTTTGAAGTACTTTGGTGAATACCCTTTCACCAAGACCATTCAGAAGTGCATTTGTGGCTTTGTAATTATTCTGACCTAGTTTCACTGCTTTTTCATTTGCTGGCGGAATTGTTGGTACTGTGTATCCATCTACAATTGATTTCCAAATTTCAAATCCTTGTGCCTATATATATGTCTTCATCCTTATGCTCCAAAATGCATACTTTTTCCATCAAACTATGGTATTCCATTTGTACACAAGTTGTTTCTCTCCATGATCTACCTTTCAGTGGTTAAACTGATTTCTGAAGGAACTTGCTCTGATACCAATTATTGGATTACTGAGAGGGGGGGTGAATCAGTAATAGAGAAATTTAATCATTTTTAACCATATAATCCAAATGTTATATCAATGTAGAATTATCATCCAATAACTGCAGAGTAAATAAGCAATGAACAAATGAACAATCATACACATACACAACACACCAATGTTTTATGTGGAAATCCAAAGCAGGAGAAAACCACAGAATGTTTTTTCTTATATGTCTTGAAGAATTACATTCATTGGAAGCACCAAATTTCTTTGTTTTCTAGCTACCACTGGAATGAGGCTCCAACCCCCTAGTTTCTCAGGCTACAACCTGAGGGAATCTCCAACTCCCCAATTCTTTAGCTACAACTAGAAGGAGGTTACAACCCCCTATGTTCTCCGACTACAACCGAAAGGTGGATACAACCACATGTCCTTGCCCCGTCCAACCGCCTTGGCGTATAAGTAGAATGATAGAACCACTGTCACACTATCACTTTGATATATACTGCTATAAACTTGTACCAATAAACCTAAACCATGCATCAACCATGCATCAACCTGTACCTCAATGTGTAATCAACATGTACCATAAACAAGTGCATCAACCATGCACCAAGTATGTACCAATCATGTATCAACTACTCATCAACTATGACTCATCAAGATGTACCAACATCATCAACTATACACCTCATGTATGTGTCAACTCATCAACTACTTATTTCAACCATGTACCCAACATGTACCTCAACCAAAAGCCCTCATCTATTTCATAATCCAAATCTGATTTGTAACTCTGTAATAGACCTGGTGTATATGATCACATACCTGCAAGCCTTCCTTAAATTTAACAACAAGAGACTAGAATTTTCATCAAACTTTTATTTAGTCTCACATGACTAGTTTTGGATTAGTCAACAACCCTAACTTGAAATAATCATAACTATGTACCTGTAATGAATAAAGATCTAAAAATAGTACACAATGTTCTTTAGTGTGTTTTATGAAATTCCTCCAGGTGTCACTACTTGCAGCCTCTCATAAAATGAATTATAGCAAAAATGGAATACTTTGTTGAATTCTGGCTTATTCTAGAGAGCAAACTTCTAGAGCGTTCTCCGCACAAAATATTTGTTGTATGGATCTGAAAATTTTACACAGAATACTACAGACTGTACTCTAACCAACACATTTGGTCTTACTTAATTTGGATTTGTTATGAATAATTTATGACATTTTTACCCAAAACATTTGTTTTAGACTAGTTTCGGGACTAGCCACAAACCCTATTTTCCACGGAGTGTAACTCCAAAACTACAACGACCCATAAGATGAAATTCATACCAAAACTACTTGGATATCTTTTCTCAATGGCCTATCAATTTATGGGTCTGAATCATTCTAGAAAATAATTTATTGCAAAAATGGTGAGATGACCTGTAAATAACATACCTTAGAAAGCATCATCAAAAGAATTTATCCTCCCTTGGATTTCGACCTTTTTTACTTCACCTTCTCTCTGAAATTCGGCTTAGATATCCTTTGGTTACCTCAGTCACCTATATATATTCAATATTCTCAAGTGTGATATAAAATGAGAGAGCCTTGCCTCTTATTTATACTTTCATGTAGCTTCCTCAAGGGGTTACCTTTTAACCATCTTAACCCACTTTCCTTATTTTAGGGTTAACCAACTTCTAACCACTTATCCAATTAGTAATTTATGCATTAACTTTATCATTTAAATAATTTATTTTGTATACACTTTGACTTATAGTACACTCATCACTTCACTTTACCTCAAGGGGTTACCTTCTAACCATCTTAAACCACTTTCCGCATTTTAGGGCTAACCCACTTCTAACCACTTGTCAACTTAGTAATTTCTCCATTAACTTTATTATTTAAATAATTTCTTTTGTATTCAGTTTAAATTATAGTACACTAATCACTTCACTTTATTATTTACTTTCTAAAAATCTCTTAAACCACTTTGACTGCTTTAACCTTTTGGGGCTTCTAGATGACTCATGAGGGTTCTCCAACTTCACATGGTCATAACTCTCTAACCGTGAGGAGTTATGTGATGTTCCACATACCACTGGAAATGACATGATATGTACTATCCATATAGAATATTATTACCTACAAATATATCAAAACTCATACCGTTATCCATCAAACAAACTTGGGTCCATTACCCAAACCTAGGTTCTCAAACTTCCTTCAAGGGTTGACATCAATAACAACCAACCTTAACCAATAGTTTTTGCATGAAGAACTCATCTTCCCATGTTGCCTCTTCCATTGGTAAGTTCTTCCATTTGATAAGGTACTCAGAATTGCTCAATTTTTCAGTTTCTTAATCCTTGTTTCAAGGATTATTTTTGGTTCTAATATGATTTTCCCTTCTTCATTAATCTTTGATAAAATAGTTTGGATTGGGATCTTGTTGTCGATTACCTTCTTTAAGAAAGAAACATGGAAGACTGGATGTACACATGAAGATGGAGGCAACTCCAATTTGTAATCCATACTTGCAATCGTTTGAAAAACCTTATAGGCACCATAATATGTGGGCGCTAATTTATTGTTCTTTTGTTTCTTGAGGAACATTTGTTTATATGGTTGTAGCCTCGAAAATACCCAATCCCTCACATAAAATTCCTTTCACTAAGATATTAATTCGCTTGTCCTTTCATCCTATTTTGTGCCATAAACAAGTTGTCCTTCAATAGTTTGAGAAACTCTCATTGTTGCACTATGTGGTTCCCTATCACATGAACCTTTGCAATCCATTTCAAGGGTGATGTGATGGATGGAGGATGATATCCATGAAGTTCCAGAAATAGAGACATTTTTTATTAAGCATGGAAGGATGTGTTCTACCATCATTCTGCCAAGATAAACCACTTGACCCATTGTGCATGTTTACCAAATGCAAAGCAACAAAAATATCATCCTAGACATTTATTCACAATCTCAGTTTGTCCATCGAATTGAGGGTGGTAAGATGAGTTGCGAGCCAATTGAGTACCCAAATAAGAAAATAATTCAATCCAAAAATTTCCAGTGAAAATTGGATCTCTATCACTTACAATAATCTTGGGGACTCCATGTAGCTTTTGAATTGTTTCCATGAATGCTACAGATATTGTACTTGCTTTGAAAGGATGAGAGTGAGAGAGAGAGAGAGAGAGAGATAAAATGGGCATACTTTGTCAGTTGATCCATTACTGCCATGATGACAGCTTTTCCTTTGGATTTGGGTAAACATGCAAGAAAACCCATTGAAACTTCTTCCCAGTGTTGACTTGGTATAGATAATGGTTATAGGAGACCTGGCATCTTAATTGTTTGTCCCTGTTTTTTGGAAAACCGCAAATTCAGACATAAAATTTTGAACATCAGTTTTAAGACCTTCCCAGAAAAATCCTTCTTGATCCTATGGTTCATTTTGAAGAATCTTAAATGTCCTCCTATAGGAGAAGTGTGAAATTCTACAAGGATCTTCTATTTGAGTTAGGAACTCTTACTTAAATATAGGTGATCCACTATAAGGAGAACACCTTATGGTAGAGGTTTTCATGGAACCTCCTCAAAAAATTTATCCCTTCTTAGTTTATAGCGGAGGCTGGAGTCTGTAGGTTTTTGCGGAGATATTTTTACCAGTGCACATGTAAGGTAAATATGCATCAGTACACACATAGAAAATAACACCCTGATGCATAAATTTTCAAAATCATTGTCATAATTTATAATAAAAATAAAAAGCATCGTTCAAAGTGCATTGGTGTCGTTGATTCTTACAACTCAATGCATATCATTATCGTCAAGTGCACTGCAGTAAGGTAAATTAAAAAAACAATACCAAACCAATTTTAATTGTTACACTTCATCCCATGATTCCAAACTCTTAAGCAAGTATCAGTGCACACTCTCCTTCAAAATACGCCCTGCTTCTGGTGCTCTACAGCGAGTTGCAGAGCTCCACTAGTAGATTTCATACATTTCTAAATTTTGGAAATATCGTGAATTTTCATTTTCTCTCAACGGTGGCACCATGCCTCCTCAAGACATAAGAGGCCGGTAAAATTGTTTATTACCTTCCTATTTTCATTTTCATCTGATTAAAATTTTAATTTAGTTTGGAACTTGGCCATTTTTTCATTTTTTTCCAATTTTGGGCGATGTGCCTGAACAATTTGTCTCACCCCGAAGCGGTGCATCATGTGCATACTTTTAGATTAGACACTTCAGTGGTGGTTCTTACTGTATCTTTTGTAACCCCCCTCAATCGTTGCATCATTTGTGACCCCCTTCTCCCGATGCATTATAAACGAAAATCCCCACTAAACAACGTATCAGTGCTCTTGGAACATTGGAGCACTAATGTGTTCCATTTAATTAAGTGAATCGCTACTTTTATGATTCATAAAATTAACATGGTAGTGCAGCCATTTTAACCAAATGCATCAATGTTGTTATCAAACCTTCACCAGGATAGAAATTGACCTACTTGGCATAGTGAGACGTCTCATTGGATACACTATTTTCAATGCTTTATTATTCACAATGCACTGCTAAACAAAACATCGGTGCTCCAATAACATGGTAGCATCGGTTCGTTCATAGTAACATATCACACCGCGTAAGTTTCTATAAAACAATTTAACCTAGCGGTGCCCATAGTCCAACAAATGCACTAGTGTTGTAAAGAGCACATCACTGGTCCAAATATTTCACAATCTATCTGTGTTGTGTGTCTTATGGGACTCATCTCTAAAACACGTGGTGGTGAAAGAATAAATGAGGAGCATCGATACGTAAGAGCTAATAGTATGCAAGGGTGTTGTTAAAGAAAAATAGCAGTGATAAGTTTTAAAAAATAAGAATAATAGTGTGTCTTTTGTGAGGCATTGTCGTCAGTGAGTTATGAAAGACAACGCATCGATAAACAACTTTTTGGTGCTTTGGTAGAACTAGGGCATCGGTGCTTTAAATTTAAAAAAGGAGAGTGGTAATTTTTTGCCCCATAAATTTTGGCATAGCGGTGCATCCTCGTTAACCAAATGCACCAGTGATATTAAGAGAATCGCACCAAGAAAAATATTGAACGACTTGGCATGCTAGGGTATCTCATTATATGCCATATAATTGGTTCTCTACACAACCCAACGCACAGCAAAATAGAATTTTGGTTCTCCAATAAAACTGTAGCACCGGTACATTCATATTAACACATCACACCACTTAATTTGCAATAAAACAATTTAACATGGGGATGCCATTAGGTACAACAAACACATCATTGTTCTAAAGAGCATCACATCGAGCCGAATATTTCAGAATTTAACAGTGTGGTGCGTCATATCGAATGCACCAGTAAAATAAGTGGTAGTGCGACAAGAAACATGGTTCACCCGTGCTTGATAGTAACAGTATTGCATGGAGGTCTTGTTTTTCTGATATAGAGAATCGTTTGTAGTGTGCAGTTATTGTTTTAGGTGCATGTTATTTTTCCACATTTTCTTGCAAACAAAAAATATTTTTAGTTTTTGTTCAATACAAGTTATTTATATATTTATGTGTTTTATCATTTCAATTCATTATATCTATGTGTGTGTGTTTGTGTGTGTGCCTAAAAATATTTGTATGTGAATCAGAGATGACGATGACGAGAAGAGGAGGAATGGCAGCAGGAGTAGGTCAAAATGTACACATGTGTACATGAGTGAGAAGCTAGAGAGAGGGAGATGGAGTTGTTCATTCACCCTGTTTCACAACAAACACATGCCCTTTTGTTGGATGTTGGCCTCCTAAACTTTTATGAGGAGGGTACATCCCTCGGGGGGGACTATTCCTTGTTACAGTAGTTGATTCATCATTGGGATCATGGTCGACAAACATTCATGGTCGGTCCTGATCTATGGTATCATCCCAGATAGGAGGATATTTATTTCATCACTGGGTTGTCTGGGAGGAGGGAGGATTGGCCCAGGTTCCCTGATCTAATGTATGGTGTTGCAAGAGAGACCCAGCCATCATATGTGTAGAGATATGTCAGCCCGGACATTCTTTCCCCTTTGGGATTCCATGTTCTTGGTGGTCAAATGTGGATGAGTTCATTTCATAGAGAGGATGTTAGGTGCATGTGTTTTATTATCTTGTCATTGCCACACTCTAGCTCTGATGGGAAATGCATTAGTTTCCCTTTGATGCATTATGTAGATAGTTTAGTGTAGAGGCCCTGATTGATTAGGTGGTCTCAAAATTTTTTGAGACAGTTTTGTTTTGCATTGGATCATTGTCACATTGTTTTAAATGGGAGGAGATTCTTCCCATTTGGGTCAGACTTATTTAGATTATTTTTTGATAGGGTTCATTCTAATCGACTGACAGTACCCTGATTTCCTGCTAGACCTATGTTTGATGTGCATATGCGCATGTGGGGGAAATTATTTCCATAGAAGGGCCAGTTGGATTTATCATGTACTCTGGTAGGTGGGGATGTATGTGATTTTTTGGATAGAGAGGACAATCATGTCTTTGGTATTATACAGTACCTATATGCAGGGATGGATTGGAAAGGATATCCAAACATCCTATTTATAACAGTCAAACCACTAGATCAGAGAGGTAATATTATCATTATGTTTTGATAAATCTAGTTGCATATTTTTATGTCCTATTTAATGAACATGTAATTTATTGTAACATTTTTCTTCAATTATATTATTATTATTATCTATTGTTTTGCATATATTGGCACATATGTTGAGGACGAGCCTCCCCAACAGGATGAGAAGATGGAGGAGGCAAAGGACTAGTTTGTACTACATATACCCTGCATGTCACATAGGTCGGATCAAAGAGTATGGATAAAAGTGGTGGATCACCTATGTAGTGTTGTGATTAGTCACAAAGTGGTACTCGTGCCGGTTAGAGACATATTATGGGTGTCATATCTCTCTATGATATGGACGAATTTGTCTCATGACATGATGTTGTCGATGCTTCATATTATCAGTCTTGTCAACCTCATCGAGAGGTTGAGGGATCCTTCTCATGATTCTACTCCATCTTTCGCATCACCAGACCCATCCACATCTTCTACTCCACCACATGGTCCTCCTCCTCCTTATAATCTTTCTTTTGCTCCACATGAGTCTGCACCATCCATTGATCCTCTTTCTTCCCCTCCACATGTGTCTGCACCATCCACATTGGATCCTCCTCCTCCCCCTCCACATGTGTTTTCACCATCCACCTATCATCTTGCTTCTCCTTCTCCTCCACATGCATCACCATCTAGTGATCCTCCTTCTCATTCGCGTGTGTCACCATCCACTGATCCTTGTCCTTCTCCTCCACGTGTGTCCTCATCCACTGATCCTCCTCCTCCTCCTACTCCACATGTATCACAAGCTTTTGATGTTTTGGACACTATGTTCATATCGAGTATTGTTGCACAGGTTGATCTTGATAGAGAGACATTTGATAGTGTACTTTTCTCGACATTTCTTTCTAAAATTATTATTGATAAACTCTCTATCTCTAGTAGTAGAGACACCAATGCATCTGGCTTTGGCAGTGTACCTAGCTAGTAGTGGTATTGATTGACATGTATATTGATTGTTTTATATTTCACTTGAGATGTACATATGACATGTTTATTGCAGATTTTGTTAAGATGAATGTTTGACATGTATATTGATATGTATATCACTCATGTATATTATGATTTTCATATAATGTTGTGGTTGTTGTTTGATTAATAAAATGTATTATGATTATGCTAATGATTAACATTATAAATGATTTCTCTGTTTTTAAATTAAATTTGAGATGTATCACTCATTTAAATTTACAGTTGTCATATAATATTTAACTTTAGTTTTATCAAATCATTTAATTTGGATTGTGATTGCAAAAAGTTATAACAATTAATGTCATATAATGTTTAACTCTTCTTCAAGGTGAATTGTTTATTGTCTAGCAATATACAATATGTTGATTAACGTATCTAGAAATTAAAGTAATTAAATATGATGAGTGAAATGATTGTGATTTGAATAATTATTGGGCCTAATGGTTAAGAACATGTGTTTCCTCTATGGAGCTCATGGGTTCAAATCCAGAGGGGGGTAGGGTATGTATGCCTCCGTAGACTTTATCAGTCAAGTCTTTGCACTGAGGGGGTCCCTTATCCCACAAAAAAGAGGGTCTCATACACCGATTTGGTGTCTGGTTTGGTCATGACCTTAAAAATTATTATTATTTTAATAATAACATTATAATATAATTATTCACTAATAATGATGATGATCATATAATAATAATGTTTTTTTTTTAGTTTTTATTATTCAAATACTACAAGACAAAGTTATAATATAATTGTTTACTAAAATCATTATTATTATATTTCAATTTTTTCAAAGATTTTACTAATTTATGTTATTCAACTTTTATAATATAAAAAATTTATTTAATTAAATTTTAAATATTAAATATAAAAATTAATAATAAATTTTGATCTATACACTTTCCATGAAATGGTTTCACAATTTTGTACTCCATTAATAACTTTATGAATATTCTATTTAAAAATTGTGTAAGTAATACACTTTCCTTGAAATGGTTTCACAATTTTGTTCTCTATTAATAACTTTATGAATATTCTATTTAAAAAGTGTGTAAGTAATGTATTTTGTTGATTTTGTATTAAAATGTATGCAAATATTAGATATAATTAATGCATGAAAAAATCAATCTGAATAATTACTCATATGAAATGTTATTTTTTCATATACTTTAATGGTAAAGTTATAATATTAGCTGTTCATTAAATTTATAATAGTTATATTTAATCATTTTTATTATTTAAAAATGATAATTAATTAAATTTAAATTATTAAAGATGAAAACGAATTCATTAATAAGAATGGTTTTCAATCTTTGGCTTCCATGATAACAATTTATATTCAAGCTCTCTCTTTATCTCTCTCCCCCTATCTCTCTCTAACTCCACATATTAATCTCCTAATCATTTTTTTAAAATAAAATATACTTTAAAATAGATATTTACTATTGTATTGGGTTTATTATATTATTTTTAAACTTACATAACTTGCAAAAGAAAAGTGTAATGGGTTTGTTTCTCTTCGAGGGGGTTTATGTGGTTCTTCTATGATGGAGTACGATCTTGCGGTCTCGGGAGGAGATATGTGTTTGCACAAGCAATATTTTAACTCTTTGGAACCGGTGATTATCACCTCGATCCCCTTTTCTTCCTAAAACCTATAGTTTTCTTCCCAGTTAGTGGTTTTCTCATTCGTTTTCGATGGTATCCATTTTTTGGAAGGCTCAATGGTCAGCTCTGAGTTGGATGGCATCGACTACAGAGAAATCATGTACTTCTAGCAAGTTTTTCGATCCCAAGAGGAATATCTATCCCCCCTCCCTCGAAATTCTCTGTTTCGATCGCCTGGCGAAAAGGAGTCAAAGGGTCCAACTCCCAGATGCAAAGGTTTTGAAGTTGATGATGGCCCTAGGGATGTATCTCTTGCCTTTACTGCCCCTTTCATTTCTTTTGAGGTATCTTTTGTTCCCCCCTCTCTTCCCCCTTTCCCCTCTTCATTCTCCCCATCTGCAACTGCTCTAGCCTCTTATGGTGTTCTCAGTGGTAGAGAACATGCTCTTTCGAAAAAACCCTTTAAGCGATGTGTTAGAGTAAGGAAAGACCAAGTGAACTTGGTCATCCAAGAAATTTCCCTGGAGGAAATTTTGTCTTTGGTTGGTAAAGCTTTGATTAGCAGGTTCAGTGGTAAGACGGTGGGTACACAAGCTCTCTCTTGTTGATTAGATCAACATTGGCTTCCTCTCTTCAGTTACAAGCCAGAAGCCCACACTATGGTTCGCGGTTGGCTTATCTTCTTCTTTTGCTCCAAAGAAGATGCCACTATCATCTTAGATAAAAAAATTGTTCATGGGATCCATCAGGTCTATTCCTCCATCGTTGAACAATCGACTTCGACCCAACTTGCACCCAAATTTCAATTCTGAAGATCTGAGCCATTTTTCCAGGTCTACCTCTGGTATTCTCGAAAAAAGAATCCCTTAAGGCCATTGGCAATAAGCTTGGAAGGTTCGTGGTGCTAGAACCCAATTAGAAGTCCAAATTTGATAGGTGTTTAGTGTGGATATTACTGGAGGTTGATCTAAGAGATTCCCTTATTGGAGAGTTGGACCTAGTTTATGGGGATTATAAGTGGAGTATGTGGGTGGATTACTAGAAAATCCCCTTGCATTGCTTCCCTTTCCATGACATAGGCCATATTCTTGCATAGTGTTCTCAATGAAAGTCACAGATGGATAAGCCATGTAAAATATGGGTAAAAAACTAGTGAGACTTGTCCCAACTAAGTGGAAAAATAAGAAGTGATACAAAATTTGGAGGAGGCTTCGACAGAAGTAACATAAATAAATAAGAAGGAAACAAATATTTCGGAGGATCCTTCTTTTGGCACATGTCCCCCTTATCTACTTCGAAGTCCCTTCATTTCTTCATTCTTCTCCTCTCCTTGTCTCCCCCTAAGGCGTTGGTTTCTCCTATCCCTTCTATGGTCCCTTCCCCTAACATCAACTTGCTCTCTTCTCCTTGTTTTAATCCCCCATCACAGATTCCCTACATCATTCATGGCCTTGGTAAAGAGGATCAAGTGGGTTCGATAGGGGTTTCCTCTTGCCCGCACTTGGTCCCTCCCCACCCCGCCCTCTGAAAGAAAGGTACACTTTGAATTCTTGAGGGAAATAGGCCTATGATTCTACCTCCCATTACAACCTTTCCCTTTATCCCTCTCAACAAAACACGAACAATAGAAATTTGTTACTTTGGAAAGCCCAACAAAAGGTCGTTATTGACATCAGAAAAGGAAAAGAGAATTCCCTTAAGAGGCCTTCCTCATGATTGTTTTATCCTTCAATGCAAGAGGGGTAGGAGGCATCCCTAAACATCTCTCCCTCAACCGGCTCATTCAGAGCCACAACCCTGAAGTAATTCTACTTCAAGAAACCAATTGTGAAGGATATAAAGTGAGGGCTATCCTCGAAAAATGGCTCAAAAATTGGTCTTTTTGCACTATTGATGTTGAAGGCCAATCAAGTGGGATTTTAAGCGGTTGGAGTCCTTCCTGCAAAGCAATTTATCCAACCTCTTTCAACTCAGTAATTGAACAATGCACGACCTCGATGAATATCTCAAAAATTGGCTATCAGATAATTTTGTTAAGCAATTCGAAGGTTTTCCATGCATATTTGTAAATATTATATGGTGGGCACATAACATGCAAATTTTTAATTTACCATGCCAACATTGTTTTCTATAGTAACTGGATTGTTAAAAATTTCGAGACGAGGCGAGACGGAATTCAACGCGGCTAGGGCCTAAACCCTAGCCGCCCCCGCTCTGGGTTTTCGTTTGCAGGGGCGCGRATCTTCGGCGGTAGCAACCGATCAGGGTTCCCCGCATACARAGCCGTGAACCGGCATCTTCAAAGCGTTCCTGCGTGGCCTGAGTTYGCCTGCGTTTTTGCATGTGTATTGGTGCAGTGATCTTGGCTTGCCGCTGCGACTTGTCTTCTTGTTTGCTGGAGGTCGACGGCCTGCTACGATGGCCCCAGATCTGACTGYCGAGAGGGGAAAAGACCCTTTGGAATCATTCAAAGCGTTAGTCCACTCGGCAGGACCCAAATCCAATCCTTCTATCTCGTCTAAGTTTGTTAAGAAGATGGAGGAGATCCCTTCTCTAGAGCTATCCCCAGAGGAGCCTTGCAACCTTGCCCTCCTTCTAGCAGAAAAGGTCCTCATCGAAAAGTTTACGGGGTTATGGCCAAGCCCCAAAACGGTGGAGGCATGGATGGATGATCGTTGGAAGTCATTGATACAGGGAAACGTTTCTCTGTTCGCAGTAGGCAGGGGTTTTTTTTTCTTCAGTTTCTCGAGGAAAGAGGACTGTGATCTAGTTTTCAGATATGGACCCTATTTCATGGGGTCGCGAGGACTGTTCTTAGCCCCCTGGACTCTTGACTTCAATCCTGAAGCYGAGRTCACCGCAGCCCCTATTTGGGTTAGGCTGCCTCACCTTCCCTTGCATCTCTGGGGGACAGGATCTCTGGAGGACATTGGAAATAAGCTTGGGCGTTTCCTAGACAGAGCGGAGCCGAAAGGGGACCAGTTTACCTGCGCTCACATTTGTGTTGAGGTTAACCTCAAGAAAGGTCTTCCAGAAGCCATTAAGCACTCCCTAGGGGAATGATGCCTTATCCAAGAGCTGTACTACGAGCAGATTCCTTTTAAGTGCCTCCGGTGCCATGCTTACGGTCACTTCGCAAGAAGCTGCCCCAAAGTCTCTGAGGAGCCGGGACTAGTCAAAGAAGATGATTTTCATCCCGTACCTAACCGACGAAGGCAGTCAAGGTGAAAGGATCCACTAGCCCAGGCCCCGAAGGCCACTCATTCAGCAAAGGAAACTCTAGAAAATAAAAACAGCTTTGATGCGCTGAAGGAAAATGAAGCCCTAGAACCAGAAGCAGCAGCAGTCAAGGAAGATCCTCCGGCAGATGAAAGCCTTCCAAAATCCACCCCCCCAAAATCAGTAGCAGTGAGAGAAATTTGGGCTTCAGTTCTGGAACCCTCTGCCCATGCAGGTCTAGTTGTTACAGTCCCCTCTAGCGGCTCTGGGGGAACTTCTGAACCTGAAGACAATTCAGTCCCGAATCCACCCCTTACCCGAGGGCGAAGGACCAACAAAGCGCACAGAGAAAAGGAGGCGGCCTCCAACATTTCTTTAGGTTCTCAGAAAAAACTGGACCCCTACATTAAGGGGAAAATTTCAGCCCCCTCGGTATAATGCTTTGCTTCTGTCTTTTGCTATGCTCACAGTTTGTGAGAATTTACTCATGTATGCATTCTTTGTCACACTCTCGAATTCGCTTAAGGATCAGAGGGGATTGGTCTCCCAAGACATTCACAAGAAGGTTGGCAGCACTGTTAGAGGTCACCAACCTTCTTCAGATTTGTAACTTTCTGATTCTGGCTGGCCAGAAATCCGCTTAATGCAACATAACCGTTTTTGTCAAAAAAAAAAAAAAAAAACATGCAAATTTTTAAGAATGGAGTGATACCCCCCAAAGTCTCATTTGACCTCATAATCAAAATCTCAAGGGAATTCAAACTCGACCCTAAAGAAAATAAACTTAGAATCCCAATTATCCCCAATCTCAACCAAGAAATCACGTGGGGGTTCTTCGATGGTGCCTCCCAAGGCCATCCCTCGCATTGTGGAGTTAGAGTGGTGCTCTTCTTTAAACAAAATCATTTTCTTCATATTAGATATTCTCCTAGAAGAGGATCCAATAGTAGAGAAGATTTCATTATCTTGTGGACTCTCATAGAAATTGCTAGGAAACAAGGAAATAAAAAGCTACAGATATTGAGCGATTCTAAATTAGTGGTTGATTGGGTTAATAAAAAAAAATTGGTTTATGACATCTATTTGAGTCCTCTGCTATAAGACATTCTCCTCTCCCTCACTACACTATAATGGCATTATTGCAGCCATATTCTTCAAGAGCTCAATGAAAAAATTGACGCCCTTTCAAAGGAAGCTATAGCTCTTCCTATATGTGCATGCGGTATATACAAATTTTGTAAGGGAGAGGAACTCTCTTCTATGGAGTTTCAACTTTAACAAATGGGCATGATTTTAATTCTCTATAATTTAATGAGGAGAGAAGACAGACTAATAATGTATTCAGATGTTATAAAGCAATTAGTATCTATTGTTTTTGCATAGTTCTTTATTATAGAGATGAAGAGCTTATCATGAGCTCTATGGTAGCTATTTTTAGCGTAGTTCTTTTTTATTCTGATGTAGAGATGAAGAGCCTTTTCTGCACTCTATGTCATTCTCTTTTGAACTATAACATGTGTTAGTCACCAAAAAAAAATTGTTATTTCCTAGGGTAAGGATTTTAAAATTTGTGAAAGCGCTAAACGGTTAAGAAGCATGACAAATTGACAGGAAGGTTAAAAATGGCACAAAGCAGTTAAATTTGGCGAAAAAGTTAATTAGATCGGGCCTGAAATAAATTTGATCATGATCGATCAAAATCGACGGCCAGGAAGCATTGCAGAATTTGAAGTTGTGTGGGGGATAATTTTGAAGGGCAGTCCCGCAATCCAAACCGTGGTTTCTATTGAGTACGTGTCAACGTTGAGTTTATTACGGAATGACAAGTGGGTTGTTCCAAAACCGCCAATCCACATCTCCACAAATTGAAAAGTATAAAATGTCAATTTGACATTTTCATTTTTTATTATTTTCAAACACGGGAACCGATGGAACATTGTCGCGACTGCCATTTTTTTTTGTTGCAACCCAACTTTGCACCATTATAGTTCACTTCCAGGTATTTATCTCATCGCCATGGATCTCATAGTATTATCAGTAGTACAGCAAGACCCTGAAGGTAATGAAGAAGCCCTAATTGACAGAGATGCAAATGTATTTGATCCTAATATCACTATTTCCCCCATTTATGTGTCTTGAAGCAACTTGGTTGATATAAAGGTAAATAATATTCCATTTTTAGAAGTAGTCCAGGCCTCCATTGTCCCATATGTTGTCGAGCTTTCTTTCCCTTTTCCTGAATTCATAGGTTGGTGCACTGAGCAATATTCCCATGCAGAAAGGGTACTTGTCGATAAACATGGGTCTCAAGTCCTATGTAGAATAGATACTCTGTCAGTTCGAGAGTCACTCAACATACCAGAAGCATTTTCCATTAGTTTTGAGTCATTCAACGAAGAAAAGATGATTAGGGTTTATAGAGAATGTCATCCAGAGTTCAAAAGTCAATTTCTACAACAAATCATTAAACTTGAACAAATGTCAGAGAGTTTGTCCTTACCAATGAGTATCAACATGATGGTCATTGAAGTTCAATGGGTTTGTTCCCTGTTGAGTCAGGTCCTAGGTCTAGACAGTGATAAATATGTTGTTGAAGCCATGCTTGGTTTTCTTTTGAATTTTTTCAAGTCGGAGTTTGGTCAGTCAGTCCAAATTAATTTTGATGAATTCCTAGCTGACACCATTCACAAACAGCTAGTGAATTTCCACTCTTTGAGACATTTCAGATATTATACATATATGTTAAAAAAATTCTTACCAAGTAACCATGGAGAAATCCATGAAGCAGCTTTTGTATCTATTGAATGTAAAAGAATCACTTTGATCATATTCTTCAACAAGGTCATGTCAAGAATCTATTCTCTGATTTTTAATGCAAGTTTACCCAGAGTTTTGGAGGACATGAAAATTCACCTGCAACCTGTTGGGGTCATATAATCATAGGTAACTTGATTCTTCAGCTACTTATTTGGCATTGCTCCTGTGATGA
>JASDQU010736533.1:150788-178491 GCA_032191745.1 Picea mariana
TGAATGGTTGGTCATGCCCTTTGGTTTGACAAATGCTCCAGCCACTTTCATGAGGATGATGGATGATATCCTGCGACCATTCACCAATACTTTTGTAGTGGTGTATCTGGATGACATTCTAATCTACAACAAGACTTGGGATGAACACTTGCAGCATATTCAGCAGGTTCTTCACACCCTGCGGCAGCACAAGCTATACCCCAACCTGGAAAAATTCTCCTTCGACATGGATAGGGTCCATTACCTGGGCTACATCATTGATCAACATGGTGTACATGTGGATCTAGCCAAGATCCAAGTCATCCGTGACTGGCCAGACCCAACAACACTCACTGAGCTTCGGAGCTTCTTGGGACTTGCTAATTTCTACTGCAGGTTCGTGTTGGGTTTCTCCCATATTACATGGGTCCTCAGCCAAATAAATAGGGGTGGTGGTAAGGTGAAATTTGCGTGGGGCCGGTCGCAACAACAAGCGTTTGATGATTTGAAGCAGTGCTTGTGCTCAGCCCCAGTATTTTCACTACAAGACCTGCAACATCCCTTTGAGATCAAGACAGATGCTTTAGATTATGCCGTGGGTGTCGTTCTCCCTCAGCACGACCACCTCGTGGCCTATCATAGTGAGACACTGTCAGATACTGTCCATAAGTACCCTACTTACGAAAAAAAATGTACTCCATTGTGCAAGCATGTCGCCAGTGGAGACATTACATTCTTGGGAAGGAGACAGTCATCCACACTGATCATAAGTCACTGTAGTTCATGCAGACACAGGGAAAACTGCAAAATGACCGCCATCAAAAGTGGTCCACATACTTGCAGCAATTCCACCTTAACATTAAGTATAAAACATGAAGCACCAATCGCGTCGCTGATTGCCTCAGTAGACTGCCAGTCGCGGCACTCACCACGGTGCTAGACTCTTGCGGCCATGAGACATCTGGATGGCCCTAAATCTATGAGACAGACCCTGACTTTGCCACCACCTACCAAATGTTGGGTGCAAATGAAGTTGTCGATAATTTCCATCTTCAGGATGGGTTGTTGTGTCATCTGGGCCATATCTGTGTACCATCAAGCGAGCGAGCGAAGCTGATCTAGGAAGCCCACTATAGTCGGGTGGTAGGACACTTTGGCATAGAAAAGATAGTGGTGATGCTACAGAAACATTTCTACTGGCCGAAACTTTGACAGGAGGTCGGCAAGTATATCAGGTCCTGCACTGCCTGCGCTATTGCCAAACCAACCACTAAGAAACAGGGCTTGCACACCCCTCTTCCTACTCCTGACAGGCCATGGGAATCCATCTCAATGGACTACATGTCGGGCCTCCCATCCACCAAGCGGGGAAATGATTGTGTTTTTGTGGTTGTTGATTGCTTTTCTAAGATGGCGATTCTAGTTGCTTGTAAGAAGAGCATCATAGCAGAGGCCACTGCCAAGCTCTTCTTTGAATGAGTCTGGGTACATTTTGGAATCCCAAAAACCATTGTCTCAGATCGGGATAGTCAATTTCTTAGCACATTCTAGTCAAGCCTCTGGTCACTACTGGACACCAAGCTCACCAAATCCACAGCCTTCCACCCCTAGACAGATGGCCAAACCGAGGTTGTAAATCGAATGATTGTGCATATCCTTCGCATGTATAATTCAAAGAAACCTCGCACATGGGATGAGAGCCTTCCTTATGTCCAACATAGCTACAACCGAGCCTTGCATAGCTCAATCGGCCACAACCCCTTTCAAGTGGGGTTGGGATTCCAACCATTGGGTCCCATAGATGTTGCACTTCCCCTTGTGGTCACCTCGACTGACTCATCTCCTGCTCCAACTAAAGCTGACAAAGCCACCCGGTTCATTGAGCGGATCCAACACATCTGCCAACAGGTTCAGGATATCCTACAGAAGTCCAATGACAAGTACAAACAGTGCCATGATCAACATCGGGTGCCGCATAAGTTTCAGGTGGGCGACAAAGTTTGGTTGCACTTGCAGAAAGAACACTTTATAGGACCCCATCAGAAGCTTTGCCCACTCCATTATGGACTGTACACTATCACCAAGTCCGTGGGGGATAATTCTTTTGAGCTCAACATTCCTCCTTTCCTTGGCCTGCACCCAATGTTCAACGTGGATCTCCTTCGTCCTTATTTCCCACCATTATTGGACACCTCAGAAGTAGTAGAATAGCTGACACCAACAGAGCTCAACCCCAACTGCATACAACAGGCATCCAATGATCAGATTGTGGATAGAAAGATCAAGGGCACTTGACAACAAAGGATCTAGCTTTATCGAGTCGTCAAAGCAGGGAAACTCCTGCACCAAGGCAAGTGGCTCACCCGGGGCCAAATTCAGCAGAAATTTCCTCATCTAATGGGGGACCTCAACACAATGGAGACCATTTCTTCATAAGGAGGGAGGATTGATCCAGATGGATATCGGTGGCCACTCACCTTTTCCAACTAGCTCAAAACAGTTTTCTGACATTTTTGGCAATTTACTATTTTTAGAAGTTTTTACTTCCGGGGCCATTTTGAGGGCCTAAATGAAGGTTTTTCGGTATTTATCTCCTTAATGATAGTTGAAGGAATAATTGAGCCCCCAAAATTATTCTCCTCGATGATACCTTTCCAATGGGATATCACACGCCTAAAACGGAGATCGTATGCAAAAGTTACGACCCCGAGAAGTTGATGTACTAGCTTACCCAAACGGGGCCCACATGACTTTTGGCGTTTCATCTCCTAGGGTTAGGTTTTTGGATGTCTAGGGTTTTTGGAATTCTTGCTTATTGTAAAAATGCCTTCAAAGCCTCATTGTAATATCCTTCTTGTGAATGCGTGTTGTTGTCACATCTCTTCTCAGAGATAAGCCGCCACCATTCCAACAAGCTTGTTTCCGCTGCATTTTACAGTTTCAGCTTATTTCATTATTGAATAGAAAACCAGTGTTACTGTATCTTTGTTATTTTGTGTTAAGCACCTATTAATAATCTGTATTCATTTCATTCTTCTCATAAAATCCAGATCAACATCATAACATTTATTCTTGGCACAATAAAATCTTTCTTAAACAGTTTTAAGAGGCCTTGGTGACCCATTCAATCCTAGAGTTTGAAATCCACTCTGTAACACATTGACCCACTAACCCTTACTAAGGCTGGTGGTGCGTCTAAATTCCTCTTCCTCAACTCAGCTTGTTTCTATCTCTAAGTCTCATAGATGGTTTTTTCTCATGGAGAGATTTCCAATGACTGTACCTATTCCCAAAACCGAGCTCTAAATAGAAAGTTACAATATTTTGAATATTTTGGAATCTCAACTATTGAATGCACCTCACTACCACATGAAATCCATGTGGCACCCTACCACTTGTACCATCTAATGTGGCACTGAATTAAAATATGGCATGCCACCTGCCACCTGGCCCATTAGGAATTTGATATTTCAGCTCCAATTGCTTGGGCCTATCAACGTCATCGTCGGGGTATAGTACTTAGGAGTTGTGAGTCATCCCAACCAACAAGTTCCAATGACAAATTCTCTAGAATTTTCAGTCCCAAATATGACGGTTCTTGATCCATGACATCCAATGGATCTGATCATGTCAGTGCCTATATCTTTTGCGATGAATAATGTCTTCCCCTTTAATTTATTCTAGAGTGAATAAGTGGGACTTACACAGATCCTTCAATGAGATTCCATCTATCCTCCTCATTGATTGATGATGGCCGGTTGACCTTGATATCCTCTTCATTTTCGCCTCAATCTCTTGGCCTCACCCTAGAATTCTTTCCACCATGTTTTGACGAACAATTGGGATCTAACGACATATAGAACTGATGGTCATGGTTTAAAGTGAATACCTAGAGACTTCCACTCCCTCCATAACCACTCTCTTCCCATTGACCATTCATCTATCGACACACATTACCCTCCAAGGCATGCTAACTTCCATGTTGGCACCCCTGTGAGAATGATGCCACTCTACCTTTTTCCTCACTTAAGCGAGACCCACAAAATTTATGATTGATATTTAATCTTTCCCTTGTATTGATCGATGGTTCTTGTTATTTCCCAAGTCTTCATCATTGTTGGAACTCCCTCATATTCATCGAATCTTCTCAATCCTTTCCTTCATCTCTTCAACACCTCAACCTCTTGATGAACTGTCCCAATATTCCCATTGCAACAAATCGATGGTTGTTGATGGCTTTGGGACTTCTTCGTCGTCAAACCATTTCTCTTCTCTTCTCAACTTTATACTTCCGATGAACTCACCCTTTGATGTATGGATGAGATTCATTCACCATGTCGAATCGATGGTCTTCCCTGACTCAAACAGAGGGTTTTCTATAAGATAAAGGTCCAAAATCAGGACCTAACCAATTTAATGGGTTCTTTAAGGGTTTTCTAAATATTCAAGAGATCAAGAATTAATCTATGACCAACTAAGGCCCACTTTCTTCCTTGGGATGAATTTTTCATATCTTACAAGCTTTCCATTTAAAATGGGTGGTGTTTTAAAGGGGTAATGAATCTCCAAACTACAACGAGACCTTCCCAACACACGAGAGTATTCCCTTGGGCAGTCCTAAGTGAATATTTGGTTCATATCCTGTAAACTTTCCACTTAGGAATAGGAGGTTCCCTTAGACCACGAGGTTCTTTAACCTCTACAAATACCTCCTGACACCAGGGCACTCAGGTCATCTTCCAAATGAACATTTTGTCCATATATTGCAACCTTTCCTTCTAAGCTGTAATATCCTCAGGGATAGAGACTACCCCTACTTGACTTATCTTTGTAAGTTAACATATTGAGCAGTGAAAACAACCAAGTATACTCTATGTTACTCAAAAATTCAATTCATTATTTACATGCATTTATATTTCCCTTTAAATCAGAATACTATATGTTTACATCATTGAAAAACATCAAATAGTTCAAATTAAACACTTATATTTTCATGGAATTATCAAAAGCCAAGTGGATGAGAGAGGACACTTTTCCTCCCAATATTAGGCTATGTTGCGAAGCACCTTCCTATAGCAATCCACTCATGTGCCAAGCCATGAAATCACAAAGGGAACACTTTAGCTAGTTCTCAGTCTCAGAATGATTGAAGAAGGTTACTCTCCTTCCTCCATTATCAACAATAGTAGTTTCCCCCTTCCCATTAAGCTCATGGCTTATACATGTTTATTAGGTACCTTCCCCATTGCATTTCCTCTGCACAAGGGAACCCCTTCTCTTCTATATAGTCCATTGATGGTCTCCCCTTACCACTGTCAATTTCTATCTAGTAAATACCAAGTTGCGTCCCTATATTTCTCTAGTCTAGATTCAGGTCTTCTCTGTTACAGGGTGATAAAAAATATCTTGGACGAGATTACAATTTTCTTCAAGGAAATCTCTTCGATTTCTTCTCTTCTTCATGTTGTGCCCTCAAATGCCTCTGTTCAATGTGCCATTCTCCTGTGCACCTCTTCCCCTGTTCCTCCTCATCTGTCTAGTAATGTTTTCCACCTTTGGCCCCTTCTTCTACCAATCCCTAATTGGGATCCCTGTGACTTCTCCTTGACACTACCTACTTTTTTTGGGTTTGTAATCCTAAAAAATAAAACCCTTGGGTGTCCCTACTGTCAGGTTATTCAATTAGCCTTTATGTTGGGTAGGTGTTATATTCTTTGCATCTATGTGTGAGGGCATGTCATATTTGATGACTGCTCTAACGATCCCATCACCTATCACTCTTGGTGGGTGTGTGCACCGAGATATTTCCTAGGGGGGTCCCAGGGGGGGGAGGATTCTTCCCTTGGTTACGCAGAGCATTCGGGGCAACACCAAAAATTTGTTTTTAGGTATTTTTTTTCTATTTTAGCATTTTTGTTGTTTTTGGCATTTTTCTAAATTAATCCCGGATCAAGGTATTAGGGTTTTGGTATCTACGAAATACCTAAAATATTGTGTATATATTGTATTGTGAATGGTGAAATTAATACAATGAATATTTGAGAGGTGAAACACCGAGGAAGGTTGGTTTTCTCCCAGTTAAGGGTTTCCAACATAAATATCTGTGTAATATATGTGTGAGCAATTGATTAATTTATGTTTTTCTTAGAATATATAAGCATTTCTTTACTTCACAGGTTTAAAACTTACATGTGGTATCAGAGCATGTTTTTGGATTTAGAGGGACACCTTTGTTGCTGAGGGTTTGGCTCGGTCTTGATAGATCAAGTTTATCTTGGGTCTATGATAAACCTGGGTTCAATGGCATCTTTGCAGTGGTGATTCAGGTGTTGAAAGAGAACAGTGAGAAGTTCTAGAATCAAGATTAAGAAGTTCAATTGTAAAAAATTTGAGTTATGGAAGCTCAGTATGGAGGAAATTCTTGTAGACAAAGAACAATGGATCACTGTGGATCATGTTACACAACCTACTAGTACACAAACTACTTGTACTCAATCTATTGGTATGTTGCAAGAATATTGGAAGAAGCTGGATATAAGAGAAAGGAGTACGATTCAAATCTACTTGGATGATTGAATGTTATTGAATGTGTTAGGCGAATCTACTACCAGGGAACTATGGGAAAATTTGGGGAATTTGTATCAGTCAAAGTCCTTGGTAAACAACTTGTTTCTTCGAAACAAGTTGTGTCATCTTAGTATGGAATATGGAGATTCTGTGACACAACACATAAATTCCTTCAATACTCTAGTAAGTCAACTTGGATCTATTATTATTACTCTTGCAAATGAAAATAAGTGTATTAATTTGTTATGTTCTTTGCCAGACTCCTGGGATAATCTAGTTGTAGAAATTGGTAGTACTACTCAATCTGTGTTGAAGTGGACGCCCTCTTATTGAAAGAGATGAGGTGGAAAATCATGGATAGTCATAGCATATATGCTTTATTTATAAGAGGGCGTCCCAAATATAGGGATACAAATAATTCTTTTTTTGGGGGGGGGGATCGAAATCTAGAGGTAGATCTAAATCCCCAAAAAAATATTTGAGGAAATGTTGGAAATGTGGTAAAGCTAGGCATTATAAGAAAGATTGGATGTCTAAGAAATTTTATAAAGAAAAGGGATCATGTGATTCCTCTTCCATAGAGGTGAAAATATACACAACAGAAGGAGGAAAAATGTTTAACTGGAATCTACAGGTACACATGCAGATCATGTTGTATGGTTGATCGACTTAGGTGCATCATTTCATATGACTCCACATAGGGAGCAGTTCAATGAATATGAAAATTATGATGGTGGTGATGTCTTCCTAGGATATGACTCGACAACCAAAATCATGGGACATGGAAGGGTTTAGTTGTTGCTAAAAGATGGAAGGATTAGAACTCTCCCTGGAGTTCTACACATCCCAAATCTAGCCAGGAGCCTAATATATGTAAGTAAGTTGGATGATGTAGGTGTGGATGATTTATTGGGAAAGGGCACTTGCAAGATGGCCATAGGATAAATGGTGTTGATGAGGGGGGAGTTCAATGTGGAACTATGTAAAATTTGTTGGGAAGCACTTATAATGGTGGGTGTAATAGTTATGTTTTCCATGAGAAAAATAAATAAAGAAGACAAGATCCATACCGTCACTAGAAATAATATCATGCTATGGCATCAAGGATTGGGACATATTGGAGAAAAGGTCCTTCAAACACTACATGATAAATGTATGGTTGAAGGTATGTCTAATTGCACCATGGATTTTGATTTATATGAAAATTTCATATATGGTAAACATAATCAAGTAAGATTCCCATTTGGTGCTACAAGAGAAAAGGGGATATTAGAGTTGATACAAAATGACATGTTTGGACCTGTGCTTGTTCCATCACTAGGTAAATCTGAGTATTTTGTTTCATTCATAGATGATTTATAAAGGAACACATGGATTTATTTTCTTAGGAATAAATATGAGGTATTTGATAAATAGTTTAAGGCTCTGGTAAAAAATCAGACAGAGAAGAAAATAAAGGTTGTGAGGATAGATAATGGTGGAGAATTATGTGGGAATGAATTCAAAGAGTTATTTAAGAAGTGTGGTATATAAAAGGAGAAGACTACTCCATACACACATCAATAGAATGGGGTTGCATAAAGGATGAACATGATGTTGATGGAAAAATCAAGGAGCATGATTAGTGGTGCTGGGTTAGGACAATAATTCTAGGTAGAGACAGTGGGTACTGCATGTTACCTAGTAAATAGATCAACCTTATTAGCGTTGGTGGACAAAAATCTACATGAGGTATGGATTGGTTATAAGAAACCCTCTCTTGAACATTTCAAATTGTTTGGTTGTGATTCTTATGTACATGTTCTAAAGGAAAATAGGAGTAAGTTGGATACTGAAGTTAAAACGTGTATCTTTATTGGTTATAAAGATGGTATGAAAAGTTATAATATTTGGAACCTAGAAACTAAAAACACTGTTTATAGTTGGGATGTTGTTTTTAGAGAGGTTAAAGATATGTTCCCAAAAATGAATTCCTACCAAGGCAAGAAGAACCTGAGAAAATATAGTTTGAGTTGGATGATGCAAAATCTGAAACAATGGAAGAAGCTGAATCAAAAGAAGAAGAACCTCATACTCCGATATTGAGGAGATCAATGAGGGAAAGAAGGAAACCAGAAAGGAATAGTCCACCGGATTTTTGTGCTAATTTTTCTTTATCTATTACTGAAGATGATCCCAGAAATGTTATGGAAGCAGTGAATTCAGATGATAGTACACTCTCGAAGAAGGACATGGTTGAAGATATGGATGCCTCAAATAAGAATGAGGCATGATATCTAGTTGAGTTGCTAACTAGAAGAAAGGCCATTGAAAACAAATGGGTGTTTAAGAATAATCTGAATGCAAAAGGAAAAGTGGAGAAATACAAAGCTTGGTTAGTAGCAAAAGGTTATTCTCAGGTAGATGGAATTGAATTTGGTGAAATTTTTTCTCTTGTTTCCAAAGTAACTTCTATTATATTTCTTTTATCTATTGCTTTTGTTTTTTATTTTGAAATAGAACAAATGGATTTGAAGACAACATTCCTACATGGGGATATGGAAGAATAAATATACATGAAGCAACCAAAAGTATTTGTAGTGAAGGGAAATAAAGAGATAGTCTGCATGCTAAAGTAGTAACTATATGGTCTAAAGCAATCACCTCGGATGTGGTACCAAAATTTTGAAACATACATCCTTGGACTAGGAATTGTGAGAAGAAGGGCTTATCACTATGTATATTCCAAGAAAGTTGGTAATCACTTCATTTATGTAGTGTTGTATCTCGATGACATGTTGCTGGTAGGAAATAACATGGATGTTATCAAGGAGGTGAAATTGAGGCTATCCTCCAAATTTGACATGAAGGATCTCGGTTCTGCTAACTTCATTATAGGAATGGATATTAAAAGAGATCATGCAAACTAGAAGCTTTCGTTGAATCAAAGAAAATATGTTGAGATGATATTGCAAAGGTTTAATATGAATGAAAGTAAACCAATTAAGGTTCCTATTCCTGTAGGTGTAAAGTTATTTGCAGATCGGTGTCCCAAGACGGAGGAAGAGGAAGAGGACATGTTCCATGTTCCATATGTTTGTGTGGTTGCTTGTTTGATGTATGAAATGGTCTATACTAGAACAAACATTTCTCATGCAATGGGAGTTTTGAGAAGATATATGTCAAAACCAGGGAAGGAGCATTGGACAACAATAAAGAGGGTTTTTGGGTATTTTCATGGCACTTATATCTATGGATTGTGATACTAAGGAAGACTAGGATTTGATAGAGTTTTGGACATACAAGGTTTTGTTGATGGAGATTAGGCTAGATATTTGGATCATACAATATTTACAAGTGGGTATGTGTTTAACCTATTTGGAGGAGCGATCAGTTGGATGAGAAAAATACATATTGTAGTGGCACTCTCAACTACAGAAGTTGGATACATGACAACCACTCATGCATGCAAGGACACAATATGGTTACAAATATTGTGTTCAGGTATTAGGTTGGTAAAAAAATAAATAAGGTTATATTATAATAGTCGGAGTGCAATATTCTTGGAAAAGAACCCAACTTATCATTCAAAGACAAATCATATTCATGTTCAGTACAACTTTGTGAGAGACATGTTTGAAGACAAGAAGGTGTTCATGGAGAAGGTAGACACTTTGAATAATGTTTTAGATTCATTGAAAAAGTTGGTGAGCTCCAAGAAGTTATCCCAGTGTAGATAAACAATGGGAATTACTACCCTAGATTGTTGACTATGTAATCATGTGACGCTCTGTATGCAAAGAAAACAACAAGTGGGGGAATGGTGGGTAGGTGTTATATTATTTGCATGTGTGTATGGGGGTGCATTAGATTTGATGTATGTGTCTGATGATCCTATCACATGTTTCTCTTCGTGGGTTTGTTCATTGGGTGCTTTCCTACAGGGGTCTCATGGGGGGAAGGATTCCCCCTAGTTACGTGGAGTGTTCGGGGAAACACCCTGATTTTTTTGGGGGGGAAGTTTTTGCTACTTTTAGTCATTTTCTAAATTAATCCTAGATTAATGGATTATGGCTTTGGTAGCTACAAAATACTTAAAATAGTGTGTATATATTGTATTGTGAATGGTGAAATTAATACAATGAAGAGTTGAGAGGTGTGACACCAAGGAAGGATGGTTTTCTCCTAGTTAAGGGTTTCCAGTGTAAATATCTGTGTATTGTATTTGTGAGCCATTGATTAATTTCTATTTTTCTTAGAATCTGTATGCATTTCTTTAATTTCACAGGTTTAAAACTTACACTTTCATCTCCTCAATATATTAGGAAACCACCAATCTTGTTTCCTTATTAACAATTCACGTAGTCTCCTACATGTTCAAGTACGGGAGTAGGTGGTTTATTCAATTTGAAGGTGTAGGATGAAGTGTTAAGCAATATTCCTTCCTGTTTTCGTCATTGAAGCTTCTCCACTCCATCTCATTGATCCACCTCATCCATCCCACTTCATCAATTCCCACTTCATCAATCCCCACTTGTGACATCATGGCCAATACTCTCAAGGCTTCCCCTCTTAGTCAATTGTCTGTTTTTTTTTTCATTAATCACATGCAACATCCCCCAACTCATCAAGGGGATGCTACTTGTGGAATAACATAAAAATGAAATTTCTTCTTGCTGATTTATTTACTGTAGCTTATCTACTACATATTAAACATTTTTTAAACTATATTTTTATGCCCATGAATGAAATGCATCTACAATATTCTAGATGAACATGAATTGTAGAAAATGACTCATTCACAACATCAATTAAACCATTCACATACACATATTAAGAAACAACAATTAAACTTAGTAAATGACACATAAAATATGAAAACACTTATCGTTATAAAACATTTATGTAACCAACTGCTTGGGAAGGGTGTTCCACCCAACCATAGAACTACTATTATATACCTCAAAAAAACGTCATCCTCAATATGGGGATATGAATCCACAATAGAAGGGTGCCTCTCACAATCCACTCACAAATCACTAACACACAACCCAATGATATTCTCCTACAACTATCCCGAATTTACCTCCATCTCTCTTCCTCTTGACCTATCCAACCTAAGGAATGTACCCTTTCACTTATTTCAATCCATAGAGTGTCCCATTCATTTATTAGGGTCTCTCTCACTCAATTGGCTAGGAATATCTCTGTTGGGAACTCAAGGGACTCACTGTCAAGAGAACCACCAGTAGAAACAACAACAAACACTTGCTGACACAGTGCAACTCACTCATGAGTTCACTCTTCAGTCCTGAAAACTTGGTTCTTCAATTATCCAGCTGCAATACGCTCCAAATAGCTCCATCCTACTCCTAAATTTTCCCATCCTTCTTTTTCATCCTCACGTGCTCTTTTTCCTGCTTTCTACTTGTTGTTCATGCCTAACTCTTCCTGTAAAAAACTATTTATAACAACCCATACATATTTCCTCTATCTTTCCAAGACCATTGACGACTCTCTCTACCAAATGCTGATTTATTCTTCCCAATGATTTCCAATAACTATGGGATGTGACTCTCACACCTACCCTCTTAGATGAGTTTAATTATTGGGTTCTCACACACTCAAACTAAAAAAAGAAGTTTTCCCCAATGATAAATAAATTCAGAAAACTGGGTTTGGATTAACACCCATAAAACTTTTCCCTTTGGCCCCTCTCTTAGAAACTCTCTTCTCTTGTGGAAAAAATCATCCCCCATCTCTGTACATATTTTCAACAATTGGCATCACATTATTTTTATTAAAAGAATAAAATAAATTTTTCATATTACATTGCTTGACCACAATCATATTCCTATCTACATTATGCATTAATTAAACCGAGAATTATAGTGGGGATTTTGCATCCCCCCTCCACTACAATTGTGCATCGTCCCCGATGCACAACACATGTTGAAAACATATACAAATTTACATTACAATGTTCATAAAATAAAATAAAAAATTCTGCAAAATTTTACCCTCCAACAACAGTCCAAACTAAAATCTCTCGTTCTTCTCAACCTGCTGACCCAAGGAATGAACCCCCTTCACTTCCTTCAGTCCATTAGGCTACACCATTCTTTTATCTGGGCTATCAATGTTGAACAAGAATTTTTGAGATGAGGTTCTAGACTCTACCTATCAAAAAATGGTGTATTGTATTTTTCAGCTTCTATTTTCTTCATAATTGACAAAAATTTGTGGGTATTCCTCCCAAATAGTTTTTTCATTCTCCCATGTTGCATCTTCAGGACCATAGAAATTCCATTGAACCTTTACTAGCCCTATGTATTTTTTTCTGATCAATTTGACTTTTTGGTCCAGGATGCATACTGGTTCCACCTGGAAATTCCCTTCATTTTCCACCTGGATCATAGTCCAATAAATTATGTGGTTAGGTTTAGGAACATATTTCTTTAATAATGATACATGAATGCACTCTCATGGATTCATGCAATGTTAACGTTTATGCAATTGGACCTATATTTTCTAATATTTTGAAAGGTCCACAATATCTCGCTTCCAACTTTGGGAAACAACCCAATCTTATCGAACTTCTCTTTTCTTTTACTTTAAGAAACTCATGTTCTCCCACTTTAAAATCTATGAAAATTATGTTCTTGTATGCATGTATTTTCTTCCTGTCCTAGGAAGCCTTTAATTTTTTCTGATATTTGTCATATGCTCTTCCATTTTTTTTAGAAAAATCTAGCCCAATGATGGCTCTATCTGCTAGGTTGTCCCAACTCACATGTGTTTTACACTTTTTTCCATACAAATCTTCAAAAGGACTCATTTTTAATGAGGCTTGATACCCATTATTATAGGAAATCCCCACTAAGTGGATGTAGTATTCCCATTTATATGGTTGATCCATCACATACATCATGAGCTTGTCTTCAATTATCCTATTGTTCCTTTCAGTTTTCCCATCGGACTATGGGTGATATGTTGTACTAAGATTCATATTTTTTCCAAAGCCTTTGAAAAAACTTTGCAAAAATTTGGGTGTAAACTTGGAATCTATGTATGAAACTATTTCCTTAGGCACTCAATGTATCCTAGAAACTTCCTTCATGTATATCTCTGCAATGTTTTCTACCTTATGTGTTGTCTTTATGAGAATAAAATGCACTGTCTTAGTCAATTTTTCCACTACCACCATGATGGAATCATGTTGCTTCATTGTCCTAGGTAGCTTTGTAATAAAATATACCATGAACACCCCCCACTTCCATTTTGGAATGGGAAATGGTGCAACATCCCCACTGTGTGTCTCTACTCTAACTTTACCTTTTGTCACTCTAGACACCAGGCTATGTAGTTAGCCACTTCTTTCTTCATCCCTGCCCAAAAATATTGGCTCCTCACAACTTTAATAGATTTCTGATATCCCAGGTTCCCAACATATGGCACATTGTGCATTTCTCTTAGCACAATATTTTTCAGCTCTGTGGAATTTGACAAATACACTTTTCCTCTGTACAAGAGGATTCCATCCTCTTTCAACTCATAAAGATGATCTGAATTTGCTTCTTCAAGAATTTTGTCCTTTGAATTTTTCCTATACATGTTGATGGATGAAACATGCACTTAATGAGCTCTTATGTTGAGTGCATCAACCACTTGATTTTGTTTTCCCTTAATATGTTTAATTTCAAAATCATACTCTCTAAGAAACTACAACCATCTAGTTTGCCTGGCATTTAGTATTGGTTTTCCAAATAAATGTTTCAAACCATAGTGGTATGTTCTTAGCTAAAACCTCTTCCCCATGAGGTAATGCCTACACATTTTCAATGTGTGTACAATGGATGCTAGCTATAAATCATGGGTTGCATAATTTCTCTCATACTCCTTTATTTTTCTAGATTCGAAATATACCACATGATCCTTTTGACTGAAGACTCCACCGATCCCTTCCTTTCACGCATATGTGCACACCAAAAAGTATTCATATGGATATGCAATCTTTAATATGGGTGCACTTGTCAAAATGTTTTTCAATTGCTGAAAACTATCTTCACATTTTGGAGTCCAATCGAATTTCACTTCCTTCTTTTTCAATGAAGTGATTGGGATTACAATCTTTTAATTTTTTTTTTTATGAATATTCAGTAATAACCGAAAAGAACCATAAATAACCTAAAATACATCACATTTCTTGCTGCTAGACACCCTTTAATGGCCTCTATATTCTTGGGATCAACTGTTAACCCATCTATTGAAATAATATGCCCCAAGTAGTGGATCTTCTTTTGATAAAATATGCACTTACTTAGTTTGGCATATAATTTATGCTCCCTTAAAACCTTTAGCACCATTCTTAAATTCTTCTCATGATCCTCATATTCAGAGTAGATGATAATGCCATTTAAGAAAACAATTACGAACTTGTCCAAGTACTCCCTGAACACTCCATTCATTAGACACATAAAGACAATTGGGGCATTTTATAGTCTAAATGGCACTACCATAAATTCACAGTGCCTATACCTTGTTCTTAAATCTATCTTGCTGATATCTTATGACTTTATATTCACTTGATGATAAAATGATCTCAAGTCAATCTTGGAAAAGATTCTTACACCTTTCAACTGATCAAATAAATCATCAATCATTGGAAAATGATATTTGTTCTTTATAGTGACCTTATTCAGTTGTCTGAAATAAATACACAACCTTAAGGTTCCATATTTTTTTTTCAAAAACATAATTGGGGTTCCCCAATGTGACACACTTGGGCATATATACCGCTTCTTCAAAATTTCTTCTAGTTGCATATGCAACTATTTCAATTCTGACATTCCCATTCTATAAGGTGTCTTGGACACTAGGGTAGCACCAGACAACAAATCAATAGGAAAATTTATATCCCTCTTTGGTGGAAGTCCTAGGATTTCCTAAAAAACATCTGCAAAATCTCTCAATACTGGATGTTCTTTAATACTGGCCATTTTATCTCTAGCTTCCTCTTCCATATGTGCTACACAAATTTGACATCCTTTCCTGAAACTCTTTTTTAGTTGCATGGATGAAATTTCTCTAACAACCACAAATGTAATATCCCTAGGACGAACCCAGTTGTAAATGTAAATGCAAATGTACTTAATCTAGTGAGTTGTTGATATCATTTTTTGTATGCACCTTACACATTACACAGATATTTTTCCCCTGGAAACCCAAATCGGGAAAACCAACATATTTTGTATTCACTCACACCATATATTGTTTACAATACAATATACATATATGATCCAGCAGCATCCAAAACCCTAATCCAATGACCTGGATTTAGTCAATAACCGTAATTCCGTAACTAGAAATAGAAAACCATAGGAAAAAAACCATGTTTTGAAAAACTGCACAACAATGGACACAAAAATCGAGGAAACATGAAAAAATGAGGCAAAAAAGGTAACATGTTTTGTGAGGAAAAACATATTTTATTGGGGGATCTTCCCTTGAAGCCCTTCGTAAGGGGGCTATCATCCCCCTGTAAACCCCGAAGGAAAACACCCCTGCACGCCCGACGCAATGTAGCAGACACTAGAGCTAGTTGTGCAAAGAATATAACACATACCCAACAGTAACCCACTAAGAAACCTTTGTATTTTGACCTTCTCATATTTTATGAACTCCACATACTTCAACAACTCAAACAACCTCTTCGCATACTCATCCATTTTCATCCAACTTGAGTTAAAAGAACTCTTTCATATTCCTCTCATAGTAAAGATCAAAAAAATATTTCTCTTGGAAATATCATTTGAAATGCCTCCATGAGACTCTCTTTTCATCAAGATGCTTGGATTTCTTAAGCCGATCCCACTAGATAGATGCCTTTACTTGCAAGTGGTAGATTTAAATTCTTCTATATACCCTTGAAGGGTAATCATGCAACTAGAAATATTTCTTCATTTACAACAACCAAGACTCGACCAATTCTCCTTTCCTATGCTCACCATTGAAAGTAGGTGGATTGATATTCTCAAGTTCACCCTGTAAGATGTCTCCCTCATGCATTCTCCTCTGTCTCCTGAAATGAGACACACTTGGGATTCTCCCTGGCTCTGAACTTGCATGCAATATCTTAATGGATTTCCCTAGAGAATTATGGAATCTACTTATGCTCCTTGACTACCTGTCATTCCCATGCTCGTCCCTCCTTCTATGGGATTTGGATGTTGTCACTTATCTAACACTAGCTTCTTTCCTTGCTTCTGCAACATGTTCATACTTTGAAGTAAATATTCCTAAGCCTTCGTGATATTCTCATTATCATCCATATAACTTTGCACTTCTCTCTGTAGTCTTCTCATAATTATAGGCTCATGCCTGCCTCTTCTTCCATTAGACTCAGTCTCAACATTTCCCATGCCGACTTGCAAACCTATGAATTCTTATTCATGACTATAGGACCATTGGGAATATTCAATTGTTGTGTTTCTCATATGGGAAAACAAAATTCCCTCCTGAACCTATAAACTCTACAAAAAATGTGCATGTAAATTTTTTTTTGTTAGACAGAAAAATAAATACATATGCAATTTTGGAAAGAATGCATAAATTTTTATGCCCTTTAATTCCACCATTCATATTATTTTGAGTTGAATGTAAAATTTTCTGATAAATTTTTTTCTTGGTTAACATATGGATTCTCCTCTTCAATACCTTTCCATTGACTATCCATTTTCCAAATTCTGATTTCTGAGTAGAAAGTTATGGTCTTTAAAAGTTTTGACCATTTCCCCCTTTTTAGCTCTGCATGCTACAAGTGTTCTCTTTCTCTTCTAACACATTTTTAGGTACCCAAAACTCATATTTGGATCTAAATTTGACTTATATATTCCATGATATTTCCATAGACTTCTCTTGAGCCCCAACTCGACCCCCGGGCTAGGAGTTATGCGCTCTAAAATAAATCTGGTACTAATTTTTACCCCTGACTGTTTTGGTTGTAACTTCTTCATAAAATATCTATTTGCCGAGCTGTTTAGTTTGATGGAATTATCTCTTTGATATTTATCATTTTAGAATAAGAAACTGTGTCTTGGAAAGATACACAATTTTATAAAATTTGACTTCTTGAAAATGTTGTTTAGGCCTTCAAAAATGGCTTGCAAGTTTGTGAGCTAAAAAACACCAAAATTTTATTGATATTTCATTGTTTTATTTGTTGTTATGACACTCATGTTTATGGTTCTCGGTCACCGGGCCATCATCCCATCTAGGCACCGACCCACCAGGTGTCAGGAAAACACCTCCCTAACTCTTTGCCGAACCTACCTTCGATCTTGAGCCGATCTACTAACATATCGGGCCACCGGGGCATCGACCTACTGGGGAATTGTGCTACCATACTCCACTGCGATCCATATCTCCTTTCCATTCTAGCTCGATTTGATATATTGGTCATATCGAACTATCGGTGAATTGAACTACTAGGCCACCTTCCTTTCCTCTTGCTGAACTTCCATTACACCTTATCCCAATCCGATCTACCGGGCATATCGGGCCATCGGGGAACTAACCTACTGGGGCACTGGCTCCATACTAAAACTTCACGAACTAATGCTACACTAGGCCACCGGGGAACTAAGAATCAACCTACTGAGAAGCTCACACACACCTCCAACTAAATGGACCCGAAGTTGATCCATTGGGGCACCGAGCCACCTACCACCACGTGCAAGATCCAACCAAACTGCTCTGACGCCGATCTATCGGCCACTAGGGTACTGGGACACTGACCACCACATGCAACCTCTAGCCAATAACCATGAACTGATCCAGTGAACATGCTTTCTCGTGGGGGGTTCTAAAATCCAAAAGTTAAATTGCACATGGGCCCCACAAGGTTTTGTGGCTCTTTGTGCTTCACGCACAAAAAAAAAAGGTTTTCCATTTGATTTTAAATCACCATGTTTAACCCTTTCCTTTTCATGTGTTATAATAACTCCCATTGTAGATCAACGATTGGGAATCCATCACAGGCTACGATCAACGACTCCCATGCCCTATTGTTCTAAGAGGCATAACTATTGACTCTATGCTTCGATTTGACCCAATGATGGCTTGTTGGAAAGACCAGCCATGAGGAATTTCTTAAACATGTATTTGATGAAGAAATAACAACTTTAAACCAAAAGAATTCTCCTCCAACATTGTCGCATGGAAAAAATATTTTGTTTACCCCAAATGAAACAAATCTGGTTCAAACAACTTCTGCGGTCATGTAGCAGGATCCTATAGGCCAGTGTTGCAACCTTATTCTCTGATACCATAATGTAACATCCCCCATCCCGTTCAGGAAACACTACTTATGGAATAACATAAAAATGAAATTTTTTCTTGTTGATTTATTTACTATAGCTTAACAACTACGTTTTAAACACCTTTTAAACTAGATTTTGATGTCCATGAATGAAATGCATATACAATAGTCTAGATGGACATGAATTTTATAAAATGACTCATTCAAAAAAAAAATTAAACCATTCACATACACATATTAAGAAACATCAATTAAACTTAGTAAATGGCACATAAAATAGGTAAACACTTATCTTTATAAAACGTTTATGTAACCAATTGCATGGGAAGAATGTTCCACCCAACCATAGACTTGTTTTTCTATATCTCAACAACAAGTCACCCCCAAGTTGGGGATATAAATCCACAAGAGAAGGGTGCCTCTCAAAATCCACTCACAACTCACTAACACAAAATGTCTCACTGATACTCTCCTACATCTATCTCGAATTTACCTCCAACTCTCTTCCTCTTGACTTGTCCAACCCAAGGAATGTACCCCTTCATTGCTTTCAATCCATCAAGTGTCCCATTCATTTATTAGGGTATCTCTGGCTTAGGATTCTAGGAATCTCTCTGTTGGGAACTCAAGGGACTCATTGCTAGTAAGACTACTAGTAAAAACAACATCAAACATTTGTTGACACAATACAACTCACTCAGGAGTTCACTCTTCAGGATTGACAACCTGGTTCTTCAATTCTCCACCTCCAATGTGCTCCAAAATTATCTAGCATGCTCCTGAATTCACCTAACCTTCTTGTTCATCCGCCTGTGCTCTTTTTCCTCCTTGTTTCTTGTTTTTCATGCTTAACTCTTCCTATTAAAAACTACCTATAATAGCCCATACAAATTTCCTCTATCTTTACAAGACCATTTATTGATTTCTCACTTTGGCCAATGATGATTTCTTCTTCCCCATGATTTCCAATAAATATGGGATGTGTCTCTTACATGCACCCTCTTACATGAGTTTAATGGTTGGGCTCTCACACACTAAAAATGAAAAATAAGATTTCCAAAATGATAAATAAATTCAAAAACTGGGTTTGGATTAACACCCATAAACCATTTCCCTTTGGTCCCTCTCTTAGACATTCTCTTCTCCTGTGGAAAAACTAAGCCCCCATCTCTATACATATTTCCATCAGCTAGCATCACATTGTTTTCATTAAAACCATAAAATACATTTCTCATATTACATTGCTTGGCCACAACCATATTCCTATCTACATTATGCATTAATTAAATTGGGGATTATAGTGGGGATGTTACAACACAACATAATTACAAGCTTCATAATCATACTATATAAATTATTAGCATAATTACAATTATGGGGGGAAAAGGGGTGTTACATAATGTGGGTGAAATTAATAGACATTGGTAATTTCCTCCTTAGACCCCTCTCTTAGACATTCTCCTAGACCCTCCTCTCTCTTGTGGGTTAATTCGGCCCCCATCTATGTCCATGTCCCCTTAGCATCTGGAATCACATTTTATTATTAAAATTTAGAAATACATTTCGCATATACATCGCTTGGCCATAGCCACACATTATATCTACATTAAGAATTAATTAAACCGGGGATTATAGAGGGGATGTTACATGAAAAAATGATTACATAATTTTGATGCACATTGATTCACATTGTTATTGGGATATCTAACCTTACTATTCAATTACTCTAAATTATTTGACCATCTCCCTAGACACTTTTCTGGATAACCCTACTAGCATGTTTCAATATTATCTTATTAGATGTCTTTAATTTTCTTAATATTCTTGAAAAATAAAAAGAACATTAAAAATAGATTAATATTTGGTATGTTTTGTACCAATATATACATATTATAGAAAATATCATTAGCGATAATACTTTTTAAATATTTTTGTTTGTTTGTTTGTTATTATATGATTTTTCTATTGCAAGTCTCATAGATCTCATTGTACTTTGTTGGATTCATTGGATTGATTTTTTCACTATAAGTGAAAATAACATGTATACTTTGTTTCCACTACATTTATTATAGTATTATGTAAGTTTTTCTCCCTATCATTAATTTATAAGATCAGTCTAGATGAACATAGGACCGAATCAACATCATTTATATATATTTTTGTTCTTTTCTTCTTTTAAGGGTATCATGTTCCATAGTAGGTGTTCTATGCACATTATTCAACATATGAAAAATGGAAGGTTTGAAACATGGACCAAATATTATTATTAAGAAGCAAATTATTGATAAAATATGATGCAGACCCCCCTTCTCCCCTCGGGGTTGATCAACCTCCCGGTCTAGGATCGTTCAAATCAAGGAGTTAGATCAACTCTTTGGGACTTTATTAGACCCCAATCAATCTACGCAGCTCCCCTTTTCTTCAAAGTGCAGGTTCTGTCAAATCTGAGGGCTCTTTTCTGACCTCTTTGAAGAATTTGAATAAAAGACACTAGCTCCCCTCGCTAGGTCCCTTCCTTCACATATGACCTTGGGCTGTGCCCTCATGTAAACACATGATTGTGGGGTTTCCAAGAGTGGTTTGAGACCACATCGCTTTTCTCCCCGCAATTCACTACCAATTTCCACGTACCCCTTTGGCAATACCGTGGTTTCGGTTGTGGTCCGCTCTCGGATTTGTAAAGTCCGATCACTTTCTATCCCCACAATTAAGTGTGACCGTCTATCTCATGATCTTGGGTGGTGCCTCTTGATTGACGGCTGAGATCTTTCCTCCTTATTCCTTGGTCAACTATCAGTCAACGACCCTTCTCATCCTTTCGCATGCACTCCTAGATCCCCACGATCTATCGATGCATGCCCTCCTTCCAAATCGACGGCTACAATTGATTTCTCCCTTCGGGTTTTGGGAGTTTCAACTCTCAACTCTCACTTCCTCCACAATACTTCCACCCTAAGTCGAAGATCTATCGATGCGTGTCCCTCACAGATCGACGACTACGGTTCACTTCGACTCTTCAGATTTCGGGAGTTTCAACTCTCAATATTCTCTTTCTCTTGGAGTGATTTCACCTGAAGACAATGATATTTTGACGCGTGTCCCTCAAAGATCGACGACTGTAATTCACTTCGCTCTTCGGGCTTCGGGAGTTTCAACTCTCAGTCTTTGCTTCCTCCCGAATTGCTTTCACGGGTCTCTATCGTGTGTCCTTCGAAATTGGATGACTACGATTTACTTTGACTCTTCGGGGTTTGGGAGTTTCAACTCCTCACTGAAATATTTGAAGCGATTTTCCCCGAAGGCTCAGATCTATTGACACGTAACCCCCTAGAAACCAGCGACCAGGATCTATTTTGGCTCTTTGACGATTTCACTCTCTCCTTTTCTACAAAATTCTAAAGTGCTCTTGCTCTGGAGTTATGGATATTACGCAACCTGCCAACCTTGACGATGGATGATCCTTGTTCACTTCGAGACTTCAGGACTTCAACAAGTCCACTCTCCTGTGCACACAAAGGGTTAAGGCCCATGCACTTTACCTGGATCGGACGACTATCGATCCTTTGCACTCATATCCTACGATTGGGATTTGTTTCTTCCCCTTGCATGTTCCTTCTTCGTCCTGAACCCTAATCTGATGGTCCAGATCTCTTCCTGCAACCGATATGATGGTTGTTTTCGCTCCTCCTCTTGAGCTTGCACTTTCTCCCAAAATTGGGAAATTTCTAAGTGTTCAAAGGTTTCGACCCTTGAACCTTCTCCTACAAGATCGACTACTTTGAGTCTCGACTTATGCCTTTTCTCCTGATCTTTGGAAATGAAATTTATCCTCGGCCCTGGTGCACACTTGCGCTCTACGTGCAAATTTGCAACTACGCTTCCTGAGATTTCAAACTTGTTCATATTTCCAAGGGACTCGACCCTTCTACTTCCTTAGAATATTTATGGTGTCCTCCTGGCATGCTCTGCACTCTTTCTATTGATCTTTTTGAACTTGAAACAAGTTCACACCTTGACACTCTCCTTGTGCTCGACGAAGTCTTTCCAACGGTTTATTGAAACACTTGTCTAAGTGTTGGCTCGGTGCACTCTTTGCACAGGTCTTCCTCTAGAGTATTCAACAACTCTATGAGTACCTTCCTCTGATACTCTTATCTTTAAACTCGACAAAGAGTTCTCCTTATGCACACTTGCACCTTCTCAATGTCCACCTGGTAGAGCTCTACAAAAGTTCTCAGTGACTCTGTGTCTTTGTGCTTCCTTTGCACAATTTACCCTCCAAGGTATTCAACAACCTTGAAGTTTACCTTGAGATTTCATCGCTCTGATGCACCCTCCTGACACGTTCTTTTCTGACTCAACATAGTTCAAATGCACACTCCTTGCGCTGGTTACATAACCTCCAATGTTCTAATGTGCACTCCTTACACAACCTAAGAAACCGGAACAATATTTCAAACTCAACAAGGATAGATAAATCTATCTTCCTACTGTAGATGAAATCTATCATACATCTACAACATACATAAACACACACATATAACATTCATCATATACACATAAACACACAAAAAGTTCATATGCAGGAAAAACTTCTTTCTTTCTATTAAGATGAATGTTTGATTACAATATGTGCAAGATGGACTGTAATAGAGTCTCATCTCTCTCAATCTCCCTCAAAAAACTATTCTATCTTCTATTTCCTCCTCTGAGGATTTCTAACTAACTTGCACCTACCTCCTATTCAGTAACAATACTCCTCCAACAACCTCATTTTGGGCATAGAATGCATCTACATATATAAGAGGGTTTCTAGGGTTCCCTCCAACTACCTATCTTCTCAAAAGAAACTAACTACCCCTTAAGCACCGTTACATTAAATTATAGGAGTGAAACTCCCAGATCACTCACGATCATTTTCTCCCAAGCGTTTTGATCTTCTTCAATTTTCAATCAGTTCAAGAAAGATTTGCAGGAAACACCAGTGTTTCATATTCTGAAATGATTCAAAGACACGCTAAGGCATTGATTTGTCTCTCCACGTGTGCTTGTTGACGATGCTCCTGCATCAAAATATCAAAAAAAAACTTTATGTTCATCACCTTTTGATCCACCTTCCCCCATTTGTAAAATTTTCATAAATGTTTTTAATTTTTTTCCATTCTGATTGAAAATAACCTTCTTGAGTTTTCATGACACATGTTAACTAACATACATCATTTAAACCTACTGATAATTCAAAAATATTATTAATATATTATAATTTCAAGCAACTGGCCTTCTATTTTTGGGACATGCTTCTCTTACACTTATTGCATTAAGTTTTTTTCCTTGATCTTTTGTCAAGTATATTTGATCAACAAAAGTCCTATGTAATGAAATATGAAAACTATGAAATATATTTTACAAAGAACGTAAACAATTTCAGCCTAAATTTATAATAATATTCTAACATATTTTTGGGTTGAATGGTGCACTTTACATAGTAGTATATATTGATGTGCAAGATACAATAATACACTTTTATGTCCAACTATACAAAACCATCACATAGAGAAAAGTATAGGTTTATCTACCAAGTGGTGCACTTTGCAGTAATAAACCCATTGATGTGTAGATAATGTATCATGTGCACCGATAAACTTGGATTTATTTTTAAAATGCCGAGAGGGAAAAGGGCCTAGAGCTATTGAAACATTCATTACATAAAAACCAGTATTGAGGTAAAAAAACACCATAATCAACAAATACCCTAAGAAGTAAAAAAATAAATATCAATGTGAAAGTATAAACAAATTGAAATCCTACGATGGCTATGGTCTGTAATAACAAAAAACTAAAGGGAAGCAAAAGCAAAGTTAAAGTTTGTAGCAACAAAATAACTATATGGAAGAAAAATTAAGGATAGGGCTTGCATCATTGAAGGTGAGTCTAAAACCTTGTATTTTTTTGAAATGCAATGTAAATATTCATATGAATAAATCAAAATTATGATAAAGTAAATTTGCGAATCAATCAAAGGAAAAATTGTTGAGATGAAGAGAATGAAGTTACATAACTAAAATTTCTCTTATGTAAATTTGTATGCATCCGATGGTGACATCTTACAAGTTATTCTCTTCAAAAAATCAATTCACTATAATATTTTACTTTGGTAATCTCTCTTATGTCTCACCTCTAAATCTGGCACAAAAATGAAGTATGGATTTTGATTAACTCACTTTTACAATACGAAAATATTGCTCTTTTCTTCCCCTTTCAATGCATGGATAAAAAATGAGTTGTTGTTTAATTTTTTTTTAACACAATGCATCCTTAAATGGTAAGCACATTGTTGCTTCATAAGAATGTAGATGCACCACACTAACATCAACCAAGATACAAGTGTAAACATGTAATACCCCTAGGCTAAACCCCAAATGAAAATGTATATATGTTTATAGGATAATGAACCATGATATTATAGGTCAGAGTGCCTATGTGATTATTAGGCTGGAGAGCCTAGATGATAAAAGGCTAGTGAGCCTATCATTGTAATATGTAATCATTCATATTATTAATAAAATACATCACTATTGTAGACCAAGTCATATGAAATCATATGGGGGGATAGGACTCCATGAGAGGGAAATGGGGTTAAAGGTTTAAGGATAAGGGGATAGGTCAAGGGACTTAATCCTAGGAATAAAAAAATATTATTCCCAAGTCCTAAAGTCATATAACATTATGTTAGCCTAATTTCCCAAGGGAATGGAATGAACTACAAGTGGGGAACATGTTAGTTCCATGTGTGCTAAGTGTCAAGTTATACACATGCATATATGTTATTGAGAATTAGTGTAATTCTCAAGATTCTTACCATTCATTCCTTGTCAATCACTCTATATGGATTACCATGGCTAGAGATTGGATCTATGGATCTAGGGAGACCTTGTAAATCCTGGGTGGTTTGGGATGAAGAGGTGGGTTTTCAGGCCCGCATACTATTGAAGAAGTGGGTTGCTAGTCCCATGAACATTCTCTATAGGTGAGAGAACTATAGGGAATTATTTTCACAAGGTGCCAAGATGCAACTACAGGGCTCTGAGACTTCCTATCCAACCTATTTCTAAAGCCCATAAAGGGAAGTGGGGAAGCCAAAGGATTGTTGAACAAAGAAGGGGCACAGTGGCTGGGGCAGGACATGCATTTGGGGAATGAGAGGTTGTAGGATATCTGCTAGAGTTGGCACCTTAGTTTGAGCTTTTCTAATGTTGATGGACCTTATCTTGGCTTAGGATTCCCTTAACTTGGTGGATTCATAGCCCCAACTTGGGGGTGATCCACTTCTAAGAGATTATGAATAGTGAGGTATATGGCTGGGAGGAACATATGAGGTCTACATGCAGTTGGTGCTTTACAATAACAAATAAGTGTTATTCTAATGAGTATTAATTTGCTATGTAATGTTTATAATTATGTTAAATACAGTCTGCTATAATTATATTTACATGTTGTTTACTGTGTGTAATGCATTTATTTCTATTGGTGAAATTGTATATGTATGCATGGATTATTTTATGTTGTTAGTTCTACATATATTTTTGCATATGCAGGGTGTATTAATTTAATTAAATGGTATCATAGTTGAAATTTTTATGTGGCATGGCCCAACTTAGGCCCGTGGATGTTACACAATCTCCACAATTCATACCTTTTATAGGTTTTAACATAGGTATTTAGTAGGTTTATGATCAAATTGAGTGCATTGATTACTTAAAAAGGCCTTCTAAATTTCGTTTGAAGTTAGAATATTACATGATTCCCATACTTCCTTTTAAGAATGTAGGAACATATTGATTTTAGTTTTAGCTAAAATGTAGGGGGAAAATGATATTATCAAATGGTGTATTATTTGGTTGAATGATTCCATATAGTTCTAAGTCCACTAAGTTTAATTCCATATTTTATTTTTATTTTTGTTTTTATTATCTAATTGAATATCCACTAACTATGCACATGCATTTGAATAATTTTCTTATGCGTTTTGCAAAATATTTTCTTCTCCAACCTATACCAAATTTACACAAAATATTTTCTAGAGCACGATACCATAAGTAGATGGAATATGAAAATGGAGATCCAATTTACCCCACGAATTGTAACATACCATCTTCAAGTAGCAATCCTCGGATAGTGGTACTTCATCATCAACCAAATACATTTTATGACACCCTAGTAGCATGTGGTTGTTTAAAATGTAAAGGGTTGAAGGTGAGACCATGGTGTGTTACATTTATTTGAATGTGCAAGCTAATGATGCTCTCTCATGACATGTTAGTGACAACGTGAACATGGAAAAACAACAATCTATTAACTTGGAGGGATTATTCAAGGTACTTTTACAAATAATTTGAATATGGTGTAAAAGCATGAAATGTAGGAAATTGAATGATATTTCTAAATATACAACTTTTATTTATAGAAATTGTGAATAACTATGTGAAATTTGAGTCTTATTAACAATGGTATGTTATTTTTTTTTTATTATCAAAATATAAGGTATATGTCTCCGTTAGTGCAGGTGTTGAGTACCATAATGATGAAATTTCCTTCCAAAATCTTGTATAATTGTAGAGATTCCATTGTTCTAGTGTAGTGTATTTTTTCAAAATTTATAACATTAATTATATATACAGTTTTTTAAATTATGAAATTCAATATATCCTTGAAATTACAATTCCTTATGTTAGTGCAGGATACAAGGGTCTTTACATTATCAATTTTTTTTTTTAGATTGTAGATATTGGTCTCTTCTAGTGTGATTTATAACTCATTGTAGATATTGGTATCTCTCTCTCTCTCTCTCTCTCTCTCTCT
>JASDQU010736533.1:184183-211486 GCA_032191745.1 Picea mariana
CTCTGTACCCCTATTCTCTATATCCATCTCCCTCACTATCACACACTCTCTATATTCCTCTCCCCTCCTCTCATACTCTTTCAGACACTCTCTCTATCCTCCTTCCTCCCTCTCTCTCTCTCTCTATCTCCTACATATACCCCTCTCCCCCCCTCCCTCTATCTCCCCCACTCTCCCCCTTTATCTCTTTACCTCTCTCTACCTCCCTTCCCTCTCTCTCTCCCCCCATTCCTCTAACTCACTCTCTTTATACCCCTCTCTCTCCCTCTCACACTCTCTCTCTACCCCATCTCTCTCTCTTTTTCTCTCTCCCTCTCACACTCTCACACACTTTGTCTCTACTCGCTCTCTCTGTCTTCCTATATCTCTCTCACACTCTCATACACTCTCTCTCTACCTCCCCTCTTTGTCTTCCTCTCTCTCCTTCTCACACTCTCACACACTTTAGCAAGTTTGCTACATCACAAGGAAAGACATGGCCATGACCTAGACATGGCAATACCTAGACCTAGACTATGACATGGAACGACATGACAAGGAGTAGAGCTAGAGATAGACCATGACCTAGACCTATACCATGACCATGACCTAGAGCATGACCTATACCTAGATCATGACCTAGAGCTAGACCTATACCATAACCATGACCTAGACCATGACCTATTCCTGCCTCATATCGTTGCCTAGTAGGAACGTGTGTGTGTTCCTTTTACACAGGGATATGTTCCAAGCACACTCTTCAACCTCATTATGTCTGAAAAACTTGAACTATCTCAACATATGCATGCATAAACAACAACAAAAACCATGTTTTTTTGTCTTTTTGTATTTTTGGAAAGCAAACTTGTGTCTTCTTGTGTAATTGGTAGACAAATTTATGCAATTGGAAGACAATTTTTAGTGGAAAACAAACTTATGTCTTCTTGTGTAATTGGTAGACAAATTTGTGTAATTGGAAGAAAATTGTTAGTGGAAAGAAAAATTGTGTATTCTTGTGTATTTGGTAGACAAATTTGTTTAATTTGAAGACAAATGTCAGTGGAAATCAAACTTGTGTCTTCTTGTGTAATTGGTATACAAATTTGTGTAATTGGAAGAAAATTGCTAGTGGTAAGAAAACTTGTGTCTTCTTGTGTGATTGGTAGAAAAAAATATTTAAATAGAAGACAATTGTTAGTGGAAAGAAAACTTGTGTCTTCTTGTTTAATTAAATTTGTGTAACTGGAAGACAATTTTTTGTGGAAAGGAAACTTGTTGTGGTGTACATGGAAGGAAATTGTTCTCTTTAAACATGGGGAACCTACATAATAAAAGTAGAAAGTCTTTGAGGTTAAAAAAAACCCATTGAAAAGGTAATTGAAGAAAGATAAAAGGAAAGGTTAGGTGCGTCAAAACACATGATTTTATCAAAGGGAAATCCAAATTATAGTAGAACAAATGTTGTTGTTGTTTCTCCTTCATCAACAGAAGAAAATCGCAATATTTCAGTAGAGGCCAATCCATTTTAGACTTCTATTGAACCTCCAATCACTATATCATCAAGACAAGTTGTTGCAGATGACCAGATGATGGAGGATTTGCTTGGAACTAATTATATAATGGATGAAATTGGAAAGGCAATAGGTGCACAACATTCTAGTGAAGAAGTTCTTGTGGTACAACGCCTTGTTGGATAGTCAAGCATTCCCAAAACTAGTCATGGGCATGTCCACTCTCCTACTGTAGTTAATCCTCTAGTGATTGAAGGGGAAAGAATAGCTACATTTGTAACTCCACAATAGGGAATTCAACAGTGCCAAAATACAGGTTCATTGTCCCTACCTAGATTGAGCAGTGTGCGGTGAAGAACTCCTAAATTCATTCAGATGGAAGAAATGGGTCTAGAATCACTAGTTGAAGGTAAGTTACCTAATCAAGCTATTCGTTATCATTCTTATAAAATCATTAAAGAAAGTTTTGAACCAAAATCTAATGTCATTAAATGTCAATTATTTTTGGCTTTGTTAAAATCTAGAAGTTTGATTGTTGTTAAGAGAATTTTAGGCATTGAAACAGTTAAAAGTTTAGAAACAAGTCATCATAATGTTAGAAACCTTATGGATGATTTTGAAAAAATTGGTAAGAAAATCGTTCTAAATACCATAATGCAGTGTGATGTGTCTTGTCACATTCAAATGTTAGAAAGATCACAAGAAAACAATGCTTTCTCCAACAAACCTATCATCTCATGAAATGTAATATCAAAACCCTTAGAAAGTATTCTAATAAACAAGATAGCCTCAACACAGGTGGCCCAACAAATTTGTGGGCCTTCACTAGTAGGTTACCTTGTTCTAACATGAAGTTAATTGGAGAAGTTAAGGGACTAGTATAGGATTTCTAGCATGAGAACAGTAGGCATTCTTCCAACCAAAAATATGTAGTAAAATTGATAAGGGGATATAGGTATTGTAAACCCCTCATGAAACACTTTCTTGACATGACACAAACCGAATTGTATGAGATATTCATGATAGTACATAGTGCACTTAAATTGGGCCACATATATTTCCATAAATGTAAGCATTGTTATGTTCGAATAAACACAATCCATAACACATGTTGTATATTATTATGACACACACACACACAAAGAATTTTTTTGTGTATTTCATAACATCCTTGTGCATGAATGCTCAGTTATATTTCCATCATCATCATATAGAAAATTTATTCACAACATCTTGTGTGTAAGGCTAGAGGGTTGTACATTCTATAAAAATATTTCTTATATGGGACATGCCCTAGGTGTAATGGAATGACATTACTGAGAAAGTGCATCCATGTGAGAGATGAACGTGAATTGGGGAGGACGGAGGTTGAATTGAAAAGATTTAAATATATCACATATGATATTGACATAGGGAAGGAAAGAAAAAAGATACAATTGGTGACTTTCGAGGTACATGTACGTAACTTTATCAAGGACTTATTAAAAAAGAAACAACAATATGTTCAACATGTTCATGTGGCTCGATGGAAGGATGAGTATTTTATAATATGTAGAGATGCTTGTTGGTACCATCTTATGAGTGGTTGATTTTGCTGAGAGCTACAACCTTCAATCTCAAAATGATATTCAAAGCCAATATTATCACTCAGAGAAGGTAAGTATAATGGTCCATATCACATACAAGCATGGGTTGAATAGTAACGAAGAAAATAGAGTTATATTGAAGGAGCATCCCTTCTACATAAGTGATGATAGGTGCCTTGACTTAACCTATGTACACCATTTATTTCAACTATCTTACAATCACCTGAAGGAGAAGAACATATAGATGGATAAACATTGGATTTGGTTAAATGGTTGCATGGGCTAGTTAAAAAATGCTCATGTATTTCAATGGTTGTGTATGTTGCACAAAAAACTCAAGGTACCACATATTTGGAACTATTTAGAGCCTTGGCATGGGAAAGGGGAGAATAATGGAGAATGTGCATGAATCAAAACAACTTTGCATAGGAAATAAATGAAGTTCACAACTACTTCCCTCATTTGAGATGAAAAATACATTATTAAATGGTATTCTCCAGTAATGGGAGAGGGAATAAGAAATCATGAGGACGAATCAACTAATAAAATACATGTACATAGATGTTTTTTGGAGGTGGTAAATTTTGATTGATAATAGTGATATGAATGCACAACAATGTAGGGAACTCAAGGATTCTATTCAGTTTGAACATCATAAAATTCAATAGTTGAAATATGGATGAGAAAACTCTCTTGCTTTTGTGGTCCATGTAGTAGTAGTGAATGAGATGATAATGAATCCATAGAATGTGTTGATAGATGGGATTGTGTATCACTCACCATTGGTTAATGTATAACTATGAAATTATTCGAGTTGGAGGAGGACCAATCAACTATTTTAGCAGATTATGATCATGTCTTAGATCTCACACTGCTAGGTTCGATGAATATTCTATTAAATTTTTTATAACTAACATCGATGTTTTATGCTCTCATCATTTAATGGACTCACATGTTGGAACTCCATTTTTTGTAGCACACATATATGCAGTGGTTTGCCTAAATGGTAATGAATGGAGACCTAAATATTGGTTGACACATTGCTTAGAGGGAAAGAAGACCCTTGTGCTCTCAGTAAAAACTCTAAAGACATTGAATTTCCAACTGGGTCAATGGTTATTAAAGGAGAATATATTAGAAAGGATGAAAGAACACGAAATAAAGGTGGTTATGTATTTCAATATTATAGACCAGGTGAAGTTATATACCACTTTATGAACTTGGTTGTTGGTACAAACCTCCAACTACAAACAACACCAAGTAAGAACTCATTAGAGGTACTATACTTCTTTCCTTACTCTCAGCATGAGAAGTTAGTGGAGACCATCGGTATTAGAAGTGATCTTGATGGTATACTTGAATGCTAATAGGTATGTAGACCACCTGATGATTTTAAAAAATATGGGATTTCTCTTTCCTTTCCTAGACCTAGACCTAGAGCATGACCTAGACCTATACCTAGACCTAGACCATGACCTAGACCATGACCTAGACCTATATCTAGAACTAGACCTAGAATTACACCTAGAAATTTCCTTGTCTTTCGTTTCCTTTTATTGCCATGACTTTCCTTTCCATGCCATGTCTTGTCTTTCATTTCCTTTCCTTGTCTTGCCATGCCTTTTCTTTCCTTTCCTTTCCTTTCCTTGTCTTGACATGCCTTGCCTTGTATTGTATTTCCATGCCTTGCCTTGACTTGTCTTGTCTTTCCTTGTCTTGCCTTGCCTTGTCTTTTCATGCCTTGCCTTGCCTTTCCTTGCCTTCTCTTTCCATGCCTTTCATTTCCTTGCCATGTCTTGTCTTGTTTTTCATTTCTTTACCTTTCCTTGCCTTTCCTTGTCTTTCCTTGCCTTATCTTGACATGCCTTGTCTTCCCATGCTTTACCCCTTTGTCTTTGGTCAGTCCAGGTATTGATTGTGGGGCGATAGATTGAAGTGACATGTCAGATCCACATGATGTTTGGTCAGTGGCAAGGTAAGAATTTTATTGGGGTGATAAGTAGTTTTGAAAAACCGCAAAACAGTTGTCCTACCCTCCAAATGATGGTTTTCCTTGTTTCTTCTTGTCATGAGACATCACTAAAAAAACAACACGTTTCCAATGGAAACCATTGCTGCATCACTAAGGGGTTCTTAAAAGTCTTTCTTGTTCATGATGCGACATGGGTAGTTAGTCGTTGATCTAGCTCCTTGTGGTCATTCGATGATTGAGCCTCACACATCTGTTAGCCCTCGATCTTAGCCCACAGTTCCACGTTAAGGTCCCTCTTCCAATTAATTAAGGACTTATGGGTCACAATAAGCCCTTTTTTGTTGCTTGATAAGAGAATAAGCCTTGTTTAAGTGCACAGGGCCTTAAATTTAACTATTTTCCCTAATTTTACACATTTGAGTAAGCCCCCCTTTTTCCAAAGGCCATAAGGGTTAGCTCCTTTGTCTCCAACAAGTCAAAATTAGGTTTTGTGGTGTCATAAACCTCCTCATTGATGACATAAATAAATCCTATACTAACATGGAGAAATCATGTTAGAGGAATAATTCCAACCTAAAGGAGAAGGTTAAGTAGCTTGAAGGAGGCATGTTAGTTGTTCACCGACTTTCTGATAATTTCACCTTTCAATTAAAAAATTCCCAAGAATTACCTACTAAGAATGAATGGGTAGTCGATTCTAGGTGCACTCATCATATGGAAAGAGATGATTCCTTGTTCATGTCCCTAGATAATGTTGTGGAGAAGAAGATCTATGTAGCTGATGATTTTTCTCTTGACATTCCTGGTCATGGTGATGTTCTTCGTCGACTAGGGAAAATTGTCGACATCTATCATGTGCCCAATATAAGTGTAAATTTGTTGTCGATTTCTCAAATGAGACAGACTCATAAGATTGTGGAGTTTTTTCCAAATCAATTCTTTGTTAAGGACTCAAAGAATGGTAAGGTAGTTGCTGGTGAATGTTTTCTTGACTCGAGGGATGGAATGTACAAGTTTTGTGTCCTTATTCAACAATATTCTGAATCGACTTCTCTTGTTTCTCACACTGATGAACAAAGTTGAATTGGAATGAACAACTTGGACACCTAAATTTTATAATTATGGAGTCAATGTACACAAAAAACATGGTTGCAAGTTTACCTAAAGTTCTTTCACCCGATGGAGTCTATAGAGGACGTGTGTTGGGAAAGAATCATCATATACCTTTCAACTCTGGAAAAGAGTATAGAACAAAGCAAACTATTGTATCTAGTACACAACGATATCTAATATATCAATTAGCATTCCTTAGTAGGTGCAAAGTGTGTCTTGACATTTATTGATGATCTCTCTAGATTCACTTGGGTATTTTTATTAAAAATTAAGAGGCATGTCTTTGAGAAATTTAAACAATGTAGGGTATTTTTTGAAAAGAAATGTGGTGAACCCATCAAGTTCTTGAGAACTCATAATGGTGGCCAATATGTGAATCAACCATTTGAGGAACACATTACTCAATATGGTATTTCCTATTAGAAGGTCAGTCCCTCATACTCCTCAAGATAACATTGTTGTAGAATGTAAGAATCGAACATTGGATGAAATGTCTCATTGTCTTTTACAAGAAAAAGATATACATACTCGTCTCTAGGAAGAATCTATTTACTATGAAAACTATATCTTGAACAACATTCTGACTAGAGTTGTCAGTTCTACAATTCTAGTCAAAAAATGATATGGAAAGAAAACCTCTATTGGTCACCTATGCATATTCAGTTGTGTTTCTTGGGGTCATATTCCATACTATTGTAGGAAGAAAATGTATGAAAAGAGTCATGCTTGTATCATGATGGGATACTCTAAAGAGTCTAAAGCCTATTGAATATTTGACCCCATCAAACGATAAATTATTATTAGATGAAATGTGTTGTTTGATGAGAAGTCTTCAAGCACTAAGTTATTGAATGATTCTCCTAGTTTATTATGGGATGGTACCTTTGATATTATTAATGAAATTGTATCATCTATTCCTTTTTTTAGCATTTTGGCCATGCACTCGAACTCTTCTCCTACCTTGACTAAGATGTCGACCATCATTATTGAGTTGAATGGATAGTCGATCTCTGTTTCGACTGGAACTCCATCTTCATCGACATAAACTCTTCATTCTTGTGATCAACCTTCTTTAGTATGTATTAGTTCACCTCCTACCCCATGGGTTGCCAAGATGCTTGAATTTGTTGGTCCCAATGTCAGTGATACCTATTTTGGCTAACAAACTCATAGTTAGAAGAAACATGCCAATGTTGCTTTTGTTGATACTGAGAGTGGGGTGAATCAATATCAAGTACAATTTAAAAAAAATCAACTTATACTTAAACCATTCAATTATATCCAATGAGCAATGAAAAATAGTATAAGAGTTACACTAATACACCACAATACACCATGCACAATATATGAGAAATAATCAATAGTTATTGTTAAAGGGAAGCAATGACTTCCAAAGGTAGCTACAACTTCCAAATACAAAGGGAGGTATAAAACTCCAAAACAAAGATACAATCATTCAATATCAAGAGAGGTTTGACCTCTCCATACTTTCCCCTTCCTTCCACCCATGAATATATGAGAGATAATAAAACTTTACATTAAATTATCACCATCAACCAACCATCACATAGAACCTGATAATGCTTCCCGAGACTTCTTCAACTTTTGAAATTGTTCAATTCTTGGAATAATCTGATCCTATAGATAATATTACTCAATGTATTCTCTGAAACTCATCCAAGTTTCACTCCTTTAATCCTCCCAGAAAAGGAGTTATAGAGAAAATGGTAGACCTTATTCAATTTAGGTTTATTCAGGAGAGCGAACCTGTACAACATGCCCCGTGCTCAATTTTTAACATCATATTCTGAAATTTTTACACAGGAAACTATAGACCATACTATTTCCAATTCAATTAGTCTCACTTCATTTGGATTATCTATGAAGACGTTATGAATTTTTTACCCGGAACACTTGTTCATGACTAGCTTCAGGACTAGTCAAAAACCCTATCTTCCACAGAGTGTATCTCCAAAATTGTAGTGAATAAAGAGATGAATTTTTTACCACAAGTACCTAGATATGTCTTCTCAATACCATACCAATTTCACCATTTGAATCATTCTAGAAAGAAATTTATAGCGAAAATGGAAAGATGACCTGTAAATAACATACCTTAGAACACATCACCAAAAGACTTCATCCTCCCTTGAAATCCGGCCTTCTTTACTTCAGATTTCCTCTGAAATTTGAATTGTATCTCATTTTTCATTAACAAACTTGTGTGTGTTTAAAATGAATGTGTAATGATGCATATTTATACCCTTTATGTCACTTCCTTTTAACATTAGGGCCGACCTGACACTTTCTTATTTTGTAATTCTTTTCTTTAATTATCTTCAGGGCCGTCCTATACTTCCTTCAATTCACTTTGTCATCTTCAAAAAATCATTTCTTCTCAACCATGAGGATCCACATGATGTTCCACCTACCATCGGAAATGACATGATGTATACTATCCATCCATGGGTGTTGTATCTGCATGTGCACTATCCTTCATGTCCAAATACCTTCATCAATCTTGCGGTCCAAAACCAATGACTAGGGTTGACATCAATGAAAACAACCAATCTTCCAACAACTTTGACGATTCATGTTCTTGAGACTTGTGATCCTGTATCTTACTTATATTCACAAGGACAACCTAAATGGGCGTAAGCTATGCAAGTTGAAATGGATTCTCTTTTGAAGAATCACACTTGGGATTTAGTTCTTCGACCTCAAGGGAAGAACATTATTAAATGTCGATGGGTTTATAATACCAAATTTACCTCTGAAGGTGTTTTTGAGCATCATAAACATTTCTTGGTCGCGAAAGGATTTTCTCAACAAGAAGGCATCAACTACACTAAGACCTTTCCCCCTGTTGTAAATATGAATTATGTTCGACTGATTCTTTCTCTTGATGCTCACTTTGGATGGTAGATCCTATGTATGGATATGAAGAGTGTCTTCCTTCCATGGGGTATTCACTCAGTGAACCTATGAAATAGCATCCATGTTTGTGGGATATTAAAGAATACCCCTAATTTCACTAGATGTTAATAAATACCTCCAAAAATCCTTTTGTTGAATCCCCCTCCAAATACATATTTATAATAAAAGAAACCCCTATTTTTACTAGATACTCCTTTTTATACCCCTGAATACCTATAAACCCCCCGATACCCACATCCCCCCCAATACCCACATCCCCCCACAATACTTACAATATTGACTCTATTTTTTATAATTTAAAAATGATTCCCTTTATGAATGAATGTGATAAGTTATTGGTCAACAAGGTGAATCCCTCATGATTCCTTCATGGAGACTTATTTGAGGAAATATTTATGGAACAACCTCTTAGTTTCGTGACATATTCCAACCTTTTTTTTCGACTCGAAAAGTCACTTTATGGTTTGAAACAAGCTCCCAAATCTTGGTATGCTAAGATCAATAGTTTCTTTCTCCATCTTAGCTTCAAATTATGTGCATATGATCATATTATTTATGTATTACATGATAATGATGATACTTTGATTGTTGTTGTATATGTTGATGACTGATAATAATATTGATCTCATTCTTATATTGAAGAAACAACTTGTTGACTCATTTGATATGACAAATATTGGTATTCTGCATTATTTTCTTGGTCTTCGAGTCTTACCTCTACCCTATGCCATGTTTATTTCTTAATATAAATATGTAATGGATCTCTTAACACATTTTAAGATGGCAGAATGTAATCCACGTGCTACTCCTTTTTAGTCTAGAGTTAACATGAGTAAAATTTTTCAGTTTTCCCAAGTCGATGCTACTTTCTATTGACAATTGGTCTATAATATTATTTATCTCAGTCACATTCGAATTAAAATATATTTTTCTATTAGTGTGGTTTCTTAGTTTATGCGTGATCCTAGAGAAAATCACTAGAAAGATGTCAAAATAAGTGTTCGTTATCTAAAGGGTACCACTCATATTTGTATAAAATATTATTTTAGTTTAAATTCGTTAGTCAAATTCACTGACTTTGAATGGAAAGGTGAAAATGATGATTGGAATTACACCTATGGCTATGTGTTTCTCTTTAGCATTGGACCACTAATTTTTTTGTGTAAGAAACAAAAGTTAGTCTCTCTATCGACTACACAATATGAGTATCATGGCACTGCCAATGCAGGTACAAAGGAAGTTTGGATTCACCAGCTCTTAGGCAAACTTGGGTTTCCTATATAGGCCACGACTACATTCTACTATGATAATAAAAGTGTGATTCAAGTTATTGGAAATCTTGTTTCTCATAGTAAAATGAAGCATGCCGAACTTCATTCTCACTATTTGAGGTAGTTAGTCCAAGAGAAAGTTCTAAATCTTGTCTATTGTTGAACTAATTATCAGATTGTTGATATATTTACCAAGACATTATCTCAAGAAAATTTTCTTAAACTCCATGATATGCTCGAGCTTCAGTCAACTGCAATTATGGGGGGGGGGTGTCTTGTTGACTTAATTTTGCCTCCTAAATATCTTGAGCTATGTGTTGATGGGGGGTCATTGATACACATATGTAAGAAGTCCTCAAACACATGTTCAAATGATACCATAACCATTCATTATTCAATCCACTGTAACCTTGAATAGTCGACACTGGTCCAAATTTTCATCTTTCACATCTCTTATACAAATATTTGAAAGAATAATTACCACCATTACATGAATTTATATTCTTGGACCAATTCCTATGATCGTTATGATGCATATGTTGATATAGAGAATAATTCTATTATAGATTTTGCAAGGTCAACATCATTACACTTATTTATAGTAGCATGAAATTGGCTAACTTCTAGTTGAAGGTCATATATGCAATCATATAATCCCTCAATGGTCTCATCATTCTTAGTAATATGTGGCAGCAAGAGATCATAGTATTTCTTGAAATCCTAGTATTCATCAAATAACCAGGCATTGTTTTTCTTAATGGGAGAAAATTCCTCATGAAGCTCAACAATAGAGGCTTGTAAGTAGGAAACTACATTCTCTAGCTGGGTATTTTCAATCTCCAGCGTATCAATATTCTCCTTCAAGCCAATAATTTCTATATGAGAGAGGTTTTTAAGTTATTCCTCCAAATCATCAAGTAAATATGTTTTATCCCTAAATTTATCCATGAGGTTATGAAGTATACATTTCAAAATTCTTTTCAAGACATCAATATTTCAATATTTTTCATCATATCTCTATAGTATATCAGTCTATAGGGAGGTATCCTCATCATCCATCTAGGTATGGATTGTCTCTCGCTGATTCCTCATCTACCATTCTTTGACTGCAATAGAGAAACAATATTTTTCAAGGTATTAACTTATTTATGAAGTCATTCATGAGATTCTTGCAAGGCAACAATTTTCTTCTCATCAATTTCCTACAATTTCTCTAAAATTGGTTCTTCATCTTCATCAAAATTACCCATATTTACGATGATGGGAACAAATAAACTCAATATGAGCTTGATTCAATATCAGTAGACAATAATTTCTCCAAGCACATATATCCTTACTCTTCAATTTTAATAAAATAAAATGCAGATCACAACACAACATGAATGTAATCACTCCTTAAATTTCAATTATTTAGGAAACAATTCACACAAATATCAATGATGTATTTAATTCTCAAAAATCCCAAAAGGAAGGGATATAGATTCATAAACAACTATATCTCTCTAGCCAAGTGGAAATACAAATAATGATATATAAGATCTTAATAATCAATGAAAACACAAGAAACTATAATTAGGAAAATATTCACCATGAAAGGATTAAAGCAATAAATGATTTATATCCTCCTACATTTCATAAAGGAGTGCAATATTTCTTTGGAAAGATAAATTTTATACAAATATTTGTTCCATATTACGCCATGACTGTTAATCCAATAAATAAGTTACTTGAGAAGGATTATAAAATTGAATGGACATATGAAACTCAAAGGGATTTTATAGAAATCAAACATGCAATCACTACAGTGCCTATTATTATTAGTCTTGATTTTGATAAATATTTCATACTATACTCATTTGATTCAGATGAAACTATTGCCTCCATCCTCACTCAAAAAAATGAGAAAGGAGAAGAACTTCCAATCACTTTCATGAGAAAAACCTTGCATGACTATGAATTGAATTACTCTATGATTGAAAAACAAGACCTCTCTTTGGTCAAGGAAATAACTCATTTCAGGACCTATATTTTGCCATCTCATATCATTTCTTATGTACCACACTCACCTGTCAAGATATTTCTCAATAAACAACTCAAAGAAGGTAGATGGGAAAATTGGTTGGAAAAGCTTCAAGAGTATGATCTAGAGATTAAACCTCTAAAAGTTTTTAAGGGTAAAGGAATATGCAAATTCATGATTGGAATTGAAGTTGTAAATATTTCTTCTCCCATCATGAGTGGTGTCCTCATAGATAGTTCATCTCTAGAAACATCTGATTGGTATAAGGACATACTATTCTATCTCAACTCTCATCGATTTCCCCTTGAAATTTATTCTAGATAGAGGAGAGATTTAAAGATGAAAATAAATCGATATGTATTATTTTTATGAGTTCTCTTTCGAACAAAATTTGATGGAATTATGTTGAGATGTTTATATCATTTGAAATCAAAGGAAATACTACAAGAATTTCATAATGGAATTTGTGGTGGACATTTTTCACATATTGTAACTTCTCATAGAATCATTCGTGTTGGAAATTATTGGCCAACTATGTTCAAAGATGCTTATTCGATGATTCGAAGATGCCTACCATGCTAAAGTTTTTAGGGAAGATGATAAGAGAAACGATCCCACTATAATATATATTAGTAGAAGAATCATTTGCAGAATGGGGCTTGGATGTGATTGGCCCAATAAATCCAAAATCTAGTAAGGACATTCTTATATCATCACTTCAATTGACTATTTTACTAAGTGGAAATAAGTTGTTTCTTTGAGGAATGCTAGTTGATAACAATTGATCCTTTTCCTAAAGGAGAACATTCTGTCTAGATTTGGTGTCCCAAAAAAATTCATAATAGACACTGGTTCAATTTTTATTGGATTCAATTTTACAAATTTTTTTGGAGAATATGGTATCATCATGGGACAAGCATCCAACTATTATCCTCAAGGAAATGGTTTGGCTGAATAAATGAACAAAATGTTGATTCATATTCTTAAGAATACAATTGCAACAAACCATAAAAATTGGCATAAGAAGTTCACAAATGCACTTTGGGCAAGCCACCTCACTCCAAAAGACAACACTGGACATTCCCCATACACATTGTTATATGGAAAATAAGCAAGCTAGCCATTACATTTGGAATTGAATTCCTTAGTTATTTCAATATACAATGAAGGTACAAAAGAAATGTCACCTCTACATAAAAGGTACCATGAACTTTTGTAACTCGAAGAATAAAGAGTACAAGTAATAATGAACATAAGAAAACGACAACAAGTGGTTAAAATATATTTTGACAAGAGAACTACTGCAAGAGATTTTTGAAAAGACCAATTGGTCTTGTTATGGAACAAAGCAAAGGAAAAACCATCTTTTCATACAAATTTTGAATTTCTTTGGATTGATCCATACCATATTGAAAAGGTTATTAGTTTCAATTCTTATTTGTTGAAAGACATGAAAGGAACAATTCAATCATTACTTGTGAATGGGAAATACCTTAATCATTTCTTATATTAATTTCCAAGTCTTAACCTATACATAGAATTTTGAAATATGTACTCCTCTGTATATTATTAAATAATTTGTTTCTTCTTCCCCTTTCCTTTTTTTGCCTTTCTAAAGTTTTCTATTTGACCCTATTTCCCAATGGACAAGGAATTTTGGATTCTCAACAACCCACATGGGGTCACTATCCCACAGTTGGAGCCAAATGTTGATCTACATTTATTGATCAATGTTAGTGTATAAAGGCCCATCCTTAATCGTTTCTTTTTATTTTCTTGTCTCTTGTATATCCTATAATTCACCATTTTTCTTTAAAAAATGTGGGTTGTGGAGTAGGATGCCAAGTCCCTAGGTCTATAAACCCACAAATATGAAAAACCTGCAAGACCATACTTAGTTATTATCCTCACCCAATAATCCAAACACTTATCCATTTTATTTTTTGTGGAAGTCTCATTGCAGGAGACCAAAATATTCCTCACACCACAAATACCCAAGTCCCACAACCCACAAACCCACAACATTGAAATAGACCCTTCCTATTTCTGCGTCACCCATAATGCACCTTTTATCTTTTGTAATTAACCAATTTATTGAATGTAGATGTAGGGTCCTTTCTTTGATTCCATTTACCTTTTCCCTAGATCTGCAACCCCACATCCCCTATGCATGCATTCTCTAAAATGACCCACCTATTTCTTCAACTTGCAAAATTGATTTTTTTGTACTTAGCATATTCCATCAATGCATATGTGGTGGTCCCTCATTTCTTTACTTTCATTCTCCATATATTGCAACCCCACATCTTGCATTTTTGCATTCACCATAATACACTTTCCAGCCTTCAATTCACAACTAGATAATTAACTATTTTTCATACTCCCTGATATTGTATCCCCATTCCCTATGACATTTATTTCCCATCACCACATCAGGCACCACTTGTGTAAATTCAATACTGTTATTTAGTGGCGTCACTTTCTTAAAATATTTGCCATAAATCCAAAATCAGACCGTGTAGATTGGAAACTTTGAACTAAGAGCTACAAAAATTTATAATCAAGGAAATATGTGGTAAAAGTAAATAAATAATTAAATGCCTCGTTGTAAAATATTATATTGACAGGAGCGCCACCTATTCATAAAAAAAGAAGTTTGTGCAAAGAAATGCCAAGTAAAAGGAAGGACTTATATTGTGGTGACACTTTCAACACCCTCGAATGGGAAGACCACCAATTTCATTGGTCGCAAACATACAAGTGGTACTCATCTCTCCCTCCTGAAGAAAATGAATTGATTTTTTTTTGGAACTCGAGCATTGAATTGGATGGGTGCATGTCAAAAGTAGTTGATTTTAAAAAGTTGGTCCTCTGGTGCATCGACAAGTTTGATACAGAGAGGATACTATCCAGATACAAGGAATACCATCGATTTATTTGGCCCCTTTAGCGTTCATAAGGATGGTGTGACTTCCTAACCCTAATCTAATATTCAAGAATGTTGAAGCAGATGAGTTTCTTAAATCACATGGTGGAGGAATGTAGTTTCTAGAAATTTTCCTCACAAGCCCGAGGAGAGACATCAATTCTACTCAATTTGAGTTATGCTCCTTAAATTAATTGTATCCCCATTCCCGATGAAATTTATTTCCCATCACCACATCAGGCGCCACTTGTGTAAATTCAATATTGTTATTTAGTGGTGTGACTTTGATAAAAGCTCTGCCACAAATCCAAAATAAGACCTTGTAGATTGGAAACTTTGAACTAAGAGCTACAAAAATTTATAATCAAGGAAATATGTGGTAAAAGTAAATAAATAATTAAACGTCACGTTGTAAAATATTATATTGACAGGAGCATGTCCTATTCATAAAAAAGGAAGTTTGTGTAAAAAAATTCCAAGTAAAAGGAAGGACTTATATTGTGGCGACACTTTCAACACCCTTGAATGGGAAGAACACCAGTTTCAGTGGTTGCATAAATACAAGTGGTACTCATATCTATCACCTAAAGAAAAGGAATTGATTTTTTTTTGGAACTTGGGCATTGAATTGGTTGGGTGCATGCCGAAAGTAGTGGATTTTAAAAAGTTGGTCCTATGGTGCACCGACAAGTTTGATACAGAGAGGATACTATCCAGATACAAGGAATACCATCAATTTCTTTGGCCCCTTTAGTGTTCAGAAGGATGGTGTGAATTCCTAACCCTACTCTAATATTCAAGAATGTTGAAGTGAATGATTTTCTTAAATCACATGGTGGAGGAATGCAGTTTCTCAAAAGTTTCCTCACAAGCCTAAGGAGCAACATCAATTCTACTCAATTTGGGTTATGCTCCTTAAAGTACTTTTATAAATAATTTTTTTGGATATTCTCCATAATAATTGGACAAGAATCCATGGCCTCAGTGCCCAAATATATTATGTATGTTCTCCACCATTCAATTCATGAAAATGTAGTAATTGTTTGGGATCAATTTTGTCTCGAACAGGATTTCATTTCATTTGTGGATCCTTAGAAAAACCAAGAAATTCTATATGAATTCATATATAGTTTTTGTTAAATATTATCATCATATATTTGAGGATTTTCCCAAAGAGAATAATATCAACTTCAATAAAGAGATAGTTTCATTCTGGTATGCAATGTTATGGAGGCATAAGGCCCCATATAATTTCTATGAAGTGAAAATTAGTTTTTTGTCCTCTTTTAAGAAGATGATTCATGGTCTCGACACATCCAAACCATCGTTGGAAGCTGCATCCTTTCTGTTTGAGAAAATATTTTTTGAAGCTATGGAAGAGTTTAGTTTTCTGAGACTGTATGGATTCCATGGGAAACCATTTCTATTATGATTTTATGTTTCTAAATTTTTTTTCATCTTTGAAGTATGTAGACAATACAAATACTAGGCACATTTCTTCAATGAGAAAAGGAAAAATAAATTTATTCCACTACCATGGAAATTTGGGGAGATGTTTGTAAACCACATATCTCATTTAGATTAATATGCAATTCAATTTGACTAGATCAGTTTAAAGGATGTCTAGTCCATTTAGGGTTTTGATCCAAAAGATTTGTTTTTGATACACATGTTTTTATTTGGGTACACGCCATATTTTAGTAAGTCTGTGTAATTTGAAGAAGGACATGAGATAACCATAATATTCCTAAAGAATCTATTGAAAATACCCTAGATGACATTGAGGAATTGACTAGCACAAATGAGTACTAAAAGAAACCATGTATAGACAAGAAACAAATAAAAATACAAATTCATATAATGTATCACAAAAGAGTACCTTGACAAATACCAAACCTCAAAGTAGTGGTCAAGAATAAAGAATGTCTTCCACTTGAAACTTAGATGATGGTGGAGACAAGGAACCTACCAAAAATACAACTGAAAAACCTCACATTGTTGATACCTCTATTAACAGAAAAAGAGAAGTAAAAAAGTAAGGAAAATAATTACCTGAAGTTAAAGGGAGTTGGAAAGATATGGAAGTGGACAACGTGACAGAAGAGCCCAACTAGGAAGAACAAATGATGATTGAAACCAAGGTTATAGTTGAACAAATGGCTTCTCAAGAGACAAATATATTTGAAGAAGAGTCTGACACTTTGCACCATATGGCCTACCATAATAATTCCAAAAACAAATTCATTGAAAAGGTGAACTTGAAGAATAAAAGGGTTTCAGAGAAGTTGAAATCAGAGATAGATTTTCATGGGGTTCAACCCTAGAAAATCATACAATTTCATGAAGAAACTAGAGAATCCTTAAAATAGTCTAGTTATGATATAGAGAAAGAAAATTTTATCTTAAAAGAAAGGGTAAAGGATTTGGAAAAATATATTCTTTCAAAATATTTATTCGCTAATCCCATAACTGTTATACAACCAATGTGCAGTCTTGATTATGTACTAAAAACTAGCTCTAGGTTTAAAGGTTCATCATGTTTATTAGTGGTTGTAAGAAAATACATTGGATATAATATTAATAAAGGAATAGCCTTGATTCTTGAGATATGGGAATTAGCAACAAGTTCAACTACCTTCTCAACAAGGGTTTTTCATTTCAAAGAATATGTCCAAAAATATTTGGTAAACGATGAAGGTTTCTACAAGGAGGCAATGGCTACATTTTCGGCGAATGTTTCAAGTTTAAGTGAATTTTATAGAAGAGATCAAAACATTTCGTCCAAGACTCGTATGAAACAAATCAATGGTTGTTGGTTAAGGAGAATTAAATTCTTAAGGGAAATGATGTATGAGTGTGATTTCATTAACATTAAAAGAGGTGATATATTTTTAAAGCTTGTTGACTTAACTAAGGAACTTGAGGGCCCACATTTAACTATGGATACAATACTCTTACTGAAGGAGAAATTACAAGAACAATTGAAATACTTAATGGTTTCATGGGTCAGTGAATTTAATGATTCAATTGAGTACTCCGAAGAAGTGGAAACATGGTTATTCCAGTATGTAAACAAGAATGAAGACATTGAGGACACAGTACATTAGTTGAGACTTGATCTAAGAGAACTAGAAAATGAGTAATTTGAAACCAAGACCAAACATGAGATAATAGTTTCTCCAGTGAGGGAGTACAATCATGAATGGTTAAGGAAGGCCTTGGTTAAAAGAACCGAAACAAATTAACAAGAAGTCAATAATTTAGTTATGCCACCTCTATCACAACAACAACCTATAAAATACACCACAAAAAGCAGATAAGGGTTTAGAACTTCCATGATAGTAATTCAAGTAGTCACCTTGTTCTTACATTCACTACTTTTTCTTCCTCAATCAATAGTCACTTTGCCTCTTCTTTTTTCAGAGTTTGCGAAAACCAAAGGTCGACCCCTAACTATCTCCTTTTTTTCTTCTATGTCTCTCTTTCATTTTATGGTCCATGAGAGCCTTATCCCAATCCTGTTAGAAGAGAAAATGCAATGTACTTTTCATGAAATTTCAGACATTATTGTTTATTTTTACAAAGACATCTATTATTTTTTGAGGTTCCCAAAGAACTATTCAGGACATAACATTAATGTTTTCTCAGACTTTAAGTTGTAAGCATGTATTTCAAATGTGTGTCTATCAAAATATTTTTTCGATCTTAATGGAATAATCATTTAAAGTTCTCTACCATATTTGGTCCTTATTTTCTTTCCTTGTGGTGAATAATGTGTCTTACTTTGATGAATGCTATGATGGAAACGATGTTCTATGAGACTATATACTCTTTTGGTCTACAATATTGTATCATAGTGTGAATATTTACTTTCTATGAGATACTTGGTCCTTTCTCGGGTACTCTTTGCATGCGAATATTTATTTCAAGAATAAGCATGGTCCTCTCTCATGCATCTTTTATATTCTTTCATATAGTTAAGAAATAGAGGAGTACCACCTCTTTAAAAACACAGGGGGATTTATCCTCATGATGTTATCTTAAAGATCGTAAAACCATCTTTTTGATCAATAATAACTCACTAGATATACCAATGGAACACATGCTGAGGTTTATTCTCTTTGGAGCAAGAATCAATGATCCTGGATAAACTCATAATCATAGGGATTATTTGTATTTAGGCTGAAATATTTTCCCCAACCATGAATATAATATTCCTAAGGTGTTTTTTCACTACCTGTGAGTGTCCATAGAATTGATAGAGTCACCACACTGTTACATACCTTACTCCACTACCAGTCAAACATCCATATCCCCAATGGATATATATGCATTTACCCTTTGTTATCCTTATTTCCTTTCTCAATCCTTTCCTTTAATATATTATTTTAATAATCAATAGACAAAAAAAACAACAAATACTTATAGGATTGATCGAGTTAATTGCATTCTATTAGAATTTATTAATAATTTTCCATGCTTAGGTATTGAGAATACTCGCTTTGTAGGCCCTAGATTTCTAAATTTTCACCTTTCACATGTATGCAAATGAATATGGATTGTTTTGACAAATTAATTCATCAACCAAAATAAAAGTTAGAGTCATCAAAATGTTAATCATTTGAAATATTCTAGTTCTAATTACAACTTGAAGCATTCTTATTACCTACATGATCCACATTCAAATATTATTTCTTCAATATCATAACCCATTCAAATATTATTCCTTCAATATCATAACCTAACGAAACCCTGTGGAGTTTTCCAAGCTTAACCTCTAGTCAAAAAAATGTTAATGCATGTGGAAGGATGAAACCAAATATACATTCAAGGAAAACGTAGAGTTGCCTTAAAGTTATAATAGGATAATATTCATGTCCATAAAAATAAAATAGTAGAAAGCAAAAAAAACAACTTCAAATTAAAGCGAGTGAATTATGATATGAAAGAAAAAAGTTATTGATTAATCAAAATTTAACCTAACGAAACCCTGTGGAGTTTTCCAAGCTTAACCTCTAGTCAAAAAAATGTTAATGCATGTGGAAGGATGAAACCAAATATACATTCAAGGAAAACGTAGAGTTGCCTTAAAGTTATAATAGGATAATATTCATGTCCATAAAAATAAAATAGTAGAAAGCAAAAAAACAACTTCAAATTAAAGCGAGTGAATTATGATATGAAAGAAAAAAGTTATTGATTAATCAAAATAAAAGGAGGAAGAAATGAATAATCATTAGAACATAAAAGAATAAATTCAAAATCAATAAAAAAACAAACTCAAAAGATAATTAATAATTACAAAATAGCTATCTTAAGGGAAGTATAACTGAAATACTATTTCAAAATTTGGCCATGGCTTGTTAGGACGTATTTGTTAGCTTCTAAATTTTGTAAATGATACATGACAAGGGAATTTTTCCACTTGGCAAGGTCCTATCCAAATTTGTTGGAATTCCATGTGTTTTCCCTTTAGCTCACCCACATTATACCATTTTAGGACAAATTTTTCGACTTGAAAATATTTGTCATTTCATGTATGCTTATTCAACTAGTGATTAACAATTTTCTATAAATTTAACATTAAAATAATAATTATAGATTTGTAAATGCATAATAATTGTAGTAAAAAATACATTTTACTAAAGTAAACTTAACATAAATGTGTAGACACACCAACACTTTTCATTAAGTACAACTTAGGGAAGAGTAAAAAGGAGACTCATCCTTTGAAATGAGTCTAAACACAAAGGCTTCATAAAAAATTGAGACATAAATGAGAAGACGACATAAAATAAGTATCCTTATGGATTTCAATCCATCTTTCTGGAGCACATGGGTAGTTGGAAACTTTAACCATCAATTCAAAATACTAATCGATGCTTTGTATGAGGCTCACTTTGAAGAAAAGTTAATCACAAAAATGGTGAAACATGAAGAATCACCCGTGGAAGCATTCCACACCATTCCCCAACAATGCTAAACGAGGTGAATGTAAATGATGTTAACGGATGTCACTTATGATGGTGAAATATGAAGGTATAAGTTGAAGGTGATGATGATGTTGAGAAACTTAAGCAAGAAACACTCCAAAGTTGCTAGATCTAAGGCCTGCAAGGGCTGTGTGAAATAATAGAGGAAAACACTTGGTGATGCTCTAAGAATATTTGCATGGGTGCTAAAAAATACACTACTTAGATGGCATGTCCAATGTTGTAGAAAGAGATGTACCAAAAATTAATGTGCAATCAAGGAACAATCCTCAATATTAGTCCTGATAGAAAATGTGTGATGCTTTGATAACAACATATGTAATAGATATAGAAGAATCAATGGACAAGGTCTATTTTTTTCTTACGAGGTGCATTCACTCATTGATTTGCTACTGTTTATTATATGATTTCCTGTAATAAATACAATAACTCTACTAAATTTAGTGGATGAAAATGAAATATATTGATATTTAAATTCTTATATTTAGAGCATAGATATAAGATAGAGAAACATTTTTCAGACCATTTAGGATGCAACTACATTTTATTACCAATGAATGAAAACTTCTACAACCTTCCAACAAACATATGATTGATTATGACAACTTGTAATCTTGGTGTTGCATTGAGAATTGCAATCTAAAGATTTCATAGTCTTAACAAAACATCAATTCAAACTCTCAAAACATAATAACTCGAGACATTAGTGAATGTTACTAGAACAATATTCAAAACAATTAAAAGTTGTTATGCATGACTAATATTCAAACACAAATTAGTTATCATTTAAATTTGAAATAGATTTGAATAATTATCATGTGTTCCTTATTTGAGTTTTATTTATTTTCACTCAAAGAAAGTCATGTAGGAAAACCCCTATACACTTCCTTGCATTTTATAAATAATACCTTGTGTAAATTGGTCAATATTGATGATGCCTAATCTAATAGGGATATTGAGTGAACCATGCAATAGAGCCAACAAATTTAGAGAATCAATTCTAAAACTTCTCACATAAAGCTTACAACACTCATCCATTGAAACCAGCCAATCTAAATTTTGAATTTTTATTATTAAATAAATAAATAACATAAAAAGCATTTTATTTAATAAAATATTATATAAAACTTATTTTATTTTATTTTAATTGATTAAATGATTTCAGTTCAATCATATATCAAATACTTGCATAACTTCTCTTCTCTATGTTTGATGTAATGTCTTCTAAATATATTTTAAAAATTGAATCAATCGAAATGCATATTGAAATATTATTTCATTCTCTTTTAAGGACATGAAATTCCAATAGTTTACTTAATTTTATTTTTCACAATTTTTTTTTTTTATAAATGAAATATAACACAAATTAAAGAGAATTATTGTTTCATATTATATGTTAAATATCATTTCAATGCTATTATATTCATGTTTAAGTATATTAATTTTTATAATTTAATTATCATCATATTGTTTTTCATGGAATGATTTGACTACTAAAATCTAGTAAGTATACATATCATACCTTCTTTGGATTTGAACATATAATTTCAAAAGATGAAACATCTATTCTTAACCATTACATCCACAATCATTACACCCAAGTACTTTATAGAAAATATTAGAAATAATAATTATTAAATGTTAAGAAGTATCAAAAATTTTAATTTTAATTTTTTTAAGGATGGTAATTTCATTTATTTATTTTTCTCTTGATTTCAAGACTAATATATTTTAAAATAATAAATTAATTTAAATAATAATAAAATACAAAATAATTTTAAACAATTTATTTATTTTTTTTAAATTTCAAAACATGATATTTTTAATTGTTTTGGATTTTAAAAATATTATATTTTAAAACAATAAACTAATTTAAAGAATAATAAAATACAAACTAATAAATACATTAATTTAAAAACAAAACCACATATCATTTTCAACATAAATTAATACAATAATATAGATTAAAATAATAAACTAATTTAAACAATAATAAACATAAAATAAATAAATACAATCATTTATAAAAAACGCATTATTTTCAAGACCAAGTTAATAATCCAAATCATCAAATAAAATGATTCTATTATTGAAAACAATATTAAAATAAATATTTTAATCTTCTAAAAAAAATATTCTAAATGATTGTTCCTCTACATATATTGTTGAGATCTACATTCATATTGGACCATCTATATATATATATACTTCTTATTTGATTATTAATATAACATAACCTCAACATGTTAAAGTGGTTTAATATTAATATATTTCCAACATAACCTCAATATGTTAAAGTGGTTTATTATCTTTATTTATTTAGCTAATACCGTTAAATGATTTTTTTTAAGAATATCTCATTCATTCTATTAAACCAACCTTTAGTATATAAATGAATCTTTTTAGAATATCTCATTCATTCTATTAAACCAACTACGACTTTTTTTTGGTTTCTTTGCTGAAAATATTATTTTAATTATGTTTAAATTTATAAAATTTGTTAAATGATTTTTTTTAAGAATATCTCATTCATTCTATTAAACCAACCTTTAGTATATAAATGAATCTTTTTAGAATATCTCATTCATTCTATTAAACCAACTACGACTTTTTTTTGGTTTCTTTGCTGAAAATATTATTTTAATTATGTTTAAATTTATAAAATTTATGTTGTTTTTTTATCTAAATTAAAATAAAAATTCAAAGTAAATTAATCTTGATTTTGTTAAGATTAATTTATAAAAATAGTTGTTAAGGTATAGGACAGTTTGTGACAGTGTGTTGTTAAAGTATTTTGTGATGTTAAAGTCATCGGTTCAAAACTTGAGAGGACAAAAAATCCAAAAGATTGGTGTGACTCAGATCAGATTAAATATCCATGAAACTAATCCAACAGATCAAAAACAAACTAGCAAATAATTTTTATTTTATAAAAATAATGTTTTAATTTTTTTTATTAAATTTAAAAATCAAAATTTTTAAATTACATTATCTTATTTTATTACATAAAAACATATTATTACTCTTGTCATCGATTACGTATACATGTTATATTTAATTTGTTCAAGTGTTTAATTTACTTAATTTTTATAAATTCGGTTTTATTTTCTTCACTATGTCGTGTTAAAGTAAGAGTAAACAAAGTAAAAAGTGGTTAAAATTTAATAAATCGTTTTTTCAACCAAAACTTTTTAGAAACTTCACTAGGATAAAATTAGAAAGGCTAGATTGTACAAATGACAAAATTCCATGTTCGTTTGAACATGAAACTTATTGATATTTGATTTCAACGTAATTTCCAACGATATTTGTATATTTAATTTAAATGTTCGCTTGAATTAATAGCAGCTCATTAACATGAAAAAAAAAGACTTTGTTATCATTGTTTACTAATGATTATATTTATATTATTGTATAATAAATTTTTCCAATAATTTAGAATTCAAGGTTGTATAAAAAAAAATGGAAATATTAATTAGAAACTTAAATTAAATTTAATGGTATTAACTTAATATAATTCCAAGAAGAGTATAAATGAAGTAAATGCATATATAATGTAGTAAATATATATGAAATAGGAGTTAGTTTAATAAAGGGTCACATATATGATTCCAGAGATATATAAATTGATATAGTTTTTATTGACATTGACATGAAGATACAAAGATGTGATTTGAATGTTTTAATATTAGGGTATTTAGAGGATCTTCTCCTATTCTATAAGGAGTTATTGTGTAAGTAGTATTTATTACCACTTTTGGAGTTGTGTTCTACATTATATAGAGGTAAATGTATATATAATAGGGGTCGATGTAATAAAGAATCCACATAGGGAATGAGTGAGAATGTGTATATATAAAGGTCAATACAGTCATTATTGACAATATTACCCCCCATGCCTAGGGGTAACTAGAGGAGATCATGTCTCATGGCCCACAATGAATACAATGATCCCAACCATGAAGATCAACATGTCCACTCATGGCAACCCAACAACCCCTCTCAGATTCCTTTTTCACTTTTGATCCACAAAGTTCATCACATCATATTAGCACAGTCTTTGGGAGATGATGCTCCAACGTCGTCATGAGGTGCATTAGTCCTTTTTTCATATGAAGTGTTGTTCTTAATATACTAGGAATGTGAATGTGGATCATTGGTTGAAGTTGGATAATGAGTCATAAGCTCAAGAATTTATGTTTGTTCCCTTGTTTCACCTTGATGGCCATCATTTGTACTCTAGTCTCGTGTTGTCATCCCCAAGGAAAATGGGTATTACTGGGGGGGGGCTCACAAGGGTAATATTCCATTTCCTCGCCATACTTAAAACTTAGCATCTTGAAGCCTATCACAATGTAGAAAACTTTGATAATGGGTCATGGTTCATTCTCTCATGAGAAGAGGGGATAAAATTCCATAGGTTGATTGCAGGTGCTAATAAAAATGATAAAGAAATAATATTATTATAAGAAAGGAAGAAACATGATGACAAGGACTTATAAAATCAAGTTCATACTTGAGCTCTACCCTTTTCGCATTCACCCCAATCCCAAAGCAATGAATGCTAATGCTTGAAGCCTTATAAAGGGAACATGCAAACTAATTAAATGATGATGAAGGGGTTGGGAAAATGTAGCACCTAGAAAGTGGCAACTTAAAAGAAAGCACACCCTCTACAAAGACATTCATAGAGTCGAACCTAATGATTCCATAAGTAATGAAGTAAGCCCAACACATTTCACTATCACACTTACTCTTGAAGGGTTCATTTCTTTCATGCTTCCTTGGGTCATTCCTTTCTTTCTTTGGTTAGCACACCTAATTGTATTCCCCCCCAGTTGAACCGAGGATCATTACTATGTGAAAAACACATAAAAATGAAATTTAATCTACTAACTAAATTCCTATAGCTTTCCAGCTACGAATTACACACAAAGATTTGACTATTTGCTTATACCATTAATTAAATACATATACAACATGCTAAAACACACATGAATGCAACTAATAACTCATTACAACAACATATAAATCAATTTCATACACAAAGTTCATGCACCATAATTAAAACTCATAATGCAAAATGGAAATAATATAAAACACTTATATTTTAAAACGATTGTGCAATCAACTGCTTGGGATGGACATTTCACCCAACCATAGACTTGTTGTTCCAAATCTCAATAGAAAAATCATCCCCGAGATGCGGCTAGAAATCCACAAAAGAGGGTGCTCTCTCACTGTCTACTCACAACTCATAAAATCCCACAACAAATTGGTATTCTCCTACAACGATATCGATTTTCCACCATCTCTCATCCTCTTGACCTACCTAACCCAAGCAATGTACCCCTTCACTGCTCTTAGTCCATCGAGCATCCCATTCATTTATCAGGGTCTCTCACACACATGTAAACAATAATCTCTCTACTGGGAACTCAAGGGAACTCACTTATATGAAAACTACCAGAAAACAACAACAACCCACTTGTTGTTATAGTGAAACTCCCCCTAGGAGTTCAATATTCAGGCCTAGCAACGTGGCTCTTCAATCTTCAGCTCCAAAATGCTCCAAAAATTCTCAATCATGCTCCATAATTCACCCAGCCTCCTTGCTCTCTAGATCCAATGCTCTTTTTCCCTACTCTCTGCTTGTTGTTCATGCAAAAATTTAATGTCTAAAACTATTGTAACTACTCGTGCATTTTTTTCTCTTTTTGGCTTACTTTCTTGACTTACACACTTCCCTAAGATGATGGTACTCAACCCGCATGCTCTGAATAACTATGGGATTTTACTTCTCACACCCACCCTCTTACATGTATTCAATGATTGGCTTTGGGGACACTCAATCATAAATTAGAAGTTTAATGTATAATGATAATAAAATTCAGGAATGTGGGTTGAATTAATAGATATGGGTAGTTCCCCCTTGGAACCCTCTTAGAAATCTGTTGGCAGCCAACCCAATTTTTTTGATTGCTCTCAAAAAGCT
>JASDQU010736533.1:246210-260052 GCA_032191745.1 Picea mariana
GAGATTACAACCATGGCCTTGATGTCGTTAGGTCCCTTCCAACAGTCCTTCGTTCCCCACACACTTTCACTCCGAGAATTCTGAGAGCATAGATCTGATAATATTCACAATCTATCTTAACAAAGGCAAAACTCAAAACCACTCTAACCAAGCTAATAATTCCAAGCCAAATCCAACTTAGCCAATCCCAAAAGCTCCAAGCTAACCAAAGCTAACTTTCTCCATGAGAACTCCTCTCCTTTTATAAGTTGAAGAGGATAAGGTGAGGAGGTTAGGATGATCCCACTAAATCATGAAAGTGAGTAAGATCCAAACCATTCAGATGCCACCTCACCATAGAAGTTTCTCCTTCTAGAAGATTCGAGAAAACGCTTGTTTTTCCCACGTGTAGGCATTCTTGCACCTTGCCTATAGAGCAACCTGCGAACATCTCGCACCCTAGCTATGGTGCAACCTGTGAGAATCAGGCATTCTCGCACCCTGCCTATATAGTAACCCGCGAACTTCCTTTTTTACATGGTTTTTACAAGGGAAAATGCAACTTCTTTTCTTAGGAAAAGTTCTTCTCACTTCTCTCTTCAGGAACTCAGGCCACTGACCCCTCTGAAGGCAACAGATAGGTTTACATCATTAACGGTCATAGGGATGACGAAAATAATGTGTAACAAGATGGAGAGGGATTCCAGTAGAGGATGCTACTTGGGAGAGCGAGCAAGTGTTGCAGCAACCTAGACTGGTATTGCTTGAGGACAAGAAATTTCAGGAAGGGAGGACTGTAATGTTCCTTTCCAAATAGGAGGTCCAAAGAGGAGGCTTAATGGTTTAAACTGCCCCGTTAGACTATATCCAGGGCCAAAGAGGGGTAAATAGGGTTACTAGAGGTCACTCCAGTCATAGGTGTTATATTCGGAAAGTGACATTGAGCTAAACAGGGTTAAAAGTGCTTTTAAGTCATTATGAGCTAAAAATAGAAGTCAACAGTGAATTAGGGTTTCAATAGTGATTTAGGGTTTTGGAAGTCAACAGTGAATTAGGGTTTCAACATGATTTAGGGTTTTGGAAGTCAACAATGAATTAGGGTTTCAGCATGATTTAGGGTTTTGGAAAGCTATAAAGGTAGGGTTAGCGACCTAATTTATTATTATGCAGATTATGACTTGTCATTGAGGAGAAGAGGCACATCTCAGGAGAGATAGTTCAGTGTATTCCAAGAGTAAGACACCAGTTGGCTATTTCGGTGTTGAAAGACACACCCTAGTCACCGGGAAGATCATCCAGGTCTTCCATCATTCTTCATTGATTCCACAGTGCTCCCATATTCCGGGTATTATCTTTTAGTTACTTATTTGTATTTCGGCTAAGATCCTTTTGTATTTTGATCTAGCCAAGTGTTGTTATTTTATTTAGCCGCAGTTGCTTATTTTTATTCCGGCTAAGATCCTTTGTCTGTTGATCTAGTCGAGTATTCTCAGTTTATTCAGCCACATTCGGCCATTTTGTAATCCACAGAGATATCATAATACAAAATTTGCAGTCCTTTGTCGCGTTTATTATTTGTATGATCATTTATATGCTGTAAACCTTTGATCCTACACACACATTAGCAGTATTTCCTAGACTAGCCAAGTCAGGAACATTATAGGTCTAATGATGGTCCTTCGATACTTAAACTTGTCAACTTACATAAATACATGAGCTAATGTGATGCTTGAATGGGATACTTGATGTAAATTTTTTATGTGGCTTCTATGTTAACTAACAATTTACTTTATATGATCTAAGGAGTATTATACCTTGCAAACATTGGTCTTACTTGATTCCATACTTTGGTTTGATTTGGATGCACCTAACAAGGTTTTTGAAGGACATCCTCTGCTTTGATCAGGACATTGTGCATCTTTTTACATGATATGGAACATGTGATGCAAATCATTGAGTCATTATATGGATTTACACACTCAGACATAGGCTTTCACATATTCTTGACCTTGGATGATGGACATATGGGCTTGCATTTGCTAGATATGGTCATGATGGCACACATATGGGAAGAGAGACCATGATTTATACGATGCACCCACACCTTACTCAACCACTCGATGGAGGAAGTTGCAATTGGTTTGTATTGGACACCATGCATATATGAGATACACCCTCTCTCCACCTTGGACGCTTCCTTTTGCACCTTGTACACTAGGATTTTTATGATGACATCATATTCTAGGGTTTGATGGAGATTATGGGGTTTGGTTGCCACTTGGACACCACATGATGGCTTGATGTGACATGACATTCTCCCACCTTGCTTTCACCTTGGATGATGACACATGGTCTTGGGAGGCCCTCTTTCACCCTTGGGAGGCTTGATGTCACCACACATGTAGCCTTATGATGGCTATTTTGCATGATTTATTATTGTAGAGGATATTTTGAGGGTTCAACGCCACTTTTAACATGCATTATTATTGTTTTACTCAATTATGTGGAAAAATAGTGCTTGGTTACCTCACATAAATAGAGGGAGCACTCAAATCATTTTATCGTCATCACAACTCCTCACACTTTTGAGAGAGAACTCTATTTGTTGTACTCTTCTTGGTATCTTGGATACTTGTGTGCACCTTTGGAGAAGGAATTCTTTTGGATTCTTTTCATTGTTTGGATGGATAGATGTTTGCAACTAGGGTTTCTCTTGGCATAATGACTTGGATAAGTAAGTGATATTCTTCAAGGTAATGTGTTTGTTCATGGCATAATGTGACAATTGTTATCTTGTTGCATGTTACTTTGTTCTAGTGAAACCCTAGGAAGGAGACATAAGTGTTTTTATTCTTCCACAACTTTATTTGTCCAAGTTTGTGAAAGCATTTATACCTAGTATATATATATATATATATATATATATATATATATATATATAATCAAAGACCTAAGCTCTAAGAGGAGTTGAAACTTAGGGTTTTGATCTTATTCCATTTAACTCTTAAACTAGACACTCTTGAAGAAAGACAATGGCACCTAGGATCCAACAGGGGTTGCATCCTAGGGGTTTTTTTCGTGTAGGTTTAGATCCTAAGGTCCAAGAGGCGTTTCAGCTTAGGGCTCAAAGATTCATTATTCTTGAATATATAGCTCATCTTTCAAAGTGTTGCTTGAGTCCATTTCCCAAGGAAGTAGATGGCACTTGTATTTAATGTTTGTGATGCTTGCACTCTCAACAAATCTCAAAACCTTCACTTAAACTAGCTTTATGACACCATTTGCTTGTTAACTATACCTCAATGCTTTATTAAATCATTGAATAACTTGATGTTGTCGTAAATTAAATTCTACAACCATTAGGGCTACAATTTATTGCTGAAAACTACTTAATATTATGGCTAAAATTGCTCAAAATTATTGTCTAGCAATTGGATATTGTTCCCCTTATTGTATGATAAATTCAAAGAGTCAATTGCTAATTTTATGCATTGAAGTGTTTATTTTATATTCATATAGGTTTCCCAAACACCTCATTCAATCCAATTATTCCCTTCACCTTTCCTAGACATAGCTTAAGCATTCAAGTGACCAAGATAGGGGGTTGTAGGATTGTCTAATATTGCTACTTGATCCCTTGATGTCACCAATGAAGCCTCCCTTGTGTTGGAATTATTTCCTTCACTAAAATGAGGCAAGTATCTACTTAGGTGACAATGGTAGATACCTCCAATTGTTACTCAAGATTGAGATCTTGTGGAGGGATTTGCACAAGTACAAATCCCGTGATAACATTTTGGCATTGCCATTATTGACAACTTTCTTCTTTCAAGATAACCCTTCTATTCCCATAAGGACAAATCTAATACTAATTCTAGAAATTTTCATAGCACTAAACCTACCCAAGATATAAGTGCTCCATGGGTTCAGAAAATTGAGGAAACCATAAACGACCTTGCTCAAACCAAAAAATTGTTGATGAAAAAAGTTACTAACATGGAAAGGATTTAGCAACAGATGGTGAGATCTCCATACAAGGGCCAACCACAAAGGAAAAATTAGTCTTGGAAGCCTATGGCTCTAAATGAGAAAAAGGTTCCTAACACCCTAGCTCCCACTTATGTCATAGATTTAGAAGAGGCCCCAACTATATGAACTTACTTGAAACATTGGAACCTATCTATATTATATCTTCTGAAGAATACTTCAATATGACCCAAGAACAGCTTGAACAAAGAAATAAGGGAGGCTGCTAGAAAAATTAGAATGGAAATTCTAAGCCAAATGGATGAAGAGTCAAGAGAGAAACTTAGTGTAGTGTCCCATTTGGATTGGATAGTTTTGTGATACCCGAGGAGGGTAATTTTTGATGGATTATGTATGCAAAAGTTATATGATATGGTATTGGCTAGGTCACTTGACTTGTGAACACTGATATGTGTGTGTGTGCACATATTGTATACATGATTGCATATATGCTTATGTATGCTTATATATTTTATATGATCCTGATCATTGTTTTGTGGAGCAAATAGTTGATAATGATCTAGATGATGAAACATTCTTTTCATGATTATGTATTCTTAACCTTGTAATGAATAAGATATGGTAGGGAACTTGGTTACTTGTCGACATGAATGCTTGGATTTTCCTGGATTGAAAATGACTGTGGAAGTCATGTACACATTTGGGTATAATGTGACTAAGTTAATTCATTAAGAATGTTAGATTGATCATCTTAATATATGCAATTATGATATGTGCAAGTTTGGGGAAACAAGACCTTGCCACAAGATCATCAAATGGGTATGAACTCACAACGAGTTCCATAAGGAAAATGTGGAGTTTCATGTAGAATAGATGAGAAGCCATGGATTTTGTGGCATTGAGTTCTAAATCCATGTAATATCAAGGTGCAAAGTTTTGTATCTATGAGAAAAATATTAGGGAACAATGTCCTAAATCTTTGGAAGATCAAGACATGGAGTCTTGGATCTATGGAATAGATTAGGGCCAAGAGTCCTTAATATTCTAGGGCATGGAGTCATAGGAATAAGGAAAGGATGTGGATTCCAAACAAGTCTAGATGGGTATGCCATATTGGTGAAAAATCCCTATTCTCCAAAAAAACATCACCACTCAAGGGCGTAAATGACTAGGTAAGTCAACCTAGGTTAAACCTTGGATTAATTTACTTACAAATTTGCCCATTTTTTAGGGGATTTTAACTTTAATATTTTTTTAGTAAAAATTTGAAATAATTAATTAAAAATGGAATAATAATAAATAATATAAAAGTGACACATGGGGGTGATGAATATTAGGTTAACTAGATATTTAGTTAAAAAGAGAAAAAATGTGGGAATGCACCTTAAAGGGGGTGGTGAATAAGTCAAAATTTATAATTTTAAAAAATGAATAAAATATATAATTTTGCATGAGAGGGTGAGGTGTCACCCCACTCAAAGTATATAAATACAGAAGGACCATCATGGTATGAGGGGGTAAAGACAAAAAAGTAATGAGATGTTGTCAGAAGAATTCCAGAAACTCTAAATTAGATATCTAGGTTAGCTTGACTTGGTTGAGTAAGGTCTGAGTGGTGTTGGAAGGAAGAGTGGATTATATTATCTCTTGATCGGTCTTCCTTAATTTGCCTAATATCTTTCTATGACTACATCTGGGTATTGTTTGTGAGCTCTTACAGCTCGAGGGTTCTAAGGGGAGAAGTTCACGAAGTTCTCTTTGGATAAGGTTGGTTGGTGATCCAGTTGAACATAGTTACCAACTTAACGAGAACCGTGACCTCAAAACGAGAAATCTATCCTAAAAATCTCATATTTTTAGGTCAAAAACACCAAAATAACCATCTGAATAAAAAAATGTGCTTCTAGTAGCCCCATTTTTTGGGCCATGGTTAAAATCTGGGCCCATTGCATTGAAAACTAACACCATTGTGGACAAAAACCTTAAAATTGACACTTGAATCGAAAAGTGATGCTATCAGTAACACTATTTTTTCAGTTAAAATCCAGACTTGATTGAAACTGTGGCCTCAACAACTGGTACCATCGTCGATAATCAACTCGAAATTGACTCCTAAATTGTTGCCTAAAAATTCTTTTTAATATTTTTTTAATTTACATTAAAAATAATTAAAATGAAAAAAAAAAACTATTTGAGTTAGTTTTTAAAAAAATGAAAAAAATACCGATTAAAAAAACATAACCCAAAATTTTAAATTTTTTTAAGAAAAATTAAAAACTAAAAAAACTAAGAAAATAATTGGGATTAAAAAAAAAAGAGAGTAAAAAACGAAATTTAAGAAAGTAACTAAAATAAAAGGGTTGAAAAGCAAAAAGCAAAAAACATATATCTATGACTAAATGAAAAAACTTGAAATACAAAATTTTGAAAAAAATAAAAAAATATCTTTAAAAAAAAAATGAAAATACAAAATTTAATTGAAACCTTCAAATGAAACATTTAAATAAAAATCTAAATAAAAACCAAAATTACAAAAGTTTAAAAATAAAGTTAGAAACTTAAAAAAAAACCTAAATATCATTTCAATTTTAGTGGACATTAATCATCATCATCATCATCATCATTTAAAAAAGAAATAAAAAAAAACAAAAAACAAATTTATTTAAAAAAAATTAATTAAAAACTATCTAACCTAAAACTAATGAAATTGGACGACAAGGGGGCGATCCAAGAGAGGAGGGATGGGGGCGACTCCAGGAATCACCCCCATGCCTTCCCCTCTTGGATCAACATGCCCGACATCGCCCTATAGTTTTTAATTAATGTTTTTTTTTTAATTTAATTCATTTTTTTAATAGTGGTTTAATTTTTTTTAATTTTTTTTATTTATTTCTTTTAAAAAATATTTATTTGATTTTTTTGTTTAATTTATTTTTAATTCAAATTTTCATTTTAAAGTTTTTATTAAATTTTGTATTTTCACTTTTTTTTTTAAGTATATTTCATTTTGTTTTTTGTATTTCAACTTTATAATAATAATAATAATCTATTTTTAAGGTCACGACACCCAATGATTTGATTGGCAAAGTCTATGGAGGTATACATACCCTACCCCCTCTGGATTTCAACTTGTGACCTCTTAAGAGGAAACACATGTTCTTAACCATTATGCCCACATATATCTAACGTTTTCTTCGTATTTTAAGTTTTTTTTTTTTAAATTTATTTATTTATTTTTATTTTAATTCCAATTCTTTTTTTTTCTTAGTTTTAAAGCTATATATTTTTATTAATGGTTGTTTTTTTTCTTGTTTTTTTTAGAAATCATCTCGCATAGTTCATTTTTCAATTTATTTATTTATTAATGTAAATTTAAAAAAAAAAAAACATAAAAATAAATTTTAACCAATGATTTAGGAGCCAATTTTGAGTTGTTTATTGGTGATGGTACCAGTTGTCAAGGCCACGATTTCAATTAAATTATAATCTTAACTCCAAAAAAATACTGATGCTACTTGTAGCATCACTTTTTGATTCGAGGGTCAATTTTAAAGTCTTTGTCCATAATGGCATCAATTGTCACGCAATCAGTCTAAATTTTAACCACTACCAAAGAAAAGGTGCTACTGGTAACATCAATTTTTTTATTTAGGGGTAAAAATAACCAGTAATTGTGATCTATAAAAAAATGACAACTTTGGAGAATTCTCGTTAAGTTGACAACTTTGTTGTTGGTCTATTAAGTTGGAAAGTGGAGTGCTATAGAGTTTGTATGCAAATGTTGCAGTGAGATAATCAATGATTTCAAGTTGGAGCTGCTACAAAGAATTGATCAATAAGTTTAAGGTAAAATGTTAGTTGTTTAACTTTGATATTTTGTGTTATTTTATAAATATGGAATGATTTCTAATTACACCAAGATTGATAGCTGAAATTGTTAATTAACATCTGGTTTAATTATTGAGTTCTAGACATAACCTATTTTAGTTAAAATTTCAAGAATATGGATAGTTGTATGGAATTGTGAAGGAAATTTTATGTAGGGTTAGAGAAAAATGATCTGTTGTTGAAGATGAAAATTATTCTCTTCTATTTATTTTCCTCATTCTACATATTTCTTCATATAAATGAAAGTTAAAAGAGGAGGGTTCAAGAAATCTGGTTAATGGATTTAATTATTTGTATTTATGTTGACATAGAAAATATCTTTGACATGCATATGTTTTATTGTGTTGATATTGAAGTTTGTTGGTGCCTATAGGTGTTACTGTGCATTCCATATATTAGATTAGCTATGTAAACATATTTTATAGAGGTAATTTAGTTGTGATTTAAATAAATCCGATTTTGGAATGTTTATATTTCAGTTTAGTGAAAACACGGGGGGTATTCATACCAAAAGAACCTGTCACCTCCATTTTGAGTTCAAAACTCATGATTTTAGAAGCTAAATCATTAATCTGGGCGACTTACAAAATTTTCTTACGCCTTGTGGAAATTGTGTTGTTGTTGATTCATGAAAGATGTTAGTTACTATATGTTCCCTCTATTCGGTCTCTCCCTTTTTTGTCCCTCTTCCGTGAAAAACCCCTTATCATTTTCTTTTTCTCTTTCTTTGTTTCCTTGGATGCTGAAAATTGTAGCAACAAGTGCTACAACATTGGTGATGCAACAACAAGTGTTACAACACTAGTGTTGTAGCAACATGATTTACAACATAGGTGTTATAGCATGGGTGTTGCAGCAACAAGTGTTACATCATTGGTGTTGTAGCAACATGATTTATAAAACATGTGTTGCATCAACGTTTGTTAAAACATTGGTGTTGCAACAACATGATTTACAGAACTGGTGTTGCAACAACAAGTGCTACAACACCAGTGTTGTAGCAATAGGTGTTACAACACTGATGTTGCAACAATGTGATTTACAACATGGGTATTGAAAAAACATTTGTTGCAACAACATGAGTTACAATACTGGTGTTACATCACTAGGAGTTGCGACACTTATTCCACCTTACTATTTCTAGCTTGAAAATGAGATGTTTTTGGTTGATGAAAAATGCTTAAGGCTGAAGATGCTCTTGCATCATTATGATTGTAGGTTTATTGCACGCAAAGTGTTTAGTTAAATGCCTCAGTGGTTGTAGGTTTGTAAGCATGTAAGGATCTTAAAGGATGTTGTGGCTTTAAAGTTTGTTTGCAAAGCTCTTGATTAAATGTCTCAATAGTTATAAAGTTTGTGAGTATACAAAGTGATTGATTAAGTGCCTCAATGGTTGTAAAAGTTACATGTATGTAAGTGTTTAAAGGCCTCAATAGTTGCAGCTTGCATGTATATAAAGTTTTGATAGTGTACCTTTTGGTTGTAGATTTATAATTCTGATCCCTACTCTTTATTTCAAAAATCCAAGTATTTTTATGATGTAGTTAGAATACATTTTTATAAGTTTTTTTTAATTAAAGTTGGAGGGTGCAACATATTGTGTGCATGCTTGTAGGAAAAAATATTTCATGATTACTTCGAACATATTTGGAAATGGTTTAAAAGAGTATGTTTGTGTACATAACTACATAATTATAAAAAAAATTATAATTACATGATAGATGAATTAATTTGGAGTTGTTTAAAAATAAAATAAAATTATACCTATATTATGCCTAGATTTTTATGTGTTGTTGGTAAGTAAATGAGAAGAAAAAAATGAAGTTTTATGGGTGTTGTAGCAATAAGTGTTACAACAACATGATTTAAAACATAGGTGCTGCAGCAACGTGTGTTACAACATTGATATTGCAACAACATGAGTGTTGGAGAAAAAAGTGTTACAATACTAGTGTTGCAACAATGGGTGTTACAACAATGGGTGTTACAACAATGTTGTTGCAACAACGTGATTTACAACATGGGTATTGAAACAACATGTGTTGCAAAATTGGTGTTGCAGCAACAAGAGTTACAATACTAGTGTTACAACATTGGGACTTGTTGCACTTATTCCACCCTACTATTTTCTATCTTGAAAATGAAATGTTTTTGGATGATGCAGAATGCTTAAGGCCAAAGATGCCCTTGCATCATTATAGCTATAAGTTTATGGCATGCAAAGTGTTTGGTTAAAGGCCTCAGTGGCTATAGGTTTTCAAGCATGTAATGAGATTAATTAAATGATGTTATGGATTTAGAGTTTGTTTGTAAAGTGATTGTTTAAACATATGAATAGTTATAGAGTTTGTAAGTATGCAAAGTGATTGATTAAGTGTCTCAATGGTTGTAAAATTTGCATGTATGTATGTGTTTAAATTCCTCAATAGTTGCAACTTGAATGCATATAAATTTTTGACTATGTACCTCTTGGCTGTAGATTTCTAAGTCTGATCTCTACTCTCGATTTGAAAAATACAAGTATTTTTATGATGAAGTTAGAATACATGTTTATAATTATATTTTGAATTAAAGTTGGAGGCTGCAATGGATTGTGTGCATGTTTGTAGGAAATAATATGTTCATGATTTCTTAGATCAGATTTGGAAAGAGCGTGTTCATGTACATAGCTACATAATTATAAACATGGTTATAATTACACGATAGATGAATTAATTTGAAGTTGTTTTAAAAAAAAGAAAAAAATGTATACCTATATTGAGACTAGCTTCTGATGTGATGTTGGTAATTAAGGTGGGACCTTACATATGGTATTAGAGTCAATTTTCAACACCAAGGCCTTGGGCCTGCAATGTCTTCTTATAGAATTGATTGGTGAAGAAGAAGAACTTAGGTAGCCTAGCATAAAGCAAATCAATTTAAATTGTTGTGGTCTTGACTCTTCTTCTCAGAGATATAATTCTTAGTTGAGATTGATACCAACAATCCTTTGATTTTTTTGTTTGTAATAGTTGGATCTCTTTGAGGTATTAATGGTGTAATTATAGGCATTAAAATGAAGAAACAAAGTAATTCTAGTGGCTTCACCTTTGACTTGTATCTAGTATCCTTTCATACTTTACTTGAAAAAACTAATGAGATTCATAATATACCAACTTTTTTGGAAGATGGTATCCTTCTAGCTCTGCCAAGGTTCTATCATTAATGGAATCAATGCACAAGAATTTGGTGAGATTCTAATGTCATCAAGTATTGTTTTGAGTGGCATAGAGGTTGTAGGTGAAATAAGCTATGGATATCAATTGTCTCTGGTAGATATTTGTGAATGGATGCTTATTTTAAAAGAATATAAATATGAATGTTTTTGGAAAAATGTAGAATGTAATATATTTACTATTGGGTTAGTCCATGACTGTGTTTTGGTTATTTATATCCCTTTCTTTTGATATGAATTTGAAAATTAAATTTATTTGTATGTATGAGTGTTTTTTTCATTAGGGGCTGTGTTTTTGGCATGCTCATATGTTAGTAGAAATTGGATGTATGCTTGTTTGTCATACTCTTTTGAAGGTGGTCATATGTGATAAGTTTTGTTTGTTCGTCTTGGGTCTATGTGTTGTGAATAAATTTATATGCATAAAAATATAGGGGTCACTTTGGAATTATGCCACTTTAGGATACAAATAACTGATGAAGGAATATCTAAATTTGCATGCTAAGAATCAAACCCAAGTTGCAGGAAAATTGTGAGCCTTGAGAAGACTGTAGTACCTTAACAAATGTTGGAAAAGATACAAAAACAAAGAATTCACATTTTGATTTGATTTTATTCTCTAAACTTCTAAGAGAAGTTTTATGGTAGAATTATTTTTGTGACTAATTTGTCAGCAAGAAAAATAGTTTGTTGTAATGTGTTGATAGAAGATAAATTCGTTTTGTGGAGTTATTATTAGAATAGATTTGATGTATGAGTTTGTCATTAAAGCAATAGGGGTGTAAGTAGGGCCATAATACATTTCAATATATAACAATGGAACATAAGCAAGAGAAAGAGGTAACCTGCATTCATATTTCTTTGTTTACTATTTATGAGTGTCTAGATTATTGTATTGATGAGTGACTTTTATAGCCCAAACTTTCCTTATCTTAATCGTTGAGTTTAAATTATTTCTTATTGCTGTGAAAATAAAATGTTACAACTTGGTTTCCCTTTAATTGAATTGTGGAATTGGGTCCATATCACTCTAATCATGTGGCTTAGATTGCTAGTTTTTTGCTCAAACCAACTAACTATAGATTGATTATTGATTTTATTACTAACTATGCCCAATAAAATGAAAACTTGTCTATTAACCTCTATAGGTTTAATGTGTTGGATTACTGCGAGGGGGGGTGAATCAATAATAGCGTAATTATAATCCTTTTTTTTCAAATGTTATATCAATGTAGAATTATTATCCAATAATGAGTAGTAAGAAATAAACAATCACACACATACATAGTACACCAGTGTTTTACGTGGAAACCCAAATCGGGAGAAAACCACATAATGCTTTTATATGTCTTGAAGAATTACATTCTTTGGAAGCACCAACTTCCTTTGTTTTCCAGCTGCAACTGGAAGGAGGCTCCAACCCCCTAGTTTCTCAGGCTACAACTTGAGGGAAGCTCCAACTCCCCAATTCTCTGGCTACAACCAGAAGGAGGCTACAACCCCCAATGTTCTCCGGCTACAACTGGAAGGTGGCTACAACCGCCTGTCCTTGCCCCGTCCTACCACCCTGAAGTAGAAGTAGAATGATGGAACCAGTGTCACACTATCACTGTGAGATATACCGCTGTAAACCTGTACCAATAAATCTGAACCATACATCAACCATGCATAAACCTATACCTCAACCTGTACCATAAACAAGCGCATCAACCATACACCAGCCTGTAATCAACCTGTACCATAAACAAGTGCATCAACCATGCACCAACCTGTAATCAACCTGTACCATAAACAAGTGCATCCAACCATGTACCAATTATGTACCAATCATGTGTCAACTATTCATTAACTATGACTCATCAATATGTACCAACATCATCAACTATACACCTCATGTATGTGCCAACTCATCAACTACTTGTCTCAACCATGTACTCAACATGTACCTCAACCAAAAACACTCATCAATTTCATCATCCAAATCTGATTTGTAGCTCTGTAATAGACCTGGTGTATATGATCACATTCCTGCAAACCTTCCTTAAATTTAAAAACAAGAGACTAGCATTTTCATCAAACTTTTCTTTAGTCTCACATGCCTAGTTTTGGATTAGTCAACAACCCTAACTTGAAGTAATCATAACTTTGAACCTGTAATGTATAAAGATATGAAATTGATACACAATGTTCTTCAGTATGTTTTACAAAATTCCTCCAAGCGTCACTACTTGGAACCTCTCAGAAAGGCGTTATAGAAAAAATGACATACCTTGCTGAATTATGGCTTATTCTAGAGAGAGACCTTGTAGAGAGTTCCCTGCAAAAAATATTTGATGAATTGATCTGAAACTATTACAAAACATACTAAAGACTATACCTTAACCAACACATTTGGTCTCACTAAAATTGGATCTGTTATGAAGAAGTTATGACGTTTTTACCCGAAACACCTGATTTTGACTAGTTTCAGGACTGGCCACAAACCCTATTTTCCATGGAGTGTAAATCCCAAAAAACAACGACCCACAAGCTGAATGTTTTACCATAGATACTTGGACATGTTTTCTCACTTGCATAGAAATTTCACGGTCTGAATCATTATAGAAAAAAAGTTATAGCGAAAATGGTGAGATGACCTATAAATAACATACCTTAGAAAGCACCATCAAAAGAATTTATCCTTCTTTGCATTTTGGCCTTCTTTTCTTCACCTTCACTCAGAATTATGGTTTAGATATCCTTGGTTACCTTAGACACATATAGATATTCAATAT
>JASDQU010736533.1:262156-298417 GCA_032191745.1 Picea mariana
TTCAATTAATAAAATATTACCTTGACTTACCTTGATGTAGAGGTTGTTGTCTGCACTTCCTTTTCTGAACCCTGCTTGCTGCAGATACTTATCTAGTCTGGAGTACCATGCTCTAGGAGCCTGTTTTAGACCATACAAGGCCTTCTTTAATTTACACACATAGTCTGTGTTCTCTGACAATTGAAATCCTTCTGGTTGTTCAATGTAGACTTCTTCTTCAAGTTCCCCATTTAGAAAAGATGAATTTACGTCCATCTGATATACTTTAAAATTTTTGGAGCATGCATAAGATAAAAACATATGGATACTTCCATTCTGGCAACTGGGGCAAATGTCTCTTCAAAGTCGATTCCTTCAATCTGTGCATATTCTTTACATACCAATCTAGCTTTGTTCCTTGTAACCTGTCCATCTTCATTCAATTTATTCCTGAAAACCCATTTTGTGTCGATCACATTCTTATTCTTTGGTCTTGGAACCAATTCCCAAGTGTCATTTTTCTGTATTTGATCCAATTCTTCATCCATGGCCTTATTCCAAAATTCATCCTTGCTGGCTTCTTCAAAATAGTTTAGTTCAATTGTAGATAAGAGTGATAGGTGTGTTTGTTCTGGTGAACATGGTTTTCTTCTAGTCTCAACTCCTACATCTTTGTTTCCAATAATATGATCTGAAGGATGATTCTTCTATACTCGTTTGCTAGGTGTCTTTGGAGATACTTGTTGAACTTGCTCTTCTACTTATGTCAGATTCTCTTCATATTCATCTTCCTCTTCTTCTTCTTTTTCATCTTCTTCTTCAAAAAGTTGTTCCATTGATTTGTTTTCTTCTTTCTTTGATTCTGGTCTGCCTGTTTCATCAATTGTTATGTTGATGCTTTCCACAACTTTCTTTAATCTTAGATTGTAACACTTGTATGCTTTCCTTGTACTTGAGTAACCAACAAGTATTCCTTTGTCCACACGAGAGTCAAATTTTCCCATTCTGCCATCTTCTCTTTTGATGTAGCATTTTCTTTCAAAAACTCCGAAGTGCTTTACATTTGTTGGTCTTCCTTTCCATAGCTCGTAGGGAGTTTTATCAGTGTTGTTTCTAAGCATTACTCTATTTTGAATGTGAAATGATGTATGCATTGCCCGTGTCCAAAAAATATCTGACAACTTTGAATCCATTATCATTGTTCGAGCCATTTCTTGTATTGTCCTGTTCTTTCTTTCAACAACTCCATTTTGTTGAGGTGTCCTAGCGATGGAGAATTGCCTTTTTATTCCATGATTGCTGCAGTAGTCCATAAATTACTTTGAGGTGAATTCTCCTCCATTATCCGATCTTAAGCATTTGATTCTTGAATCCATCTCATTTTCAACCATTTCCTTGTAGATCTTGAAATTTTCAAAAGCTTCTGATTTGTTCTTGAGAAAGCAAACTGCAGTCATTCTTGTATAATCATCAACTAATAACATAAAGTATCTCTCACCTTTTAAGCCTTTTGTTGTAGTTGGGCCAACTAGATCAGTATGCACAATTTCCAGTGGTTTTGTTGTTGAATATTCCTTTGATTTGAACCTGGTCTTTGTTTTCTTTCCTTGTTGGAAATGCTTGCACAAAGTGTTGGTTGGTTTCGTGATCTGGGGCATTTCTCTGATTGCTTCTCTTTTGCTGACTTTGACAAGGTTATCAAAATGCACGTGACCCATTCTTCCGTGCCATAGCCAACTTTCATCTTCCTTTCCTAGACAACACTTTTCATTTCTGATTTCGCTTAACACATATATGTTGCTTGAAGTTCTTGCTGCTGTAGCAACCAATTTCCCTAAACCTTCTTTTCTTATCCCACACTTTTGTGAATCGAAAGTAACTTTATGACCTTGGTCACACATTTGAATCACACTTAAAAGATTATGTTTCATATCTTCTACTAGTAGAACATTTTCTACCTTTTCATTCTTGTTCCCAATTCAGACTGTGCCTTTTCCAATGATTTTAGATGAATCATCATTTCTAAAGGAGACTAATCCATCTCTTTCCTTTCGTAATGTAAGAAACTTGTCTCTATCACCTTTCATGTTTTTTGAACATCCACTGTCAACATACAAACCATGTTTCTTCTGTTTAGCTTGTAGAGCGACTGTGCATTCTTCATTTCTATACTGATCTTGCTTTCTTATCCATGTCATTTTCTAAGGTTCTTTAGGAGGGACTGTCATTCTGCAATTTTTGGCCATGTGTCCAAAATTGTTACATTTGTAACATTCCACTTCAGTGCTCAAAGATTCAAACCTGTTGTAACTTATTCTCTGTGTTTCACTAGGTCTTCTTGAATAACCCCTTTGTGTATGGCTCTCAAATTAGTTATTGTTCCTGTTGTTAGCTCTACAATTTACAGCTTTATGTCCAAAATTATTACATGCATAACATAAACCAAAAAATAAAGTTTGATACCTGGTAGTTGAAGATCTTATGAAAGGAGGTTCTCTTATGAATCCTTCTTCTTCTTGAGGCCTGTCTATCTATTGTTGATTCTGAAATCTAAATCTTCTCGGTGGAGGAGTGTCCCTGTAATCTTCCTTGTATATCTTTTTATCCCCTTTGATTGTTTCTGCATAACTTTTTGGATTTGTTTCTTGTTCTATTGTTTTGGAGTTTGATCCATTTTTTGTTTGATTGTATCCAAGTCTAGACTTGTCAAGATAATATTTTTGACTGTTGATAATGTCATCCAGAACTTTTGAGCTATTCTGCATATTTTTATTTTGAATATCCTTTCTTAGTGTGACAATCTCTTCTTCCTAGTTTCCAATGATCTTGTCCTTTCCTTCTGGCTGTTCTTTGAGTGCTTCTTCAATTAGTTTATCTTGTTCTATTTGAACCTTCAATTTTGTGATCATTTGTTCTAGTTCTTGAGTGTCTTTTTTCTTATCTAGTTTTGCTTGTAGTTTCTTGTTTTTCTTCTTTTCTCTTCTGATAACTTCTATGGCACTCATTAATTATTCTCGGAAGTCAACTTATGCCTCTTCTATTTCTTCTTCATATGCTTCTTCATATTCTTCTTCGGAGTCTTCTTTATCAGAGTCTTCTACTACCATGAATAGCACTCTCCCTATTTCACTGTCACTGACTTCATCTTCATTTGATGATGAGATGTCTTCTTTGGTGCAAAAGTTTTTCTTGAAAACTGTCTTTGTAGTTCTTTTACCTTTATATGTTTGTGTGCCTTTTGAGTAACCTTCATCATTTCTCTTTTTCTTATGAGGAAATTTGTTAGAAAAATGACCAATACCATCACAATTAAAACAAATTAAAGGAAACTTACCTCTGTACTTACCGCTGGTTCCCTTGTTCAGTCTTTTGACGAAGTTGGCCACTTCTTTATCATCTTCCGAGACGTCGCTGCTGCTGCTATATTCTTCTTGTTCCTTTTTCTTTTGATTTGATCTTTTGGATGATTTGAAGGCTACTTCTTTTACATATGGATTTTGATGTTCAGTTCTCATCTCATATGCTGTGAAGATTCCATGCTTATTGAGTTTAGATCCAATCTTTCTTCTAGTGTTGATATCTTAGGGTTGAATCTCATAGGAAGAGATCTTAGTACCTTTTGAACAATTACAGATTCTTCGATTTCTTCTCCCAAACCTATGATTGCATTCACTGTTTCATCGACTCATAAGAAGTAAACTGCGATATCTTCATCTTCTTTCATTTTTAGTTGTTCGAACTGACGTCTGTAAGTTTGAAGCTTTGCTGCTTTGACTTTTGAACCTCCTTCATAAATATTTCGAAGCTTGTCCCAAATCTCTTTAGCAGATTTACAATGTGCAAATTTGGTGAATACCGTATCACTGAGACCATTCAAAAGTGCATTTATGGCTTTGGAATTATTCTCACTGATTTTCACTGCTTTGTCATTTGTTGGTGGAACTGTTGGTGCTATGTATCCATCTACAATTGATTGCCAAACTTGAAATCCCCGTGCTTGTATATATGTCTTCATCCTTATGCTCCAAAAAGCATACTTCTATCCATCAAACTATGGTATTCCATTTTTATACGAGTTGGTACTCTCCATGATCTACCTTTCAGTGGTTAAACTGATTTCCGAAGGAACCTGCTCTGATACCAATTGTTGGATTACTGAGATGGGGGGTGAATCGGTAATAGCGTAATTATAATCCTTTTTCTTCAAATGTTATATCAATGTAGAATTATTATCCAATAATGAGCAATAAGAAATAAAAAATCACACACATACACAGTACACCAGTGTTTTACGTGGAAACCTAAATCGGGAGAAAACCATGAAATGCTTTTATATGTCTTGAAGAATTACATTCATTGGAAGCACCAACTTCCTTTGTTTTCCAGCTGCAACTGGAAGGAGGCTCCAACCCCTTTGTTTCTCAGGCTACAACCTAAAGGAAGCTCCAACTCCCCAATTCTCTGGCTACAACCAGAAGGAGGCTACAACCCCCAATGTTCTCCAGCTACAACTGGAAGGTGGCTACAACCACCTGTCCTTGCCCTGTCCTACCACCCTGAAGTAGAAGTAGAATGATGGAACCATTGTCACACTATCACTATGAGATATACCGATGTAAACATGTACCAATAAATCTGAATGCATCAACCAAGCATAAACCTGTACCTCAACCTGTAATCAACCTGTACTATAAACAAGTGCATCAACCATGCACCAACCTGTAATCAACCTGTACCATAAACAAGTGCATCCAACCATGTACCAAGTATGTACCAATCATGTGTCAACTACTCATTAACTATGACTCATCAATATGTACTAACATCATCAACTATACACCTCATGTATGTGCCAACTCATCAACTACTTGTCTCAACCATGTACTCAACATGTACCTCAACCAAAAGCCCTCATCAATTTTATCATCCAAATTTGATTTGTAGCTCTGTAATAGACCTATTGTATATGATCACATTCATGCAAACCTTCCTTAAATTTGAAAACAAGAGACTAGCATTTTCATCAAACTTTTCTTTAGTCTCACATGCCTAGTTTTGGATTAGTCAACAACCCTAACTTGAAGTAATCATAACTTTGAACTTGTAATGTATAAAGATCTAAAGCTGATACAAAATGTTCTTCAGTGTGTTTTATGCAATTCCTCCAAGTTTCACTACTCGAAACCTCTCAGAAAAGGAGTTATAGCAAAAATGACATACCTTGCTGAATTATGGCTTATTCTAGAGAGAGACCTTGTAGAGCGTGCCCCACACAAAATATTTTATGAATTGATTTGAAACTGTTATACAACATACTATAGACTATACCCTAACCAACACATTTTTTCTCACTGAAATTGGATATGTTATGAAGAATTTATGACGTTTTTACTCGAAACACATGATTTTGACTAGTTTCGGGATTGACCACAAGCCCTATTTTCCACGTAGTGTAACTCCCAAAATACAATGACCCACACGCTGAATTTTTTACCACATATACTTGGATATGTTTTCTCACTTTCATAGCAATTTCACAGTTTGAATTATTATATAAAAAAATCTATAGGAAAAATGGTGATATGACCTGTAAATAACATACCTTAGAAAGCACCATCAAAAGAGTTTATCCTTCTTTGCATTTCGGCCTTCTTTTCTTCACCTTCACTCACAATTCTGTTTTAGATATCCTTGGTTACCTCAAAAACATATATATATTCAATATTCTCAAGTGTGTTTCAAATGAGAGAGACTTGCCTCTTATTTATACTCTCCAAGTAGCTTCCTTAAAAACATCTTCTAGGTCACTTGACCCACTTTCCTTATTTTAGGGTTGGGTCCACTTCTAATTTCTCCATTAAATTTATTATTGAAATAATTTATTTTGCATTCACTTTGAATTATAATACACTCATCACTTGACTTTATTAATTACCTTTTAAAATCTCTTAAACCACTTTGACTACTTTGACCTTTTGGGGCTTCTAGATGACATATGAGGGTCCTCCAACTTCGTAAGGCCATAACTCTCAAACCGTGAGGAGTTATGTGATGTTCTACATACCACCAGAAATGGCATGACATGTAATATCCATATAGAATATTATTATCTGAAAATATATCATAACTCATACCATTACCCATCCAACAAACTTGGGTCCATTACCCAAACCTGGGGTCTCCAACTTCTCATGGCCGTAACTCTCTAACCGTGAGGAATTATGTGACGTTCCACATACCACCGGAAATGACATGACAAGAACTATCCATATAGGATATGTTCCCTGACAAATTCACTTTCCTTCATCTCATTATTCCACAATTAAGCATGGGTTCTCTTACTCCACAAAGCATCTTCCTGTGAGGGCTTTCACCATAAGGGGATCACTTTGGAGTTCATCCATATTTACTTCTTATCAACCATGAAAAAAAATAATGAGTCATATTTACATCAAACAATATTGGGTCCATTACCCAAACCTTTGTGCTACGGGGCTTTCTTCAAGGGTTGACATCAATGACAACCAAGCTTAATCAACATAATGAGGTTATTTGAAAGTGTTATGCTCAATTCTTGGATGGTGTCCATAATTACACTCTTCTTCGTACATCACAGTGACTTGTTGCGACCCTTTTTGTGGTATGTTTAGAAAAAAACAATCCCAATACAAGTCTTTCATTATGCTTTGGGTGGTTACCTACAACCATCTTTGTATGGGATGTGAATTAACTCTGGTGGATGCGAATACAAGGATAGAATTTTTCTTAATCTTATGCATTTATTTCGTGAATGGGTAGAGAACTGAATTGAATGTGTTATGAATGCATAACTAGATTATCAAGGGAATATTAGTTGTATTAGTAGAATTGTATAGACAAAGTAAGCACAACCAAGGTGGATTGGTTCATAGTGGGTTTCAGCTACAAGGTATATCCTTCTGAGCTACTCTAAATAATATTAATAACACATATCTTAGCTTATGAAGCATTCCATTTAATTTTCTTTATCTACTTTTAAGAATCTTATTTAAACATATTGTAACTTATAGAGTTTACCAATCTCATTTTGTAGAATTAGTTATATTATGAAGCTGACCCATTTCGTGTTTTTTAGTTTTATCTTGACCTATTGTATTAAATATTATAAATTCAAATCAATTTGACAAAAGTTGGGAATGTGTTTATATGAATTTTGATGCGGTATTTATGTATAGAGTGTCTATTGACATACCCAAGTTCTAATAAAAAATATTAGCGTTTGGAATGAAAGGAAACATGTATAGAACAGGTTTGCCTAAGGGAGAAAAACATAGTAGTTATTGTGGGCCAGTCAAAATAAAATCACCAAAATTTATGAAATGAAGATGATCGAGGTAACTAGTGGAATTGAGTTATTAAATGGTACCAATAGTGATGTTTATTCTGAGTTGAAACTCACAAACTTGATGAATTACTTGATGCATCTTGTTGTTCATGAAAACAAAATTTCTAGATTTGAATTTCTAAAAAAAATTGTATTTATATCCCCAAATTTATATTTGTAAAATTTTATTCATTGATTCTTCAATATTTGTATATTTCCAAATTTATTTTCCTTGTTCCATTTGATAATGAGGTATCCACTCAATGAACCTATGAAATGGCGTTTTCATTCACGAGATAGTAAAAAATACCCCTAATTTCACTAGCTATTGATAAATACCTCCCCAAATCCTTTTTTTTAACCTCCCTCCCAATACATTTTTCTAATAAAAAAAACCTATTTTACTAGATATCCATTATTTTTACCAAATAACCCTTTTTATACCCCCAAATCCTGTAAGCCCCCTATCCTACATCCCCCCAATACCTATAATATATTGACTCTATTTTCTGTAATTTTAAAAGCCCCTTTATGAATGAACATGATAATATATTGGTGAATAAGGTGAATCCCCCATGCATTTGATTGGGGTTTATATTGGAAATGAATGATTTCATTTTTTTTTTCACTCACTAGTCAAATCAAAGGATTGAATTCTAGTTAATTTCTCCTCATATGCATATTAGAAATAATGGATCGATTGTTGGGTAGGTGTCTCAAGTTCATTATAGAAATTAAGACTACTCCCAAGAATCAGAAATAAAACATAAACATGAAAACCGTTTTTCCAATTTGATTTTGGGCAGAGAGCCATTATTATATTCTTGATTCATTTATTCAAATATTGATTCTTCTTGTGATTTGATTGCATTTATTGGGATAAAATGTAATCTTAGGCATGAGGCCAACCATTCAGGTTACTATAAAGAGTTGTATTTCCTGAGTTCAAGATGGGCATGTGGATAGTCATTTGGATTTCCATGTTAAAAAAAATGTTTTGTTGGTAATGAAGTTGGAATGATTGCATTTTTATTTGAATTCACTCATCTAAATTTCTATATGAAAATCTTTTTGTTAAGGTTGTTAAATCCCATGTTTTGGAGGTGAAGAGAGAGTGTGTCCAAGGAAACATATCATACATTATTCCAATATTCCATATATAATATAATATGCAGAACAAAAATATTTGGCAAGCAATGACAAAACAACAATGATATATCCAGAACAATACCAAAACAATACCAGAATAATACCAGAATAACACCAGAAAGAGCACATTTATTAATGATAACAATGTTCACTTTCCTCTTCGAGGGGGAAACCTACAACAGAGAAAATCTCTATTACAATAATATCCAAGACAAAAATATCCAATGCCTCCTACTCTTCTTTATACTAATTCTACCTTCTAAGGAAAATTCTAGAGGAATATCTTTCTAGAAGCAAAATTTTCTATTAGGTCTTATTACATTGACTTATTCTCCTTTATTTATTAGGCATTATTCACTAATGTTGGCCTTTATTACATAGAAAACATATCCTACTAACTAATGACCCATCGAGAGGGGTTAGGATCAGATCCTAACACGCCCCCCCCCTTCAAAAGCATCCTTGTCCTCAAGGTTGCAGGTGCAGAAACTGTTGGAGTATGGTTGTTGGTTCCCAGGTCACATCCTCTAGTGATGTGTCCTTCCACTTTATCAACACTTACTTGATAGTTCTGCCATGTACATAAAATTAACGGTGATTGAGGGATTCACTTGGTTGGATACAAAGGGAGCCTTCTTCATATAATTCTTGAAGGATGGTTTGGACCTTGCAATTCTGTCCCACCACTTTCTTCAGAAATGAAACATGGAACACCAGATGGATTTTGGAAGTAGCTGAAAGGGACAATTTGTAGGCGACTGAACCGATATGCTTGATGATCTGGTAGGGCCCATAAAAATTGGGTTCTAACTTGTGATTTCTCTGGGCTGTGACATATGTTTTCTTGTAAGGTTGTAGTCGAAGAAACACATGATCGCCTTCTTGAAAAACCCTTTTCGAATGATGCTAGTCTGCTTGTTGCTTCATGCAATTTTGGGCCATGTGGAGGTTATCCTTTAGAGTTGCGATGGTGGCTGTGTGAACTTGCAACATTGTATAAATATATTGGACCTTTGATGTGCCTCGAATATATGTAGTGACTATAGGTGGGCATTGGCCATACATTGCTTCATATGGGGTCATTTTAGTCATCATATGATAGGAAGTATTGTACTGCCATTTTTCCAAGGGGATCCATTTCACCCACTGGTGTTTCTTGTCTGAAGAAAAACACCGCAAGTAGGTTTCCAATTTTTTTTTGACTTTTTTTGTTTAGTCGTCAGACTGGGGGTGATATGTTGTGCTCGTGTTCAGTTGGGTTCGCTACAATTTAAATGGATATTTCCAAAATGTTTTGGTGAAAGAGGGGTCACGATCATATACAATAAATGTGGGCATGCCATATAACATGAAAATATGATCAAGGAAAACTTGTGCTACTAGTTCTAGTGTCAAAGGGTGGGGTAAGGCGTAAAAATGAGCATACTTAGAGAGGTGATCAACCCCCACCATGATTATGGACTTGTTCCCATATTTAGGAAGGCCCACTATAAAATCCATGGATATTTATGTCCATATAGAAGTTGGAATGGGTAGGGGTTGTAGGGCACTTGGAGACTTGATAGTTTCACCTTTATTATGTTGGCACACCTCACATTCTTTGAAAAAGTGAAGGATATACTTATTCATGCCTTCCTAGAAAAAATAACAATGGGAACATGCATATGTATTTTGGAAGCCTGAGTGACCCACAATAGCTTATGAGTGCAACTCATTTAAGAGCCTCGACTTGAGTGCTCAAGAGGATGAGAGAACCATACGATCTTTATATTTGAGAATAGTTTCCTGCCAATTGTATCCGATGGGAGGATTAGGGTCCTCTTGAAGGCGTTGAATTAACTTGGAGAGAGTCAGGTGTGTTAGCCACTCTTGGCGTACTTCTTTAATAAAATCAGGGATCGGTAAGGATAAGGAAAAGAGGGATTTTTCTTCCTCATGTTGGCATGATAATGCATCGACTACTATATTATATTTTCCCTTTTTGTATATGATTTCATAATCATAACCCAACATTTTGGTCAACCACTTATTTTGTTCTCGGGAGGATAATCGTTGCTCCAAAAAATATTTCAAACTATCGTGATCTATTTTGATATGAAAATGGCGTCCCAAGATATATGGCCACCATGTGTGCATCGCATGGATAATCTTCATCATTTGTTTTTCATACGTATATCTTCCCAGATTGTGGCTACTCTACACTTGGCTAGTAAAGGCCAAAGGTCTACCATCTTGTGTGAGCATTGCGCCTATACCAGTGCCAGAAGAATCTGATTCCACCACAAAGGTTTTATTGAAGTTAGGTACTACGAGGATAGGAGTAGTGCGCATGGCCCTATTTAATTATGTGAAGGATTTCTCAACAAAAAGTGTCCAATGAAATGCATTCTTCTTAAGAAGGTCAGTAAATGGATTAGTAATTTTTCCATAATGGTGGAAAAATTTCTTGTAATATCCTGTGAGACCAAGAAAACCCCTTAGGTGCTTTAAGGTCTTGGGTCTTGACTATTCCTGCAGAGCTTATATCTTTTTGGGTTCCACTTTTACCCCTTCTCAACTGATAATGTGTCCCAAGTATTCCACTTCACTCACTCCAAATGAGCATTTGGTATTTTTTACAAACAATTGGTTTTCTTGCAACAAGTGAAGTAATTTGTCCACATGAATAAGGTCTCTATCCCAAGTGTGGTTGTAAATGAGGATGTAATAAAAGAAAACCAAGACAAACTTCTGAAGGTAATTTTTCAATAAGTTTTTCATGAGACTTTGGAAGGTGGATGGGGCATTGCAAAGGCCAAAAGGTATGACCAAGAATTCATAATGACTTTCATGAGTTATGAAAGTAGTCTTCAGATAATATTCCTCCTTCATCTAGATCTGGTGATAGCCGAAGTGAAGGTCCAATTTGGTGAATACACATGCACCATGGAGTTCACCCAACAGATCATCAATGACATGGATGGGAAAATTATCTTTGATGGTTAGTTTATTCAGGGACCGAAAATTAGGGCACATGTGCCAAGTACCTTCTTCTTTTAAGACCATCACCACTGGTGAAGAATATGGGATGGTACTAGGGTGAATTACCCTTGCCTCCAGTAATTCATGTACCATATTTTCTATTTCATTTTTCTGAGCAAATGAATATCTGTAGGGACATACATTGGGGTGTTGACCTCCCAGAAGGAGAGGGATGCTATGATCATGCTCACCCCTGGAGGGAGGTAAGGCTATGGGAATCTGAAAGACCTTGGGGTACTTGTCCAAGATGAGTTGCAGGCTGGGAGGAACTACCTGAGAGGCATGTTAAGTGACCTAGATGGCATTAAATTGAGCAATCACAATATGGTGTCCTTTATTCAACAATTTTTCCATCCCGTGACAACTGATGATTTTAGGAGAGCCCACTTGGAGACCTCAGAGGGTATAGGGAGTGAGAATATTGGGTAAAGCTCTTATATAATTATTGAGAATCCATTGTGATTGGCCCCAGAGTGAAAATTCGTTTCACTCATAATACAATATCACAACCACCCATGGAAATAAATAACATGTGGGTTTTTGAGAGTATAATCACCCATTTGGAGTTTGACATTCTCACTGTGGTCCCCACACTTCATAGTACCACCATTAACGATGAGAATTTGAAAATTAGAAGTGGGGAGGACAAAGTAATGGATCTCATCAACAAGCCCACGATGAATAAAATTATGGGTGATACCACTATCAATCAACAACACCATCGGACGATGTTTGATGTAGACCATGAGATTCAATGTTCGTGGGGCTGAAACACACTCGAGAGTGCATGAAGTGATATGATGGGTTCCTCTGGTTCCAAAGGTGTTACAACTGGAGCTTCGACATGATCACTTGGTGGAGCCTCGTCTGGGTTAGGAGCCTTATCTGATGGGATGTCTTCAGAAGGAGAGGAAGTGGATGCATCAATATGGAAGAAATTTTGTTCTCTACAGTTACACCCTGGTGGATACTTTTCATCAAAAAGTAGAAAAGTCCTTGCTTGTGACATTCCACCATTTCGGCTGGAGATACCTTTTGGACCGTCAATGTTTCTGTCGAAATTGGGTGAGCCTTGGGGTGAGGACGCGTGAGAATTGGAGCCTTCATGGGTGGGGCCTGGAGGAAGGTCTCTACTTACTTTGATAATTGACATGCTTGGAATCAGGTAGTAGGATGATGCATGCTCACATGCGCCCAGATGGATTCCTTTAAGTCACTGATGAAAAATTCAAGGTAAAATGCATAAGATAAGCCCTCAGTCTAGATAGCCAACTATTTAAATTATGTGATGAAATCTATGACTAATATAGTTTGACATAGCTTGGTGAGTCTACAAAAAAAAATGATTCCCTATCAAAATGGGCACAAACTGCTTTAGTGAACATGTTCCAAGTGGGTATTCTTGGATAAAATTTCTTATGCCACTGCCACCATTGCCATCATTATTTATATAGGTACAAAACCCCTACATGGAGTTTGGTATCATCATCCCAAATATTATGGAGGGAGAAGTATTGTTCCACTCTACTAGGTTGGATCCATCAAATTTATGCATGTCAAATTTGGGCACCTTATTCCAAGAGTGTTGAGAACCCCAAGGGGAGTGGGAGGAATGCATATGATCATAATGGGAATGTTGAGGGTGCTCTGCATTGGCCTCTACCTGCTTACCTTTTGTGAAGGAATGGATGGCTTCATGGATGGTTGCGTGGATTGATTGAGGGAGGGAGTCTTTGATTATTTCTTGTATGGTATTTGGGATGGATTCCATTTGCGTTTCTAATCTCGACAACCTAGTGTCCCAATATTCTTGGGTCTAATCTTGATTGGTTGGAATGGTAGTGACTTAGGTAGTAGATGAGGTGTTGGGATGGAAATCGAGACCAAAAAAAGTGAGATGTACCAGGGTGATCAGGACAAAGAGAGGATTCCAATGGGTTAGGTGTCAAATAAGGGTGTCTCAGAAAGGGATGTGACCGTAGAGAAAACAAAAAGGATTAAAAGTGAAGGGTACCACTGTGATCAGAATGAAGAGAGGAATGAAATGGACTAGGTTACAAATAAGGGTGATGACGGGCCCCATACTCTCTTTTTTTATACTCTTGCGGAGTTATACTTCGCCCTGAATACTTCTGTAGTGGCAGAATTCCCAAATTCTCAATAATAAAAAATGTCGGCAAGTAGTGTTTCTGCAGCGAAAAAATTTGACATGGGCCAATTTGTAGTGAAATAGATGAAAAAAAGTTGCCCTAAGGGTTAGGGTTTGTAGGGTGTCTACAGTTAAGAGTTTCACCTATGTTATATCTCTCTTATATATGTGCGGGGTCCAACAGTAGTACTTGGCCCAATATCTCAAGGCACCAACTAAGAAGGCCAGACCATGCCCTTAGCTGTACTACCCGACTACACAGGTATTAGAGAGTCACTTCCCGAGTGTTTTTCTCAGTGAAACTATAGTAGTTAGGAGGTCAATAGGTTTTACTATGGAGGGATTCATGATTCCTAGGTCGATCCGTATACATGTGTTTTCTTATGTGCTACCACTCGAAGTGGTACCAACAAGGGTTACAAGGGTGGCCACCAGATGTGCGCTTAAGAACCAATTGTATTTCCTACATGTATTACTCCCCAACTGTAGGTTTATGTGTGTAAAGACATATATCTGTATCTTAAAGATGCGAAAATATGTCTCTACCCTGAAAAACCGATTACCCCACAAGTCTTTCCCGGGAAAGAGATTTGATACCACTTGCAATATTCTAGATACAATATAATATGCATAATAGAAATATTCAACAAGAAATGGCAGAACAACAATCATATATCCAAAATAATACTAGAACAATACTAGAATAACACCAGAAAAAACATCTTTATTAATGATATCAATGTTCACTTGCCTCTTTGAGGGGGCAACCTACAACAGAGCACAATAATATCTAAGACAAAAACATTCAATGCCTCCTACTCTTATTTATACTAATTCTACCTTCTAAGGAAACTTCTAGAGGAAGATGTTTCTAGAAGTGAAATCTTATATTAGGTCTTCTTACATTGAATTATTCTCCTTTATTTATTAGGCCTTATTAACTAATGTTAGCCTTTATTACATATAAATCATATCCTACTAACTAATGACCCATGGAGAGGGGTTAGGATCGAATCCTAACAATTATTTTCCCTAGAATGACAAGATATGATAGTGGAAATAAAACCCATATTCATTGCAGCAATCAGAAACTCAGCCTAGTAGTAGATATTACATTTGTTGTTTGAATCAAGTTGTAGGTGATTTATTGCCCAAAATTCATTGTCAGCTTGAGATTGTGAAACAATTTATTAATATTTTTGTTTGTATAAATTTTAATCATGTTGCTTAGGTTAGTTGTGGGTATGAATGGAGAAGTGAAGAAATCCAATACTCTCTATCCATTGGGACTTAATTTATTCCTCAATTTATGAGAATGATGAAACTATGACAATGAATTGTTGTCAAATGTGCTTACCAAATTATGACCCTTTCACTTTTGTTTCAGGAATCCTTCATGTTGTAGCTTTCTCTTTTAATCCTATAATTATCGGGTTGTTGTGTTACTAGAATATTATGGAACAAAATTTCATTGTGGCTTACTTTTACCATTGATTTTTATACACCTTTAATGTGAGCATACAAGTGAATTCCTTGAATAAGTTGTTAAGATCTTGTGGTAGAATAAAAAATACTTGTAGTATAAAAGAGTTTGGAATCACATCATGACAGTTATAAGTATGTTATATAGTTGAAAGAGAGTTTATATTAATTGGGAATAGGCACTACTATAGTGCATTTGATACTTTGTCTTATGGATGATGAGCATGAGTTAAGATTTCTCATAATGTGTTGACATTGAAGCTACAATATTAGTTGATTGCATAGGTAAAGATAATGAAATATTGACATAAGCTATGACTCATGATGTAAAATATTTGATGGAATCGGGTTTTTGAAAAGATAAATTATATTAACCTTGACGATTTCTTGTGCTAGCACATGTATTTGCTTTGTTGGATTTGAGATTTCCTATAAAAATAAATCTCTTTTATAACTTACGTAATAGACAAGAGGACTTTGAAGGTAGAGCTAGTTTGTATATTGGACCATCACATTTGAAAACTTAAGTATTTCATGGTGGACCCATTAAAGGTCCAATGGGACTTGTATAGTCCTAGTTCTTTTACATGAGAAAATGCATCTTTTATGCATTTTCAATTTCCCTTTTTGTTTAATTAAACTTCGTGCCAATTTTAAGCCCAAGAGGGGGAGTATGTAGTGTCCCATATGGCTAGTATAGTTTTGTGACACCCAAGGAGGGTGATTATTGATGGATTATGTATGCCAGACTTATGTGTTATGGACTTGGTTGGGTAACTTGACTTGTGAACACACACACACATGTGTGTGTGTGTGTGTGTGTGTTTGTGTGTGCACATATTATATACATGATTGCATCCATTCTTATGTTTGTTTATATATTTGATATGATCCTGATCATTGTTGTGTGGAACAAATAATTGATTATGATCCTGATCATTGATGTGTGGAACAATTACTTGATTTTGATCTTGATTATTGTTGTATTGAACATATAGTTGGTTATGGTCCCGATCATTACTGTGTGGAATAGATGGTTGATTATGATCTTAATCATTGTTGTGTGGAACAAATAGTTGATTATCATCCAGCTGATGAAACCTAATTTTCATGATTATTTATGCATAACCTTGTAATGATCAAGATATGGTAGGGAACTTGGTTACTTGTCGACATGGATGCTTGGATCTTCCCGAATTGGAAATGACTTTGGAAGTCAGGGATGATTTTAAGGATGGAAATTTGTTTTATAATGTACAAACCTTGGCAAATCTTACTAATCCTTCATATGCCAACTATTAAATGTTTGACGATATTTTTATAAAAATATTCAAATTTATAAGGATTTTATATAGTTTGTATACAATTTTGGAAATTTTTAAGGTAAAATAATTTTATCCTATAGAATTTGGGAGAATCATTTTAGAACAATGAATCCTTTTTGGGAAAAACCATGGAAAATTATCCAATGAGGGAAATTTATCCCCTAAGATAATCCCTGGTAGAAGTCATGTACACATTTGGGTAAAATATGATTAAGTTAATTAATTGTAAATTTTAAATTGATGATATTAATCTATGCAATCATGATATGTGTAGGTCTAGGAAAACAAGACCTTGCCAACAATATCATCAAATGAGTATGAGCTCACAACTAGTACCTTGAAGGAAATGTGGAGTTTTAGGAAACATGGAGTTTTAGGTAGAATAGATGAGAAGCCGGGGAGTTTATGGTACTAAGTCCTAAATCCATGGAATATCAAGGCAAAAAGTCTTGGATCTATGAGAAAATATTAGGGCATTGAGTACTAAATATTTGGAAGATTAAGAAGTGGAGTCTTGGATCTATGGAATAGATTAGGAAGTGAATTATTGAATCTACTAGGGTGTGGAGTCCTAAGTACAAGGAAAGGATGTGGAGTCCAAATAAGTTTGGAGAGGCATGCCATATGGGTGTAGAATCCATATTATCTAGCAGAACATCACTACTCAGGGGAATAAATCGACTAGGTAAGCCAACCTAGGTTAAACGTTGGATTAATTTAATTCCAAATTTACCCACTTTTGAGGGGCTAATTTAACTATAATATTTATTTAGTAAAAAAGGTGAAATAACTAATTAAAAAATAATAATAATATAAAATAATATAAAGTGACACATGGGGGTGATGAATATTAGGTTGATTAAATATTTAGTTAAAAAGAGAAAAAATGTGGTAATGCCACCTTAGAGGGGGTGGTGAATAATTCAAAATATTTTTATTTTTAAAAATGAATAAATATCTAATTTTACATGCGAGGGTGAGGTGTCACCCCTCTTAAAGTCTATAAATATAGAAGGACTCTCATGGTATGAGGGGGGGAATCCAGAAAAGTAATGAGATGATGCCAAATCATTCCAGAAACTCTAAAATAGATATCTAGGTTAGCTTGACCTGGTTGAGTAAGGTTCGAGTGGTGTTGGAAGGAAGAGTGGATTATATTATTCCCTGGTCACTCTTAATTTTCCTATTATTCCTCTATTGTTGTATTTGGTTATTCCTTAATTTTTCTTACAACTCAAGGGTTCCAGAGGGATATGTTATAACAAGATTTGCCCCACCATTGCTATCTTTCACAGAGGGCCTTTTTCCATTTCCCTATGCAAACTTGTCATCCATTTTTTATGAATCCAGAGCCAAAAATACACATTTTTCCACATATACGCACCCTAAATTCTATACAACATGCATATATGCAGGCTGCTCCACTACAGTCCGCGTACATCAGGATTTGTGCTAGAAAATACAAAATGGAGTTGGGTTTCCATGTCATGACAGGAGATCTCTGATCCTTGGCCTTCCACATACTGGAAACATTCTGACTCGGCCCTTCAGTTGCATTTCGAAGACTATAAAATCACAATTTCGAGCTATGGAAAGGAGGAGAAAGCATTCAACTTTGAGAGAAAAGTTACTCTGGAGAAATTACTTCATATTGAGTCTACATCCTTTTGTCCCTCAAATCTGAACACAATGTTCATCCCCCAAGCTCTTTCCCTATTGTTGAGAGAACCTCATTGTATCTTTCCTATGAGCTTGCCTTTGGTGGAGGATTGAAGTGGTGGAGGCCTAGTTGGAAGGAACTTGGTTCGTTGGTTTCAAACCGTGCCGACACGGATGTTTGTAATGTTGTCACTTATGCTGATCAATTATTAATAGAAATACTCCTTTCCCATCCTATTGGTATCGTGCAAATATATGATTATTATCCATGGGCATGTTTGTAATGTTTATTAATGGATTATGTTATCTAATGTGCTAACCCCTTTATACTATCACCATGTACTTTCTATGCTTGTGTGTTGGGAACTTATTGCAGGTATAAATCTTTGGGTCGAAGTGCTCAATGGTGGAACATCATCAAACGTTGGATCGAGGTAGGCCTCTTTCTTACCTTGCACATTAGTTTATATAGCATACAATGGAATTGAGTTGATTTCTGCAGTCGTACCTGTTTGTTGTGGTTTACCCTTGGCCATAGAGAGTTTTTCCCCTGTAACAGGAGAAGTTATCGAAGTTCTTCCTGAATAAGGTTGGGTGGTGAGATAATTTGTCTATTAAGTTGGAAGGTGGAGCACTACAGAGTTTGTATGCAATTGTTTTGGTGAACTAATTAGTGATTTCAAATTAGATCTGCTGCAAAGATTTGATCAACAAGTTTCAAGTAAAATTTTAGTTGTTTAAATTTAGTATTTTATGTTATTTTATAAATATGGAATGATTTCTAATTACACCAAGATTGGTAGTTTAAATTGTTAACATCTAGGTTAATTATTGAGTTATGGACAAAACCTATTTTAGTTAACATTTCAGGAATCTGGATAGTTGTGTGGAATTGTGGAAGAAATCTTATGCAGGGTTAAAGAAAAAGAATTTGTTAGTGAAGATGAAAATGATTCTCTTCTATTTCTTCTATTTATTCTCCTTATTGTACAAATTTCTTCATAGAAGTGAAAGTTAAAAGAGGGCATGCAAGAGGGTTCAGGAAATATGGTTAATGGATTTAATTGTTTTTATTTATGTAGATCATGGAAATTATATTTAACATGCATATGTATTATTGCGTTGATGTTGAAGCTTGTTGGTGGCTATAGGTGTTACTGTTTGTGCCATATATTAGATTATCTATGTAAACATATTTTATAGAGTTAATTTATTTGTGATTTAAATAAATCCATTTTTGGAATGTTTATGTTTTGGTTCAGTGAAAACATAGTGTGTATTCATAACAAAAGGACCCTTCTCCCCCATTTTAAGTTCATAAATCATGTTTTTAGAAGCTAAATTGTTAATATGTGTGATTTACAAAATTTGGTTATGCCCTGTGGAAATCATATTACTGTCGATTAAAGAAAGATGTTAGTTATTCTTTATTCTCTCTATTTTGTCTCTCCATTTTTTTTTCCCTCTTTCATGAATCACCCCTTCTCGTTTTCATTTTCTCTTTCTTTGTTTCCTTGGAAGACGAAAATTGCAACAACATGTGCTAGAATACTAGTGTTGCAAAACAAGTCTTACAACACTGGTGTTATAGTAACATGATTCACAGCATGGGTGTTGCAACAACAGGTGTTACAACATGGGTGTTGCAGAAATAGATGTTATAAAATTTATGTTGCAACAAGATGAGTTACATCATAGGTGTTGTAGCAATGTATGTTACAACATTGGCATTGCAACAATGCGATTTACAACACAGGTGTTGCAAAAACAAGTGTTACAACACTAGTGTTGCAACAACGGGTGTTACAACAATGATGTTGCAATAATGATGTTGCAACAATGATGTTGCAACAACATGATTTATAACATGCGTATTGCAGCAATAGGTGTTGAAACACTAGTGTTGCAACAACATGAGYTACAGAATTGGTGTTACAACATTGGGAGTTGCAAGACTTATTCCACCCTACTATTTTCTAGCTTGAAAATGAAATGTTTTTTGTTGATGTAGAATACCTAGGTTTGTAAGCATGTTGGGAGTTTAATTAAATGATGTTGTAGATTTAGAGTTTGTTTGAAAATTTCTTGATTAAAAATAACAATAGTTATAGAGTTTGTAAGTACACAAAGTGACTGATTAAGTGCCTCAATGATTGTAAAAGTTGCATGTACGCAAGTGTTTAATTGCCCCAATAGTTTCATCTTGCATGCATATAAAGTTTTGAATATGTAACTCTTGGATGTAGATTTATAAGTCTGATATCTACTCTTGATTTAAAAAATCCATGGATTTTTATGATGAAGTTAGAATACATTTTTGTAAGTATATTTTGAATTAAAGTTGGAGGTTGCAACATATTGTGTGCATGCTTGTAGGAAATAATATGTTCATGATTACTTAGAACATATTTGGAAATGGTTTAAAAGAATGTGTTTATGTACATGTATACACAATTATAATCATGGTTATAATTACATGATATATGAATTAATTTGTAGTTGTTTAAAATTAAATAAAAATTGTTTTACCTATACTAAGCCTAGCTCCTGATGTGTTGTTGGTAAGTAAGGTGGGACATTACACTTAGGAAGAAGGAGTTAAAAGTTTATTCTAGAAAAAATAATGTTCCCCAAGCCCCTCCTAATAATCCTAGATTTCCTCGTCCAAGACCTCCTATACCATCAAATGATAAAGTTCCTCCTCAGCCAACATTACCTAAGAATGATTAGATAGATTTGCACATTAATATGGTTGGCACATTGGGAAAAGTTAATATACATGTACCTCTCAAAGAGATAATCAAGATTCCCTTAATGAGAAGTAAGGTATAAATATTTCTGAATATATAAGGTGAACTTGGGATCCTCCTATATTGTTACAAGCAAACCATCTTAGGTGAACCAATGAGGATTACCCACCTTTCTTTATTACCCTAGAAATAAATAATACATGGCCTAGAAATTTCATGCTTGATTATGGGGCATCTAAAAATGTCATGACATTGAAGGTCATGAAACAAATGGGCTTGTAAATCAAAATACCTTATGAGAATTGTTGTGGAATTGATTATAAGGAAATTTAGGTATATGGTTTGATAGAAGACTTACTAGTTCACCTTGCAAGATATCCCGAGATAGTTATTGTGATGGATGTTGTAGTCCTTGATGTGCCTGATAATTGGGGAATTATTTTATCAATACAGTGGAATACAATGTTGAGTGGTACTTTACATATGGACCTATCATATGCCACCATTTTCATAGAAAAAGAAATCAATGCTCTTTTATACAATCAACCATAGAAGAGAGCCAATGTGGAAGATCTTGAATATGATTATGAATTCAATTATTTCCTAGAGGAAGACCATTCCTTGAATCCTATAGATTCCTCTCTTAGTATTTACCTAGATAACCTCCCTCAAGAAGTATATATATTGGATGAATTATGGCCTAAGAAGGAGTATTATCAAAATAAACTTGACAAATACAAAGACAAAGAATTGGGTTCCATTACAATTTTGAAAAGGGGAAATGAAACAAAGTTTCATAAACATTATCAAAGGAAAATTTCCCCAATGAGGTCCCATTTTCCTACTTTGGAACAAGAGAAAAATATTCAAGAAGAGAAGAAAGTGAGTGATTCCAAAGAGGAAGATTTAAAAAAAAGAAAATTGGTAGTTATGTGGGACAAGAGAGGGAAAATCGAATATGAACAAGGAGTTTGATGATCTATGGAAAGGTCCTTATAAATTCAAAAAGAAATATGTCGATGATTCTTGTTACTTGTCTATGCTAGAGGGAAGGATACTACCACAACCCATTAGTATGTCCCTTATCAAACACCATAATGAGGAAGAGACCTGACTTCTTGAATATTAAGCTTAGGGTGGGTAGATAGACTAAGTAGGTCATGTTGTGTTCTTGCATTGTTCTCTTTTAATTGCTATTGTTCATTACTTTACTATGGATTCATGTTGTTTTCTCGCTACATTGAAATATTTTACACCATCAGTTGGTATCCTTATACCTTATCCTTGCACCCGATTACTATGCCTATCGTCATATCTACCCATATTCATGAAGATAATGTGTCTAACAAGCTTGATGAAATAAAATGTTGTTGATATTCATAATTTCGCTTGTTTTTAATGATTTAGAAAGGATTTGGATTAATGTTCCTAATAAAAGTTTTTGAGAGTTTAGTCCTTGTACCTAGTGTTCAGTTCTTGCACCTGACTTCCATGATAAACATATGTGTGCACACACAAATGGAAAATGGCCACAAGGGTTTTGAATATCTAGATGCCATCATGATGTGTGTCCCTTGGTTCTCTCCTAGGTCTCATATGGTATCCTCCAACTCATGTTCAACATTATTGTCAAATTTAGTAGCAATTTTCAAACAAAAATATTTAAACACGATTTCCAATTTGATGGAGACGAAGATGGAAAATCTAAAACATGGGTTTTGTGCAGAACACGTCCATTCAACTAGCTGATGAGAGGTATTCTAAGATAACCAAGGATCTGAAAGACAAGGGAAAATATCTAAATTGGGTTTTCCCAAATTTCTTGTTATGACCACCTTCTCCATTTTTCTAGACAAATGGATGGGCCTAGCCATAAAAGGGGCCAAATCAATTTGTTCTCAGCTATTTCATGTTATGTAGAATGATTTGTAATTAGATCCTTGTTTAAGTTTGCAACCAAGACCCACCAAAATGAGATAAACAATATATTGTAAGTTCTGATTTGAGGGGAATTAGTTATGATCCACTCCATTTCTCTAATATGTATTTATACAACAATAGAATAGAGGGCGAGGAAATCATTGATGATTGATGTAAGAGAGAGTAGAATCCATGCTTGGATATTTGTAAACTCCAATTTCAGTCCATAATAGTCAACTGTTGATATTCTATTCTCGTTCTTGAAGTGCTCACTTTGTTTGTAAGTTTTCCCACAATGTGTGCTAGGTTTGGTAGGGCCCCCATTTCACGGCATGCATTATGTTTATTTATTTATAGTTAGATAGTAGATTTGATTTCCATTTCCAAATTTGTTAAGTGCCTTCTATTTATCAATATTTTTATTTTTCTAAACACGTAGATGCAATTGCTCAGAACCAAAGATAATTTTTTTAATCACATTTGTTTGAAAGTACAAGAACACTTGGAATTATCCAATGAAAGATTGTACTTGGATTCGGTTAAGTGTAAATGACATTCACAGTGAATGGATGGAAGATTCTCGTTTCCAGGGAGGTGCTGAAGGGATCAAAGAATTTACATTTGTGTTTCTAAACGTAATTTGGTTGCACCAACATTTAATACTTAGAGGAGGAGAAACAATATGACATAAATGTTCCCTCAATTCATAATTTTTGAAAGGGTTCTATCCCACCACATTCCTTTAGTGAGTTTCTCTAGTCCCTTGTCATGTTGTTCCAATGTGTCTTATTTTGGATTGATAAATGGAAAGGAGAATATTCTCATGTCAATATACATCTTGGTGAAAACAGAGCCTTAGTAGTGTGAGTTGTCTGAATTCATGCTGTGCTTTGGAATTTTTCTTGTGTGGTGTGCAAGATTTCATCTATTTTCTTAAAGTTCTTGTTTTTGGTTTATAATAAATCCATACACTAATACATGTGTGAGACAAGGATTAGAATACCATCCATAAGAATGTAAACTATGCTCAAGCATTTGTTGAGTAAATGAGGACATACCCTACAAGGATATTTTCAAATCCTTGTCCACACTCCAGAGTTGCTACTAGGGACGAGTCTAAAATTCAAGAAGTAGTAGAGGAACCAGGGATCCATGAACATAATCTACAGGAGGAGGATCTAGAAGTTTCTTCTAGTATTCCTTGTGAGGATATAGAAGAGATCAAAGAGTCATGGACCAAATAATATGAAGAGAATATATTAGAGCCAACGATACAAGATATTTTGGCATGTTTATCACCAGATCCTTTGTGTATTATGGAGTGTGAAGACCATATTTCCAAAGAAATTCATGGCATGAAAATCAAAGAGATCCAAGGAGATAGAGATTACATTGAAGCTTGGTTCCAAACTATGATTGGGCCACAATACCCCTCCATCCTTCAACACTTCTTGGCATCATCCCCACAAGAGAAAATTGCCTCTCATGTCCGGGAAACCATTGAGGTATATTTTTCATACTTAGATATGAGTATGCTTATAAATTTACTATGCATGGATTCATTGGAAGTACTCATACACTTGAAAATAGTTTCCTTTTTTTTCAAGTAGGGTAGGATAGTAGATCAATAAATGCTACATATAGTTATTGGTCCATCTTAAATCACAGTGCAGTGACATTTTCATGTTTTTTTGAATAAGCAGGGAATGCCAACTATTGACAAAGAAACTTGTTGAAAATAATGAGATCTATGTTCCCATACCTGACCTATTCTCCTATAACATATTTATGTTGAGATTGGATTTGTTGTAGGATGATATGATGGTTTTGTACAAGTTAAATTTGCAGAAAATTCTCAGCCAACAAACATCTCAAAGGAAACAATAGTCTTTGCTAGTAGATGCTCAGATGTATTCTTCAGTTCCAATCACCCAACTAATATACTATTTCACTCAGAATCTAGTTCATGTATGTAAGTATAAGATCCAAAGAACTGAGGTAACTCAAGGTAAAGAGGTTTCTAATCCTTTTGATCTATTGAAATGATGGAAATTTATCATAAAAACAACATTTTAATCTTGTTACTCCCTATCCTATCCTATCTACCACTTATCCTTGTAATTTTAACCCATCCTACCAAAACCCACTATTACTCCCTTATAACCTCATCATATGATTTATTTCTTGGCACATTAGAATGATTTCATGTAATCATTTTCCCTTTGATTTTCACCACTCATTCGAATCACTGTAAGGATTCGATATGAGTCTCCTATTCTCTCATTTTTAAAATAGTTTCTATTCAAACTTATAACTTTTTTTTTTCTTTTGCATATCCCCAACTATTGGTTTATAAGTGTTGAAGTAGTATATCATTCTCTCTGCCTGTGAAGACTTGTAGGCTATGTGAAAGAAGAATGGTGAAGCAGGGGGATGATAAGCATGAGCCTATATTCATTGTGGTATTGAAAGTGGATGTTGTTACATTAAGATTTCTAAGAATTGATGAACAAGTTCTTTGCCTAAAACTTGATAGTACAAGCAACTGAAGTTTGGCATTCTGATGTGTATCTTTATTCAGTTTATGATTCACCTTCTAACAATTTTTTTTTTTTTTTTCCATCGCTAAGAGATTTTGTGTTTAATTCAGATCTTTAGAGATTATATTTCTTTCTTTGTAACTTGATTTGATATTATATGTAACAAAATATGAAATCCAATCCTAGCTATTCTATTTTCTTCATATTTTATGGTGAGTTTGGCTAATGTATCCCAATCTATGTGTTGGTGCAGGCCATTTTGGGGAACAATGTAGCAACCGAGGAAGACAAGTAGAAAATGGACCAGAGAAGGAGCATGCGTCAGATAATGAGGAAAAGCCATGTGAGGAAGTAGGAAAAGAAGAAATAACGACACATATCAACATCGCGCTGGAAGTTAGAATGTGGACAAACCTAATCCACTTAGGGTTAGGTTTTTGGTCATGATTGTAACGAGTTTTAACGCACTTTTGTAGTATACATATGTATTTTAAGATCTGAGGAGATCATCTATGTCATGCGAGGAAGTGTTATTGATTGAGCTATCTAGTTGGGGAGATAATTTTGGAGAAGAGTCATTTTTGGGAGATATGCATTGTAACTGAGGGTCAGGTCGCAAGTTGTGGAGCTTAATGTGACACTGGTCAAACTCACTCATACATGTGCATTTCATATGCACTTATGATGTAATGAAAACAATGCAATGACTTGATGAAGACGAATAAAATAGAGAATAATTCTAGATCTTTTTGGACGTAGCCCAGGGGGGGTGAACCATGGTAAAGCTATGCGTCTCTGTGTGGAATGTTGTTTTATTTGTTACAGTTAATTTGTTTATTATGAATGAATGAATCTGGTAGTATTAAAATGTAGTGAGCACTAGAATAGTTTTGATATTTACTATAGGATGAAGTTTAATGAATTAATATGGTTACAATATCATACATATATATTTAATGATAGATATAATGTATTTTGAAGTAAGAATCATGCCTAATATCCCCAAAGAAACATCCCTTCCAAGGTTGTAGACATCTAGGTCCTGCAGCCACCCATAAATCCATCTCGACCGAGACGTCATCGTGCACTCTTTGTGCAGTGTTTCCTTCTAGTCTCCAGAAGGGTCGATGGTTTGTAGGGTGTTGTTGGAAACCTAAGGTAGAACCCAGGTCAACCCAAACATTCCAACAAATGGTTTTGTTTCCTGTTGAAACTCAAAAATACAGATTGGAGGGGATTTGATGAGAAGGACAATGAAGAGAATGTAGTAGTATAAGGGGATGTTCAGGCCATGGAATCCTACTAAGAAGGAGATTGAAATATGGTTGGATAAAAAATATATTGAGTTCACGTAGAAGGACAATAGAAACCCTAAGTATACTCCACGCCAATATTTAGAAAGGTATGTTTTTACTAATCTTCATGACGCATTTTTTCTGCTATTTTTAGAGTTTTTGTAGGAGTGGATATTGAGGTTGGAGGATAATCATTCAACTAATAGGATAAGGCTAGTAGAGTGGAATACTAAGAATATTTCATGGATACAAATAATCAATAATAAATTCACACGTGTAGTGGATTTCTGGCTAGATAGTATTGTTGCAGGATTTATTATTGAGTTTGCAGTCGATACTACAAATTATTACACTGCAGTAGAGAAAGAGGCTTTGAAGGGACCAAGAGGAAGGTATATTTGATCACTTTACATGTCTATCAAGAATTGTTTTCATGATAAAGGAGTGATGACAATGGATTCAGACAACTAAATCACTCTATGTGCATGGGGAAACTAGGGAAAGCACTAAGGACGGTATGAGAAACAGAGAAGGACCTGTATATAGGTCAGAAGAAGGAAGCAATGGACCCCATCATGATGGATGAGGAACAAACCAAGGAAATATTAATGGAAATATCAAGAACGAAACATTGTGGAAGACCCTACTAGTATAACATCAATAGGAAAAATAGGGCACTAGCCGAGTGAGAGGGCTTGGAAAGTGATGAAGAGGAGGTAGAGGATCTTCATGCTACACGAAATATTGAGTAAATCTTGCGCTCCACATATGAGAATAAAATTAGAGGTCAAGGGTCCGGTGTAGGAGAAGGCTCTCCATTTTGGATCATAATTAGTGTGGAACCCACAACCCCATGTGCGACTAAGACATATGAAAAGAAATAAGACTTTAGAAAACCAACAATCAGTGGCAGAAGGATTTTAGTAGGATGAGGGTCCAGTGGAAATTCAATTGGAGGTACGAGTTCAACTAATTTTAGTCAATTATCTACATCGCGCGGAGGTGGTACAACAAATTTTACAATGGTAAGACATGATCCAACTATTCGGTTACCAGAGTTTCATGGAGAATGGTTGGAGGACCCAGATAAGAATTTGTTTATTTGTGAGAATATTTGAGCATCCAAACAAATCACATATGAAGATACAAAATTAGTGCATCTTGCAATCACATTCATAGATCATGCATTGGATTGGTATATGGGCCTCACAGTAAACAGTCCACAAGTAGCACCTACAAATATTGTAGACGTGAAGAAGGAATTAATCAATGAATTTCACCGAACAAGTTTAGAGTATCAATACATGAATGAGATGATAGAAATAAAATAGAAGCCAGGAGAGTCGGTTTGGGAAATCAACCAGAAGTTCAAGAGATTGACAGGTAAGTTGAAATAGCCTATCATAGATATGCTGCATAGGCACCTATTTATTAATTCATTATTGGAATATTTGAAATATCCATTGAGGCAACAAAATTTCCAGACTCAGGTTAAGGCTTTGCAAGTATCCTTGCAATTGGAGGAAAATCAATATAAGCATACATATCCAGTTGTAGAAGAACTGAAAGAATATCTAAAGAATTTGACATTTCAGTTGAATCAAAACAAGGGAAAGAAGAAGAGGGAAGTTGTCTGGTGTACTTTATGCAGAACAAAAGGACATCATAAAAATGAGTTCCCAACATTTTCACAATACTTGGGAGAAGGATTTCCAAATACTTTACCAATATGAGAACCATGGTGTGAAATATGTAGAACACATGGACATGATCCTTATCATTGTCCCATGATGAAAAAGTATCAAAAAATGTCGAAGAGTACATTCTAAAATTTATGCAAGTTTGTAGGACATGAAGACAAGGATTGTAGAACCTTGGAAATAATGAAGGAGAGGACCTCAGATGCATATAGGATGCAGGATGAACATATGACAGTTTCTCTTGTGTAGTAGTACAATAATGTGAAACATTTTGTAGTGCCACCACAATATAATAATGCATAACCACAATATAACCAGGTACCACAGTATAATAAACCACGTCTAGAAAATCAAGAAAACAAATGAGGCTTCACAGGAGGAGGTTGTGGAGGAACAGGATTTGGAGGAGGTAGAGGACCAATAACCTGTCACAATTGTCAAAAACCTTGACACTATGCAAGGGATTGTCCACAACCACCAACAACATGTATGTATTTACGCGCAACAAATCATAATACATAAGACTGTCTAACACTTCTGATAAAGATATAGGAAAAGATGAACCCAAATAACCAGAATCTTCAATGGATTGCTGCAAAAACTAGAGAAGATGATGGGAAGAAAATCAATATAGTTACTATAGGTGGAACCAAGACAAGAGTATATGGAACAAACAAGGACCAAAACCAACACTAGTCGGTCATAAATAATAAAACACCTCAACAACATTTTGATGCATGGAAATAAAATGAGACATTCAAGGTGGCCAGACAATAAATTTTGAAGGAGAATATTGTTTCTACTTCAAGTACAAATCTAGGATATGATGTATCGGTATATGATATGCCTCATCTATTTGATCATACCAACAGAGATCAATCTTCAAAACAAGTAAGTAATTTAAGACACTTTTTGGGGTCTTGTTTGAAGTTGTTGAATGATAAATCATCTATACAAATGTTACAAGGTGTGTCAGAAAAATGCAATTTTGGAGGAGAGATACAATTGGAACATAATAAAGTAAATCATGTCTGTAGGAAAACAAGAACAAATATGGAGTTCATATTGAATGCAAATATTGGATATTTTAACATGGGTGACAACATATAAGATCTAGGGTCTAAATTAAATGTTTTTCCTATGAAAACATGGAAAGATATGGGGAACCTACATTGGGATACTGACCTATTCAATGAAAATTTCCAAATAAAAATATAGTGATACCAATTTTTAGATTGAAGGGCATACTGGTAGATTTAGATGGTGTGTGCACTATGTAAAAAATTGAGGTAATTGATATAGTGGATAACACTACACCTTATCCAACATTGTTAGGACTAGATTGGGATTTTGAGAACCAGGTTATCATCAACTTGAAGACCAGGAAAATGATCTTTGAATCAAGATAATATAGATTCATTGTGGAATTAGATCCTTCAGAAAGAGGAAGATATGTTAAACGTGTGACATATAACTTCATCACAGAAGAGATAAACCAGTTGTATAGAACTACCGCACATGAGGAATATTATGTTATCCCCAAAAAAGATGGAATGCTTAGTTGTAGAAGCATTAGTTCTTGTGATTCATATTCTAACATAGGAATGGAGAATTGGAAACAATGTTTACATGATATATCCACCAGAAGATGTGCAAGAATGACACACACACACTAAGATGGGTTGGTACAGAGGTAAGAGAACCTCCAACATTTTATGGTTAGAATGATTTAGAAGTTTTGGAAAGTCAGAGGTTACTAGTTTTCGATATTACTTTGAAATCTACACCTATAGGTTGGTGGGGTACTCATAAAGAGAATATTTAGAATTGGTATCAATGAAAAATATTACTGCGCATCAGATTTGGAGTAGAATAGGAGAAGAAATACATGAAGAAATATGATGGATTAGGAAAACCTACAGAAAATATAGATATATGTATAATCCAATGGAGATTGGTACCAACAGAGGAGTGGACACATCACTTTATTCATACACTAGAAGGAATCCCAAGGAATTGGTATACATAATTGGAACTGCGCAGAGGAACTGCAAACTGGGGAGGTTTACAATAGAATTTTGTGATCACCTTTGCATTTGAACATGAGAATCCAGAAATAGATACAACATTGAAGTTGATAAAAGAGAGGATATTTGAAGAGCATGAAGTTGAAATAGTAACATCTTATCAAAAACAAAATCGATAGATAGTCATATAATTTTTAAACTGGTACCACATCGCAGAAGATGATCCAACAGAAGAAAACCTGCACGATATTCAAATTACAAATGTTGAAGGAGAAAGACAGGTAGAAGGTCCAAAGTTAGATTCAAAATAATTTTCTGCACCACTGAAGATAAAGAAGGTAAATATTGGAACATAAGAGAATTCAAAGATTGCAAGTATTGGTGACTATTGGGATAATCAAACAGTGGAAAGAATAACAAAGTTACTGTGCAAGTATAGTGACCTATTTCTAGCAACATTTTTAGAGATGAAAGGGGTAACATGAGAACTTGGAGAAATGAAGATCCTTTTGAGACCAGATGATAGAACAATAAGACAAAGACCCTATAGATTGAATCCAGTGTATAAGCATAAAGTGAAGGCATAAATTGATAAAATGTTAGAGGCTGGTGTAATAGAACCCGTTGAAGAATATGAGTGGATTAGTCCTATGGTAGTTCATGAGAATAAGCAAGTGGGAATAAGGATCTATGTATACTTGAGTAAGTTGAATGATTCCTATCTGCATGATCCTTTCCCTACTTCTTTTATATATGAGGTATTAGAGAATGTAGGACGACAAGAAGCATATTCATTTACTAATGGATTTTCATGATGTCAACAGATCAGAATAACACCATAGGATCACCATAAGATCGCATTTTCCACTAAATGGGGGTCATATCACTACACAGTGACGCATTTTGGTTTGTGTAATTCCCTTGTTATTTTCTCAAGGGTAGTGGTAGCTGCATTTAAGGATTTTATTCATAAATTTTTGGAAGTTTATATGGATGATTGGGCAGTGTTCAAATTATTAAAGGATCATGTTGAAGTGTTAAGATTGATTTTGTATAGGTGTATATAGTGTCAAATTTCATCGAACATTAAGAAATGCATATTCAATGCACCATTTGGAATTTTTATAAGGTATATGGTGTGTAAATGTGGTCTGTTGGTTGATCCTGCAAAGATTGTTGTCATTGTTAATTTATCACCACCTACATCAGTGCGTCAGTTAAAATATACACTTGGTCATACATGATACTATAGGAAGTTCATAAAGAGCTCTCAAAAATTATTGCGCCCATGGAAAATTTGTTAAAAAAGGATATCAAGTTGCAGTGAAATGATGAGTGCCAACAGAGTTTGGACATCTTGAAGGAGAAAATGGTGACGACGCCAACTCTGGTGTTTCAGATTGGTCAAAGGATTTCCATGTTCATGTGGATGCCTCTTCAATATCACTTGGAGCAATATTAACACAACCAGGAGAAGGTGATATAGATCACTCAATAGCATTTGAAACTAGGAAGATATCATATTATGAAAAAAAATTACAATACAACAGAAAGAGAAGGTTTGGCTATGGTGTATGCATTGTAGATGTTCAAACATTATTGGTTAGGCCAAAATTTTAAGATGTTCACAGATCACTCTGCTCTTAAATACTTGGTCAACAAGCCAATGTTGGGGGGAAGCAAGTAGATGGTTGCTTTTATTTCAATAATTTGATTTTGAAGTAGTTGTGAATCCTAGAAGATTAAATGCAAGGCTAGATCATTTATCCATGATAACCAATGGGGAGGAACCAAGCAACTTGGAGGACAATTTTCCTGATGCACAACTCTTTTCAATACCAATTTTCGATGAATATTTTGTTGATATTTTTGAATTTTTGAGTACAATATTTTCCCCAAAGGAATATACCACTATGCAGAAGAATAATTTGGTTGTTAGAGCTGCAGATTATCAACTTATTGCAAGACACTTGTATAAACTAGGAGCATAAAATATTTCAAGTAGATGTGTTATGGAACATGAATGCCCTATCATCTTAGCAGAATCACATGGAGGAACAACTGGATCACTTTATGCATGGAATTCTGCTGTGCAGAAGATACTATGCACTTGATTATGGTGGATAATAGTTTATAAGGATGCAAAGGAGTATTTCCAGGCTTGTGATATCTGTCAAAGGGTGGGAAATCCATCCAAGAGGGATGATATGCCATTAAGACCTCATGTAACCCTTAAAGCATTTGATAAATGGGAAATTTACTTTATATGTCCAATTAATCCACTAGTTAGAAGATTAAGAGCAAGGTATATCATCTCAGCGAAAAAATATTTAACTAGATGTCCTGAAGCAACAATAGTAAAAGATTGCAGTGCAGAGACTGCAACGCACTTCCTATTTGAACATGTAATTACAAGATTTGGATGCCCTAGGATTCTAATGAGCGATTAGGGAACTTATTTTATTAACAATACCATTTAGGAAATGACTAGATAATTTGAGATATACCATCATAGGAGCACTCCTTACCATCCTCAAGCTAATGGAACAGTGAAAGAATTAAATAAGATTTTGGAGAATGCCTTAACCAAGATTTGTAATATGAACATGGATGTTTGGGATTTGAAGATACCAACAGTATTATGGGATTATAGAACTACATGCAAGAAAATAGTAAAGAAGACACCATTTAGATTGGTGTATAGTTAGGAAGAAATAGGCCCTTTGGAATATTTGACACCTAGTCCGCGCATTGCAGCCATTACAAACATGAAATAAATATGTGCAACCCAAGAAATATTGTCTCAACTCATGGAATTAGAAGAAGACAAGATTATGGATGGTTTCCATCAGGAAGTACAGAAAGAAAAGCATAAATATTGGTATGATAGATACATCAAGAAGAAGAACTTTAAGGAAGGAGATCTGGTTCTCCTCTATGACAATAAATACTTACAACAGCTAGGGAAATTCAGGATGCATTGGCTAGGGCCATATGAAATAAAGTCTGTCATAGATGGAGGTGTTATGAAGCTGTAGGATTTAACAAGAAAAGAGATGCAAGGATTGGTGAATGGTAGTTGACCGAAAATGTATAGGGTCAATCGATCTAGTAACCCTTAGTAGTTGTCATGCAGAAAATTAGAGTTGTACATAGTAGGACTTAAAAGAAGAAAAATAAAAGAAAAAATGAGTAAAAGAAGAAAAAGAAAGAAAAAAATTGGAAAAGAAGAAAAATACAAAAATACGAAGTATATAGATAAGTGGTAAACATGAAGTTGGATAATAGTGCATGCAATAGACAGTATGTGGTGAGACAGAACATGATGACATTGTGCTCCAGAACAAGTGACTAGATAGAAAAATCCGTGTGTTAATAAAGAAAGAAACTGAAAAAAAAGGAAAAAGGTAGTGGCTAGAAAAAGTTCAGCGCGACAAAGAATTTATGAAGGGACTTATAAAAGAAGAAATCGTGCACAATAAGACTCATTGTGACATTAAGAATATGAGAGATAAGGAGAGAAAACTTGTCGTGAACATGTGTTGTCGAGGTGATTTGGAGAAGTATTCAGTGAAGATTCAAAGAATTTTTTTTATGATTTACAAGAATGGTGCCACCAAAGGTTAGAGCTCCCAGTAGAACTATAGGGAAAAGATGCAGTACCATGAGATCTCCACAAGAGAAAGTATCCAAAGAAACAAATCATATTCATTCAGAGGGAGTCTTAGACATGAATTCCATTCCTTCACCAGTCATCGAGCCAGAGAGTCCTACACTTGTAGAAGAACTGTAGATTCTAGCAACATAAGATATGGAGGTCAAGACGCGGGGAGAGATAAAACACCCCAGCACAAAATAGAACCCTGTGCAACAACTCAGATTAGGAGCTCTACAATAGATGGATGAACACGATGATCAAATAACAGAGTTTGATGATCCTAGAGGACATGTCGAAGAAGTGCATAACCTTATTGCAGAACCAATGCACCAGTCAGAGGAAGTTATGGTGGAAGATGTTACAAGACAACAATATTTAGACAAAGAAGACAAAAATGATGCACACCAAGAAGCAGGGCCATTGACAATGAAAACAAAGACAAGGGGAAAGTAGACAATACAAATATCGTTTCACAAATAGAAAGAAGAAACATTGACACTACCACACATACAAGAAGGATTCACGATCATTCATGGCATATTATGATGTGTGGATAGATTGAGGTATTCAGACCATGATATTGCAGACATGGACAAGTTCCCTGAGTTTGCACCACATGTATATATGGAGAACAAAGGTGCAACTTCATCATGGGTTCCAATTTTAGAGCCAAAGCAATGGATAGCAGGGTTTTATAACACAAGTATCATGAACATGTTAGAAATTACCCATTTTGGGAGGGGAAAGGATCTCATGCCTGTGTGAAAAAACTATTGGCCTTGGTGCATGGAGGATTTCTATGGATGGACATACCAATATGAATAGATGTAGATTTACTTATAGATATTACAGGGTTGCTAATATGTTAAGCCCTAATATTGGCTCATTACCCCTTAATTGGGGCATATTATATTAGTAATGTTATTTTATTTATGTCAGCTTTAGGCCATTAGTTGTAATTATACCTCCTAGTCTCCTATATATACATAGGAGACATTTTCATTTTGAATCATCTTGTACTTGAACATTTAAGTGGGGTAAAAGGAGGTTTCCCCCTTGAAGAGGCTTATTATCTGAAATTATCTCTTTTTCAAGGCGTTGAGTACTTTTTCTAAGGTTTTTCTATGCTATATTGGTATTTGGTTCTTAACATATGGTATCAGAGCTCAAGGTCTTGGGGTTTCGCTGCTACATCTGAGACACCTTGGCATTTTCTCTATAACTTTTTTTCTACAACGTTTCAGAAGAAACGGCTTGGAGAATATTTATTAGATGGATCAAGGTACGTTGGATTCAAAATTCAGATCCCGAGGCCTTACACTTTCAGAGATACAACCTATACAAGATAGGGTTTTGGAATCATCCTAAATGAGTCATTGCTGAATTTTCGCTATAAATTTTTTTTCATAACGTTTCAGACCCTGAAATTCAGAGGCTATTTACAGAAATTAGTAAGGTATCAGTGGTAAAAATTTCAGCTTCTGGGTCATCTTAAATTTGTATATACACCCTGTGTAAGATAGGGTATCTAACTAGTCCTATTGACTAGTCTCAAGAAGGTGTTCCAGGTAAAATGATCATAACTTCTTCCTAGAGTATCCAAATTGAGTGGAACTAGTTTTATTGGATTTTGGAAAGTCTGTAGTATTTCTAGTGTGAGTTTCAAAATTTTATATCAATTATTTTGTGTGGGGCAGACTATAAAATTGAGATCTCCTGGAAAGGACAAAAATTGGCAAGTTGTGGGGAAGTTACCGTAAATTCCACTTGGAACATCCAATTTTGATTAGACCTGTGGCATTGCAGAGAAGAAATATTAGAGAACTAGATAAAAGAAAGTTTCATACCCAGAAGGGCTAAAACTTGGGAGATACAACAAAAGAAATATTGTCTAGCAGAACCACCTCAGAATCAAGGTTCAAAAGTGATACTTGGCCAACATGCCACCAAAAAAGGGAACTTCTACACCAACTAAGCCTCCAGAAAATCCTACTTGGACTCTTGATGAAGGTGAAAAAATTCATAGGGACATAAATGAACTACAAAAGAAGATGGATTCAATGGAAGCTAAGTTGGATACTAAGATGGATTCAATGGAAGCTAAGTTGGATACTAAGATGGATAGTTTAAAAGGGGAGATCATGGAAGTATTGAAAAATTTCGTAACAGAGAAGACACCTGAAAGTGAAAATGCATCCCATGAAATTCATGATGAGGACACAAGGAAGGTGAATCAAGAATGGA
>JASDQU010736534.1:12618-27088 GCA_032191745.1 Picea mariana
GTGTTCTAAGAAGCAATATATGATGGTTCTATCATCTATGTAAGTTTATTATTTTAGTACTATCCTAGACGAAAAGCATATTTTCTAGAATAGGATCACTCTTGATCAGTTAGGTCTTCCTCAAAAAGGTCTAGTTATCCCCCATTTCTAGGGATAACTAAGGAGATGATGTCTCGGGGCCCACAGGTAGCAGACATGGAGTACCAAGAGGTGGATGAGAAGGAAAGGGCCCCTGTCATACCTCACAACACCATCTAATCAATGGTGGCAACATCCACCACACCTTCTTATCCTACAGAGGACAACAAGTCTTGCTCCATGAGGCAACAAGTCTGGTATTGTGGTAAGTGTCATTTTAATATTTGAAGCATTTAAACATGTTGCAAAGGATCCTTTATTGATTTTGAAAACATTTTCTTGGAACTTATTCATTTTTCCCTATTTCACCTTGATGAGTGTCATGGTTTCCTAGTAAGTGGACACCCTTAGGGAAAGGGTTGCTACCATGGGGTCTCCTTGAAGGGTCATCATACCATTCTCACTCATACTTTCCAACTTCCATCACTTCTTACCCTCTATCTCCCGACCTTTTAGGTTTTCGTTCTTATTGACTCAAGAAGGACATGTAACTCATTTCATGGGAAGAAGGGCCCATTAGGCTCGGAGGTGCCCTAGAAAAAACCATCATGCAATAAAGGCTTGCCCTGGGATCCCAAGAGAAATGAATTTCTTCTCAAAAACTAAAAGTAAGGGACACATAAAAAAAATACATAATCAAGTACTTAAACTTTCCAAGGTATTGTGTTTGTGGGCTATGCATTTCCTTTTTAGTTTCCCTTATTGTCTTCAACTTGGAAGGGCATGCGAACCAAAGTAGAGTGTATGTGGGCTATTCATTTCTTTTTTAGTTCCTGTTATTTTCTTCAACTTGGTGACACATGAAAAGTAAATGGCTAACAAAGGAATTGGAGAAATATTCCTTAAAAAACAAAAAGAGAAAGCATGTGTGGCTATCCCTTAACAAAGGCGCCCATAAATGAGACAATACAAGCCCTTGTATGTCATGAAACCCCATAACTATAAGTCTAACCCCATTCACCTCACATTAAATACATGACTTAGAGAGGTTTGTCCTTGGGTGTAATATCCCTGACCACCCAGGTCGGGCAATGCTACTCCAGAAAACACTCGGATACCATACTGTAACATACCCAGCATCCATCTGAGCTATGCCACATAAATTTTTCGATCTGCATGCAATTAAAACATATACACACAGAACTCTTGCAGAACTTTATATATAAACTCAAAACAAGAAAACACATCTTTTATAAATGCATAGATTCATATGGAATTAACAATAAACATATAAATGCAACATAGACATGAAATACCCATAAATATAAAGACAGGTATAAACCACACATAGGATAAACCCATAAAATAAACATATAATAATAATGCAACATGTAATTTAACACACAATTGACACGTATCTTGTAAAAATGTCACCAACTGCGTGCAGACCTTCCACGAAACTCCCAACCTTAGACCACACTGCTCATCATTCTTAGCAGTGGGTCACCCCTGAGCTGGGACTAAACTCCACCTGGGTAAATGGATTCCTAACTAGGATGATGTATCACAAAAAACAGGAAATACTCCATTACAGGTGCCAAATCAAACTAACATACTACAGTCCCTCATTCCCCACATGCCCGTCCCACCCCAAGAAGTGTGCCCCTTCTCTGCTCAAAGTCCCTCGGTTGGCCCACTTCCCTTCCAGGGCTTCAGCAATAGGCCGAAAATGAAGTCTCAGAGCCCTGTAGCTGCAGTTTAGCACCTTCCAGAAATCAATTCCCAGTAATTCTCTCACCTAGAGAGATTGCTCACGGGCCTGACAACCCACTTCTTCAGTCCAGCTCCCAAGCTAACCAGGTACAGGTACATGTATAGGTATGGGTATGGTACTGGTTTAGGTATGGATACAAGTACAGGGACGTACGAAGAACAACTCAATCAGTGTGTGAATGATGATGGAATGATAGGAAAATGAACTAAGTCCAAAATATATGTATGCATGTTCCCAACTTGACATTGTCATGTTGGGAGATTTTGGCCCGCTTGTCCCCATCCTTAGAACTTAGGATAAAATAATTATCCATACTTTATACTTTAAGGAATATTAATATAATATTCATTTTTGGCTTAAGCTCCCTAGCTTATCCCTTTTCCTTAACATTTATCCCCCCCCCCGTTTCCTTAACTAGTGGAGTTTAGTCCCCCATACTATTTTATCATGGCCGGTCTACACACAACGATGTATTTTATATTAATGATAAGACATATACAAAAATAGGCACATTGGCCTTTAGAATCTAGGCTCTCCGGCCTAATTCAACACATAAGCCTCCTATCTTATAATAACTGGCTCACCAACGTATAAAACACAACATATACACAAAGGCTCCCTGGCCTCAAAATCGCGCGCACTTAAGCTTGATGTGTGCAGTATCCTGGAATACACACACTTCATCATTTTAGTGCGCAGTACATGTGCGCACTATACTATGGAAGGTGCATGAAAAATTATATCAATAGCTCACCAACTTATATGCATTTTTACATTTACATTTATAATTTGGGGTTCAACCTAGGGGTATTACAATCCCCTCCCCTTATTTATGCACTATCCTCAATGCATTATATACCATGTACAATTCAAATTCTTTAAAAATATCCAAGCTTTAGCTATTGGAAGATTGTTATCCATCTGGTGCTCTACTTTCCAGCACCAATTCTGGGATTCATACTGCATCTGGAAGTCAATTTCTCTATTCCATAGAGCTGCTTTAGGAAAGAATTCAACTCATTGTTCCTTATTACATGCTTCATTTAAACTTCATTGAAGCAACGACTAGTTGTCGATCCATGACGTTCCACCCAGCCTTAGATATCACCATTGATAAATTCTCTGCAGTGTATCACCCTCGAGTAGGGCTATGCCTCCATCAGGGAAATGGCTTCCCAAGATAACCATGGACCACAATAAATATCAACATGGTCTAGGCCAAGTTACCAAATCTCAGCAACACTCCAACTAATGGTCTCCCTTCCCCACATTCCAGTACAACCAAGGTAGTATGCACCTTCACTGTCCAATAGTTCATTGGCTGCTCAACTTCCCTTCCAAGGCTCCAACACAGGCTGGACAAGAAGTCTCAGAGCACTGTGGCTCCAGGAGTTCCAAATTCCCTTAGAGTTCTCCAAGTACCCTTCAGGCCTCATACCAGGGAAACTATCCCCACACTTCTCCCTCTAGGGCTCCAACATTCTCTAAGGAAACCCAAGGAGAAGTGTAAACACACCCAAATCAACCAGGGATCCACAGGCTAAGATTCATTGTCTCCAATCAACATCTTCCCCATAGATTCTGTTTGTAATCAACATTCCAACTTTAATAAATATCATCTCATATGCATCACACACATGTCGTTATCATGAGAGAACATAAAGAATTCATTTAGGAACTCAAACTTAGTTCAAAGGGAATTCAACTTTTCTCCAAAACATGCAATTCTATTTCATAATTCTTCTTGGTTGTTTCCATATTATGAATGCAACCTTCCTTGTGGTTTTCCACAAGCACCAAACTGCATACCATTTTTCCTACAATGCTTCATCTTGCATACAACCAACAACCTGACAGTATTTTCTGTACATCATAATTCAATTGCAACGTGTACAAAACCTTATGCAGTGATCTTAGAATTGTCTGCACCTAGAAATTCAATCAAAATTACCAAACAATTTATTAGATAGAATGAATCATCATTCTATGCATATGCATGTTTGCAATTAATAACAGTAAGTTCATTATTTTAATTACCAAACCTCAGCAACACTCCAACCAATGGTCTTCTTTCCCCACATGCCTGTACAACCAAGGTAGTATGCACCTTCACTGTCCAACAGTTCATTGGCCGCTCAACTTCCCTTCCAAGGCTCCAACACAAGCTGGACAGGAAGTCTCAGAGCATTGTGGCTCCAAGAGTTCCAACTTCCCTTAAAGGTCTCCAAGTACCTTTCAGGCCTCATATCGGGGAACCTATCCCCACACTTCTCCCTCTAGGGCTCCAACCTTCTCTAGGGAAACCCAAGGAGAAGTGTAAACACACCCAGATCAACCAGGGATCCACAGGTTAAGATTCATTGTCTCCAATCAACATCTTCCCCAGAGCTTCTCTTTCTAATCAACATTCCAACTTTAATGAATATCATCTCATCTGCATCACACACATGTAGTTATCATGAGAGAACATAAAGAATTCATTTAGGAACTCAAACTTAGTTCAAAGGGAATTCAACTTTTCTCCAAAACATGAAATTCTATTTCATAATTCTTCTTGGTTGTCGCCATAATATGAATGCATCCTTCCTTGTGGTTTTCCACAAGAACCAAACTGCATACTATTTTTCCTACAATGCTTCATCTTGCATACAACCAACAACCTGATAGTATTTTCTGTACATCATAAGTCAATTGCAATATGTACAAAACCTTATGCAGTGATCTTAGAATTGCCTGCACCTAGGAATTCAATCAAAATTACCAAACAATTTATTAGATAGAATGACTCATCATTCTATGCATATGCATGTTTGCAATTAATAACAGTGAGTTCATTATTTTAATTTTCTGAACATAAATTTTTTGTAGTCACTATTCCTGTGACTACCTAACTTGCAACTTTCCTATTGTAATGTTTAACAATTCCTCAAATGTTCTCAATGTTCTCAACTTCATGAGTTAGCAACATTTCATCCATTAGTATAATTATTTCCATGCAAAAACATAAATACATTCACTCACAAAATGCATTCATCAAAATGCAGTTAAGTATACAATTCCATCATGTATGAGGGCAACTCTGCCACTTACTAGGCATGAGTGCAACTCTCAATGCCTATTTATTCAATGCACCTTTGCATTTATTTTCAGAATGATCTTTATCTAAGTCATGTATCTCACCATCCATAAATTGGAAATTTAGCCAATGTCTTGACACATTCTCCACACACTTCCCATTGTCTTCACAATTACTTGGATTCCTTCATTTTCGACCTGAACACTACACCAAGAATACAATTATGTGGTGTTTATTAGAGTCAGAAAAAAGGTTGCAGTCCAAGTTTTATTTAAAGGTAGGAAGCTTATTGGGTATTTGTGTGGAACATAACCTTTCTATATCCATACCTTGCCATATCCAACCATGTCCTGGTCTCATACATGACTAGCTTTCCTAACATCATTCCTATAACAAGTTCTTATCTTTTGTTTCTTTGGTTATTACCTCATAACCAGATTAACATGAAATGCTACTATTTCAGTGTGTGCATTCAAAAGCTAAAAATATTTGACAACTATAACATGCCTCTAGCCTTTACCACACCTAATGGTAACTTATTCCTGTTAATGCACTTAAACAATACCATATTGCATATTATAAAAATTCAATTTGGGGAAATTCTTACCTGAATTTCCCTTTGGCAATTATTCAACATAATTTCAAAAGAGAAATACTTACCTGCATCGCTTCCATTAAATGAATTTAATGCTACCTACTTAGTTGATGATAGTAGAAGCTCGAATGCATCTTTATCAGTCTTATAATCAACATTCCATCTTTTTGTTGCTTCCTTCCATATGTAGCAACATTATCAACAACACTTGCAAGCATGTAAGCATTCTCTTTTTATGGTTGTTCCAACAAGCCATAACATACTTATTGCTACATTAATTGCAACAAATTCTTTCTCCATGTATCACTTCTCCTTGTTTATCCCAGAAGTCTTTCATTCTTTCAGATTCCTAAATCTTCACGTGCTCTTTTCTGTAACCACTGTGCATGATTATTTCTAATCTGAGCACTTTCTAGCCAAATCACTCTTGGTTTCCTTTGCTTTTCCATCCAAATACTAAACTGATATTAACCCTCAGCTTTTATTTATTTCCTAGATCCATATATCCCAACTTATACTTGGATGAATTATAATTCCAATCATGTTGTCTTATAGACTTTGGATCTTCAACATCCATTTACTTTTTGGACTAAACTACTTCATCTCTTTCTTGACTGAATACTTTAGTATTTGGGTTTTCCTTGCACTCTTCTCTTCTCCTTGCCAACTAGCCTCAAACTTGGCTTGCATAGCCAATCTCTAGCATACTGTAAGGATGCACATATGCCTCCTTCTCTAGCTGCATAGCATTAATTAAAAGTACTTAATACTTCTTTTAATTTACCATCATAATTTCAAGTGATACTTCCACCCCCCTGGAAATGTCACTCATGGCCCTATGCCACTTGATATGGATTATTATCAGGCACCATCTCTTTTGCATTTAAAACCATGCATAGAACCATTTTCTTATTCATGGTTCCTTATTGACTCTCTACAGAGATTCATTTCACTTTTAAGTATTTTTGGCTTTGACATCTCCATGCTATTGTGTAAATATGTTCAATACCTTTGGAATGCATCAACAATCCTCTACTATTCTTGTTTTTCCTCCTGGAGTGTTGTCCTGCATTCCCATTATCTTGATACCTACGTCATGGTTTATTCTTCCATTATCCTAGGATGTTCATGGACTTGCAACTACATATTATGCTGATATTAATTTTCAGTATTCCACTATTATTTGGATCCCTCTGATCCAACTCCTACATGACCCAACTATATTTCCAGTCATGTTTTATGAGTAACCTTGGATAGTTAACACTAACTTCCTTCTTGAGGTACTTGATTTATCCCTTCCTTATATGATCATATCAACACTTGTACTTTCTTGTTGACTATTACTTGTCTCCTGTCTTGACCAATATGATTTCAAATTGAATTGCATAATACTCTTCTATCATGCCATATTGATGCACTCTTTATCCATATATGCATTAATCCTCTTGCTTTATCTGATTACTATCATTCTGATAGTCAATTCTTTTTATAATAGATCTGACTCCAATGCATTGCTTAATATGTATATTGGTTTCTTTGGGAGTGAACGTACTTTCACCAATTCATTCACTACATGATCTATTCATTTGCACAGATTCCATTGAGTACTTGACTAACATGAGAGGACTTCCTATAGTGGCTTCCCAAAACTTTATGGCTGCACCCAGATTCATACCATGACATTTTGAGGTCTTGGCTTTTGATCATCTTATGAAAGATTTTTGTCATAGCACTCTTTCCATGAGTACCTCTGCTTATTTTTAACTAAATTTCAACTTTCTCACCTGTTAATAACTAAAAAAATTTAACTCTGTAAAAATGTGCAGCCAACAAAATTTTTTAGGTTAAATGTTGCAACAATTTCATGAAAAATATGAACCATTCTGGTTCAATAATATATCAGAATTATTTCTTCCGATTTCCTGAAAAATTGATTCCCCGGATCAATTTTCTGGGTGAATAATTATATTCTACTGACCAGGACCTTTCCAACGCCTACTTCCATGCTCAATTATGAGTCTTGAGAAGAAAGTTACGGTTATTTGAAAATTGTCCATTAATTTTTGTGTTCACTCTTCAACTGGGTGCAATTATGGATTGTAATTATGCATTTTTACACCTACTCCATTCGATTTTTAGTATGATATCAATTGGGTTTCTTAATATACATATTTTGGACAGTATTTCCAAGTTTCACCTTTTTTTGTTTTTCGGGCTGCTAGTTACATCCTGCTGAAGTTCTAGGCCAATTCATGTTTTTGGTCTAGAATACTACAGGTTCTTTGCCATATTAAACATTTTTTACATGCCTAAAAATTTAATTAATCTCTAAGAGTGTTTCTATGTTTCAATAGATTTCCATTGACTGCTCATGCGCCTCAATCTGATTCTGAAACAAAAAGTTATGGCTCTTCAAAGTTAGTTGGGTCTTAAAATTTACCCTCCACTGTTTGTCCTATAACTTCCTCATAAAAGTTCCGTTTGAAAAATGGTTTACACCATTAGAAATCTCTCTCCACGCTATTTCAATTGAGCTGCAAAAACATATTATATCTGGGTACACTCTATTCTCGTGGTTTTTGAGTAGCTAAAAACATTGTTTATGGCCTCTAAAACGTGCTAAAAAAGATGACCTTCAAATAATATAAAATGTCGTGGAAATTCGCTGTTTTTTTGTTGTTTTAGAACATCCAAACTACTTTGCGCGCATAAATTTGAACATGTACGCCCATATTTAGCATGCACAACAACACCATAAGGTAATTCATGCTCCACGCACCTATAACCACTATGCATCACTTCTTTGTCACGTCAATAACTGGTGTGCACTACTTTTTGTCACGTGCAAATATCTACCATGCCCAATTTTGGTTCATGCACTAATATCTGTTGTGCGCAATTTTTGTGTCATGTTCTAATATTCCACGCTCATTTTACTCTACATGCTACACCATGCCAAATTTTAGTACACCCCCACCGTGCACCAGTACTTTGCGCACACCATTAACTAAACTGTCGTGTGATAGAAGATACCCACATTGCGCGTGCACCAACAAAATTTATCCGTGTTCTATTAATACTACGCACATCACGCATGCCTTTAGTATGTGCCACTCAATCCTCACCGTGCAATACTAAATTCAGTGCTCACATCCACGCGCCAAAATTTTCCGCGCAATGTTGCTCTGCACCGCGCAACGCCAAATTTTAGCATGCACACCTGCACGCCAATATTTTTCTGCGCAATGCCATATTTTAGCGTGCACACCCACACGCCAATATTTTTCCGCACAATGCCACTATGCACCACACAGTGCTAAATTTTATCACGCGTACCCACACGCCAATATTCTTCCGCGCAATGCCACTTTGTATCATGCAACACCAAATTTTAGTGTGCACACCCGCACGCCAATATTTTTTCACGCAATGCCACTATGCACCACGCAGTGCCAAATTTTAGCACGCGCACCCGCACACCAATATTCTTCCACATATCACAAGATTTTCACTCTGCATCATGCATTTTTAGTGCGCCGACTTGCACACATTCATTTTTATGCACAACAATTCCTTGTGAATTCCACTGTAGAAATTGGGGATTTTGCCTAAATTTTTACCAATTTTTTCCATATGCATTTTGCAACTACGAAATTTGTTCAATTTCACCCTGATAACACCAATTCAACCTCTGCAAAAACAAATTGTTTTTGGTTGACATTCCTGGAACGATTGTTTCCCAAACTCAATTCACGAATTGAGAATTTTAATCAACTAATCTCACTCCATCTGTCATGGCTTCCCTGTAACTTCATATTCGACCAATTCCAGGTCTGAATTTTATAGAACAGATATTAAATCAAGAATATCTCACTACTTGGCCAAAATTATCAATTTTCCCATGAATTTAACAACATAAATTGGGGATTTTTCCCAATTCCACGCAATTGCTTCTATTTTTTACCATGGACACTCTGTAACTTGAAATTTGGCCACTTCAAAATCAATCCTCTGTGAAATTTCTCTTCAACTCAACTTGCTCATCCCATCCAGGCTCAGTGTTGAAAACTGAAAATATGATACCATATTGTAACATCCTCAGCCACCCAGGTCGAGCCATGCTACTCCAAAAAACGCTTTGATACCATACTGTAACATACCTAGTATCCAGCTAAGCTATGCCACATAAATTTTTCGATCTGCATGCAATTAAACATATACACACAGAAATCTTGCGGAACTTTATATATAAACTCAAAACAGGAAAACACATTTTTGTAAATGCATAGATTCATACATAATTAATAGTAAACATATACATGTAGCATAGACAGGAAATACCCATAAATATAAAGATGGGTATAAACCACACATAGTATAAACCCATAAAATAAAAACATAATAATAATGCAGCATGTAATTTAACACCCAATTGACACTTATCTTGTAAAAATGTCACCAACTGCATGCAGACCTTCCATGAACCTTCCAACCATAGACCACATTGTTCATCACTCTCAACAGTGGGTCACCCCTGAGATGGGACTAAACTCCACCCAAGTAAAGGGATTCCTAACCTGGATGATGTATCACAGACAACAGGAAAGACTTTGTCACAGGTAATGAAGGTTATCCTAACCTGGATGGAATATTATTGGTAATGAAGGTTTTATCTTGCTATCTCTTAGACTAGGTAAGGAATTTATACTATGTGTTGTTTCTTTCTTGGTTGCATGGTCAATTTTGTAAAGATCTTGGAGGAATATAAGGGCATACACCCTCCACCAAGATCTATCATTGTTTTTGTTGGATTAATGAGAGGGGGGATGAATCAGTAATGAGAAATTATATCAATTATTAATCCTTTAAACCACAATGTATATTATTTTACTTATTCAACCATGTTAATATATTCATCATCAATATCTTACTGCATCATAAGCATTAACATTAATCAATGCATAATAAACAATAACAAACACATCCACACAATGCACAGTACACCACTATTTATGTGGAAACCCAATGCAGGAGAAAACCACATATTGCTTTTCTTATATGTCAAGAATTACATTCAAGGAAGCACCAACTTCCAATTCTCCAGTTACAAGTAGAAGGAGGCTCTGACCCCCTAGTTTCTTAGGAAACAACATGAGGGAAGATCCAACTTGCTAATTCTCTGGCTACAACCAAAAGGAGTCTAAAACCCCCTATGTTCTCTAGATACAACCACCTATCCTTACCCCATTCAATCACCCTCTAATATAAGTTCCAGATGTAGAAACTAAATATGTCACTTTCACAACCTATTTTGTCAAATCTGTTACTAAGAAACTTATCATTGTATACTCATCAACCAATTTGATCTGATCACATATACCTCAAACACTATACCACAAGTTTGTACCTCAAACCATGTGCTAGAACCTCGTTGTTATACAACCTCTATATGTACCAATAAATTCAACAACATAGCTCAACCAAAATCCCTCAAACATGAACCAATACTAAACTTTAGTAGATCTGCCTTAGATCAAATCTACAACAATCCCTAAACTTCCAAGAGAGAATCCAACAAAGTTACATGGAAAAACCTCAACCAGATTCATAGATTCAACACTACACATGAAAACCATACATTTTTCTTCTTGTAGTGTTCTGTTGCCACGGATTTGATGACACGATTTTGCTGCCACGATTTTTCTGCCGCACTTTTTATGTCGCGACTTTTTTACTGGTATTTTTCTGTCGCACTTTTTCTACCACACTTTTCTTGTCACGATTTTTTCTGCCGCAATTTTCCTGCCGTGATTTTCCTTCCACACTTTTTGTGCTGCAATTTTCCTACTACAATTTTTTTGCCGCACTTTTCCTACTATGATTTTTCTGTTGCACGTTTTCTTCCACACGTTTCCTGCATCACATATTCTGCCACACTTTTTCTCTATCAATAATACCTGCCCAGATAACCTTTCACAAAATATATATTCAATAGGTTCTAATGGGAGACCCTTGTTGTCTTATTTATACTCTCCAAGTAGCTTCCTATAGAAGTATCAACTTTTTTCCACTTAACTTAGCCACTCTGTCCACTTAACTTAACCACTTTCCACAAATAATAAGTTCTCCACTCCTAGTTGCAACTAAATTTATTATTTAATTAATTTCTTTTGCAACTACTTTGACTTATCCATAAATAGTAAACTCACCACTTCTTGCTGCAACCACTTTATTATTTAAATAATTTCTCTTTGCAACCACTTTGACTACTTTATTGTTTAAATAATTTATCTTTATTCACAACTTCTTGTTGCAACTAACTTTTATATAATTAGTCAATTCATAACTTCTTTTCTTTTAACTAATGTTAAGAACCAAATATCAATATAGCATAGAAAAACCTCAGAATAAGTAATCAACGCCTTGAAAAAGAGATAATTTTAGATAATAAGCCTTTTTGAGGGGGCAACCTCCTTTTACCCCACATAAATGTTCAAGTACAAGATGATTCCAAATGAAAATGTCTCCTTGGTATATATAGGAGACTAGGAGGTATAATTACAACTAATGGAATAAAGTCGACATAAATAAAATAACATTACTAATGTAATATGCCCCAATTAAGGGGTAATGAGCCAATATTAGGGCTTAACATGCCCCTCCCCTTGAGACAAGTGTTGTCCACAACGCTTGAGTAACTCTGGACGCTTCTGTATAAAAGACTCATCTTCCCAAGTGGAATCTTTAGCCGGTAGTTTCCTCCATTTAATGAGATACTCTGAAATGGATCTATTCCTCAGTTGGCGAATTCTTGTGTCAGTGATGGCTTCAGGATCCAATATGATTTTTCCTTCCTCGTCAAGTTTTGGAAATACAGTTTGAACTGGGATCTTTTCGCCTATAAACTTCTTTAAGGATGAAACATGGAAAACTGGGTGTACTCGTGAAGATGCAGGCAACTCCAATTTGTATGCCATAGTACCAATATTTTGCTACACCTTATAAGGGCCATAGTACTTTGGTGATAATTTATTATCCTTATTATCTTGCTTGAGGGACATCTGTTTCTATGGTTGTAGTCTTAAAAATGCCCAATCCCCTACTTCAAAACTTCTTTCACTACGATGTTGATCTGCTTGTTGTTTCATGCAATTCTATGCCATGGTTAGGTTGTCCTTTAAGATTTGGAGAACTTGTTGTTGATGCTCGATGTGACCTTCCACTGCTTGAACCTTACATTTTTATTTTAGAGAAGAAGTGATGGAAGGGGTGGTATCCATAGAGTGCCATAAATGGTGTCATTTTTGTTGCAGTATGAAAGGAAGTGTTATACCACCATTCTGCCAAGGGTAACCATTTGAACCATTGTGTTTGTTTATCAGAGACAAAGCAACGAAGGTAGCCTTCCAAAAATTTGTTCACTATATCGGTCTGTCCATCAGATTGAGGATGATAGGATGAGCTATGAGCCAATTGAGTACCCAAACAAGAAAATAATTATGTCCAGTGAAGATGGGATCTCTGTCACTTAAAATAATCTTTGGGCTGCCATGTAGCTTTTGAACTGTCTCCATGAATGCAGTGGAAAATGTACTAGCTTTGAAGGGATGAGAGAGTGAACAAAAGTGTGCGTACTTGGTCAGTCTATCAACAATCACCATGATGACACTCTTTCCTTCAGACTTCGGTAACCCTGTGATGAAATCCATGGAAACCTCCTCCCAGAACTGACTAGGGATGGCTAATGGTTGTAAAAGACCTGGGGTCTTAATTGTTTCCAAACCTTTGAACATCAGTTTCAAGGCCATCCCAAAAAAAATCCTTCTTGAATCTATTGTAGGCTTTCAAAAATCTTGAGTGCCCTCCTACTAGAGAGGTGTGCAATTCCAATAGTACCTTTTGTTTGAGTTGGGAGTTCTTACATAAATATAAGTGATATTTGTACCATAGTGAATCATTTTTCCATGTAAATGTATCCGATGCACTGGAATCCTGTTGCAACCTTTGAATGAGAGTCCACACTTTTTCATCATTCTTCAATTCATCCCTAGCTTCTATTATCCAATCGGGATGGATGATTGAGATAGAACAGAGAAGCGCCTCACCATCTTCATCCTTTCTTGAGAGTGCATCTGCCACAAAATTTTGCTTCCCCTTTCTATAGACGATTTCAAAATCATAACCCAATATCTTGGTTACCCATTTTTGTTGTTCTTCTGAAGACAGTCTTTGTTCCAAGAAGTATTTAAGACTATCATGATCTTTTTTGACCTTGAAGTGCCTACCTATTAGGTAAGGATGCCATTTCTTCAATGCATGTAGTATTGCCATCATTTCCTTCTCATAAATGGGTTTGTGTAAGTCCTTTCCCTTGAGAGGTCGACTTTCAAAATCCAGGGGCCTTCCTTCTTGCATTAGGACAACACCAATTCCATTTCCCGAGGCATCACATTCCACAATAAAGGTTTTTGTGAAGTCTAGAGTGGTCAAGATAGGATCTTTGCACATCACCTCTTTAAGTTGTTCAAAATCTTTAGTTGCCTCTCAAGTCCATGAAAATGCATCCTTCTTAGTTAGTGCCATTAAAGGTGTTGCTATTCTTCCGTGGTGCCGAACAAACTTGCGTTAGTAACCTGTCAAACCCAAAAACCTTTACGATTCTTCAATGTTTTGGGAATCGGCTAGTCCATCATGGCCTTAATCTTGTTAGGGTCTACCTTGACACCTTCATGAGATACAATATGACCCAAATACTCTACCTCCTTCAATCCGAGGAAACATTTGGATGGTTTGGCATATAGTTGTTTCTCCTTTAGTAGTTGTAGCACCTTGTCAACATGTCGCACATGATCCTTCCAAGACTTGCTATAGATTAGTATATCATCAAAAAATACTAACACAAATTTTCGAAGGAAGGGCTTGAAAATGGAATTAATCAACCCTTGGA
>JASDQU010736534.1:35228-52547 GCA_032191745.1 Picea mariana
GAAGAAGAAGAGGACATGTCCCATGTTCCATATGCCAGTGCAGTTGGCAGTTTGATGTATGCAATGGTTTGTACTAGACCGGACATTGCACATGCAGTGGGAGTTTTGAGCAGGTATATGTCAAAACCAGGGAAGGAGCATTGGACAACAGTAAAGAGGGTCTTCAGGTATCTTCCTGGCACCACCAGTTATGGATTGTGCTACCAAGGAAGACCGGGATTGGACAGAGTGGTGGACATACATGGCTTTGTTGATGCAGATTGGGATGGAGATTTGGATCGCAGAAGATCTACAAGTGGGTATGTGTTTAAACTATTTGTAGGAGCAATCAGTTGGATGAGCAAAAGATAGGTTGTAGTGGCACTCTCAACTACAGAAGATGAATACATGGCAACCACTCATGCAAGCAAGGAAGCAGTATGGTTACAAAGATTGTGTTCAGGTATTGGGTTGGTACAACAAGCAATGAGATTAGACTGTGACAGTCAAAGTGCAATATTCCTGGCAAAGAACCCAGCTTATCATTTGAAGACAAAGCATATTGATGTTCAGTATCACTTTGTGAGAGACATGGTTGAGGAAAAGAAGGTGTTGCTAGAAAAGGTTGACACTTTGAAGAATGCTGCAGATTCATTGACAAAGTCTGTGAGCACAGAAAAGTTCTCCTGGTGTAGAGTAACAATGGGCATTGTTGCCCTAGATTGTTGACTATATAATCCCCTGGACCCTTGGATGCAAAGAAAACAACAAGTGGGAGAATGTTGGGTATGTGTTATATTCTTTGCATGTGTGTGTGTGTGGGTGCGTCAAATATGACAATTGCGTCTGACGATCCCTTCACCTAGAGCTCTATCATGTGCATCGAGCGCTTTCCTAGGGGGGTCCTAGAGGGGGGCAAGGATGCCCCCCCCTGGTTACGCGCAGGAGGAAAAGCTCGTTCAACAGTTAAATGGAAATGGCATTAGGAGTACAACGACCATCGCCACTTTGCATATAGGGACTACTAAGATTTTCAGTGGGTAAAGTTCACGAAGTAAAAGACAACTTAAATGACCAACCTTTGATTGTAACAATTACACTTAAACTAGTCGAAAAAGGCGGTTCCAACATAGGCTCCAACTAGGGATCCCGTCTCCCTGTGAGACGGGAAGAACAGTAGACCATGTGCCTATATTGGGTAAATGGAGTCATTGGTTTTACTTCTGAGAAACTTGCTTAAGGAAAGGGGATACAGAGGGAAGAAGAGATTTTGTCTTCTACTTCTGAAAAGATTTTCAACACTCAAATACGTTTCACACTCAGCTGCAGTCCCTTTCACGACCTTTCTTTCTCTTTACTGAATTTAGGTCTGCATTAAGACAATCAAAACAGTCCTAGGAAATCCAATAGATCTTGTGGCTTTTGGTTTGCATCAAACGAAGTTTATTACATGTTTTTAATCGAGGACCCCTGTCTGAACTTAGGATGTAGATCCAGTTTCGAGAAAATTGATTACCAGAGTAGAGTGAGATTCATGTATAATAGCCTTATAGATATCTCAGATATTGCTTCACTTCCAGTGAGCCTGTTCAGTACCCTGGTGAAGTTATCTGGCCCTTTTTGCTAAATTTCCTTTCACCACTTCGACATATATTTATGCATTTAAATGCTGAGACAAGGGCAATCATTTCTGAATTTCCTTTCATCATCTCTTTAGACTAGATGGGCAATTAAATATGACTTTCCTTTCACCATCTTTCTTATAATTTACTTTTTAGAACACGAAGTGGGGGCAATTAGTTTATATGAAGGATGATATCTGTGTAATATTTGCATTGGAGGTCTATCAACTTACTTTGATTACTCAGTACCAACCTTCCTTTCACTTTCAACACACCTTAGCCCACAGGGAAAAAGGGAAAGATTATTCCAGGGGCCTTCTTTCGAGCAAGCCCCAATCCTTCAAAACTGTTAAAAAACCTAGAAGAGTCAGGATCAACCTATGCATATCTTTGTTTAGTAAGAGACTGAGGAGTCGTGAAGACTGGCTTACTTTCTAAAATCTGCTTTACAACTTCCAAAGCTAAAACGTAATCTCTTCTCCCTATGTATAGAACTTGGAAATAAGCTTGGATTTTTAAGAAGGTATGTCTGCGGACAGAAAAAAGATGACGGAGAGAGATCTAGGATTCAAAAAACAGGGATTATAGACTAAAACCGACCTTTGGGACCTTCTTCCGGAGACGCTTTATTTTCTCTGCTTACTTTAATTACCTCCTATCTTTGTCTAGGTGAAAGTTTTAGGGCCCAAAGTAAGAAGTCATTCTTTTAATCACCAATCAAGCGAAAACATCGTATTTATAAGATTATTACAACGCTTTAGAGACCTTTGTTAAAAGAAAAGAAAAGTTCTCAGGATTTCATACCTTTGCCTTACCATTTCGTTTTCTTTTAAAATAACGGAAAACTTTTTCTATCACCTGTTTTCGACGAATTTAGTATCCAATATATGACTTTATGTTTTCTCCCTTTGCTCGTGCGAACTGCAGCCGGAATCCTGTAAACACGAAGAGTGCTTTTTAAAAAGAGTTGGACATATTGAAAATTCCGTATCTCTATTTCTATAAAAATCACTAACCTAATTAATTAGAGGTGAAAGTAAAATTACCAAAGAGAAATTATGAAACAAATAGAAAACACAAACTGGTATATACAATGGAAATTTTTTGGGAACCAATTATTTCATAAAGTGTTTTAAATAACGCCTGTTGACAAGGGCGTTGAAGATTTTACCGTCCAAATTTTCTAATAGAAATGATTTTTTTCCTTTGGGAGCTGGGACTTTGAATGGTCCATACCATATATGATCAAATTTACCATGTTTCGCTGAATCTTCCTTTCTATCATCCCATTTCAAGACCAAATCGTCAGGGAGAAACTCTCTATCTTTTGTCTTACAGTCGGATAATGTTTTCATGTCGTCTTGGTATTTTTGCAACATTTCGTCCACTTCGACCCTATGCTGTTGTACTTCGATTAGCTGATTTATCCTTCTTGTGACATGATTTGGTTCTTCTTTCTCATCTTTCCATAGTTTTATTACTGGAAGCGCCAAGTTTATGGGTAATACCACGTCGGTCCCATACACCATCTGGAAAGGAGAAGTTCCAATAGATCTCTTCATGCTTATCTGATTTTCCCATAAAGTGTATTTCAGATGCACATGCCAAGATTTTTTGTTCTCGTTTAACACTTTCTTAATTATATTGATCAGACTCTTGTTTGAAGACTCGGCTCGTCCATTTCCTTGGGGATAGTATGTCATGGAATGGCCGAGCACGATATTGTATTTTTGGCAAAAACTGATCATAGCCATATATTTAAATCCTGGGTGTTATCCGTGACTATCTTTCAGGGGTAGCCGAATCTAGACAAAATGTTTTCTTCTAGGAAATCTATTACCACCGAATCTGTTGCCCTTTTGGTTGGAATAGCCTCCACCCATTTAGTGAAGTAATCTGTGGTAGTTAGGATCCATTTGTGTTGAGCGCTGGAATGGGGGTTAATTTCGCCTATAAAATCCAGTCCCCACTGCTGAAAAGGAGCCTCTATTTTGATCGGGACTAACGGTAGAACTGGGAGTTTATGCTTTCCCGTGAACAATTGGAAAGGGTTGCAAGCCCTGACTTTGGCATTGACGTTTGAGAAAATTTTAGGCCAATAATACCCTGCCCTCAGGATTTTTTAAGCTGTCGCTCTCCAAGAATGATGTCCCCCGCACACTCCTTCATGGAATTCGCTTATGACCTTCTCTGTTTTAGATTCAACCAAACAAACCAATAGGAAGCCAAGTGGGTCCTTCCAATACAATTGACTCTCGGATATACAGTATTTGATCGCATGCAGTTTTAGCATCCTGGCTTTGGATGGGGATAAATCACTCGGGCATTCAAAGTCAGTAGGTAGGACACTATGTTTTTGTACCAACCAGAGGATGTAAACTTTTCTTCTATTCTAATTTCACTTGTTTTCTCATAGAACTCATTCATATCCTTACCTTCTTCACATCCCTATAGACTATTTATACCGAGGGATCTGAAATTTGATTCAGCTATGAGTTTAGCCAAACCTTGACCCTTTCCTAGTTTTGTCGGCTTTATATCTAGATCAAATTCTTGAATTTTAGCGAGCCACCATCCCCTCTTTCCATCACTGTCACGCTGAACTAAAATGTCTTTTATAGAGCTAGTAGGTACATACGCAATTATCTTGGAATGCAACACATAAGTTCTGAAAGCCTTTAATGCCTTCACCATAGCATATGCTTGTTTTTCCATTATATCGTATTTGAGTTCTGCGTTTCTGAGACTTTTGCTAAAAAAAGATATCGGTTGTTCGAAACCTTCTTCATTTTTCTGGAGGAGCACCGCGACAATTGTATGCTCGGAGGCGAACGAGAAAATGAGAAAATCTTTTAGATAGTTAGGGCTTGCCAGTACAAGTGACTCACTTATAACCTTCTTGATACATGCAAATGATTCTTTGGCCTCTATTGTCCATTTCACTTCGTTGTTTTTCTTTAACATACCTGTGATCAATTTCACAATTTCAGCAAAGTTTGGGATAAACCTCCTCAAAAAAATTATCTTTCCTAAGAATGACTAAATTTCCTTTACATTTCTAGGAATATTTATTGTGTCTATAGCTTGAACTCTACTAGGATCAATTTTAATTTCGTCTCGGGACACAATATGGCCCAGGATTTTACCTTCTTGCATGGCAAAGTGAGACTTTTTGGGGTTTAAAGACAGACCAAACCTGCAACATTTTTCGAAAGTCTATTTGAGATGTATTAAATGATCTTCATCAGATTTAGAAAAAACAGTTAGATCATCGAGATAGATAACCACAAACTTGTCTCTTTCACCGACGAAAGCGATATCCATAGCACGTTGGAAGGTGGCACCTGCATTCATTAGACCGAAAGGCATTTTATCATACATGAATGTACCCCAGGGTGTAGTGAAGGTTGTTTTTTCTTTATCTTGTTCTTTTACGACAATTTGATTGTACCCAGAGAAACCATCGATCATCGACATCCTATTTGCCCCAACTACCTTTTCTAAAACGTGATCCATTTTAGGTAGAGGGTAGTTGTCTTTGAGGGAAGACCTATTTAGATTTCTGAAATCAACACACAGTCTAATCTCCCCATTCTTCTTTCTAACTGGGACTAGGTTTTCTACCCAATTGGAGTATCTCAGTGGTACTATTATTTTCGCATCTAAAAGACTTTTAACTTCCCTTTTGACTACGGGTAATAAGATAGGGTTGATTTGTCTAAGTTTTTGTCTAAAGGGTTTGACACCAGGCTTCAGAGGTATCTTGTGTTCGATCACAGTAGTGTCGTAGGTTCTAAGCTCTTCGTAGGACCAAGCGAAAATGTCTTTATACTGTGCGAGAAAATCTTTATACTTGTTTTTTACCTCAAGAGGAAGGTACTTTGATATTTTCACCATCCTAGGCTCCTCTTTTGTCCCTATGTCGCAATCTTCAACCTCCTTTGGTTGGGGTTGTAGAGTGGATTTTAAGGGCATGTCATTCTGATCGAAAAGTCTCTCCAGGGGAATTAGTCCCTTTGGAATCTGATTATTTTTTAAAACCAACATGCGATGGTTAGCAATTTTTTCTCAGAACTCCTGAGGCTCCTCTCCCTCCTGCATAATCAAGGTATGATCATTTTGGTCCTCCTGGTCAATGTGGGTTTCAGAGAAATCACCTACCATTTCCAGGATTTTTCTGATCTGTTCGTCATCATCGAAAACCTGCCAGTGTTGTATATTATCTGGTATGGATGGTCTGTTCCTTATCTCTATATGGTACTTTAATTTGAAAGCGGTGGGAGGTACAAAATTTGAAGCCGCTTTGGCCAGTGAATCGGCTTGTTGGTTTCGACTCATGGGATGAAATGAACCTTTACTGATGAAAATAAATTTCCATAAGATCCCAGGCACAATTTCGGTAAGATCTCAATCTTGGGTGCTTGGCCTGGTAGTCCCGATTTATCTGTTTTATTATCAACTCTTCATCTTCGTAAACTTCCAGGTTCTTTATGTTCAACTTCCTGGTAGCTTCCAACCCTAAGACTAAGGCTTCATACTCATAGATGTTATTGGTGTATTCTATGTCCCACTGAAGCCTGTAAGAGAAAGGGACAACAAATTCATTTTTAGGTGCCACAAAAAATACTCCTGCACCTGCTCCTTCACATGACAGGGCACCATCAAAAAACATTTTCCAAATCCTGGTGTTATACATATTTTTGTTCATATTTCTGGACCCTTTCTCATCTATGTAAGTTTCTTCCGTGCAACTATCTATACCATCATCAAAAGACAAAATACAATTTCCCAGATCTTGATCGGCAATATAAATAGGAAATTTGTTAGGATTCTGAGGATCGCTCACTATGTAGGCTAACCTCGTTTCCCTGTATTACTGAGTAAGTTGTCCACCAAACACAGGAATTGTGGCGTAAGTCATATCCAGTTGAAGGGACCCCCCAAGTTTGGCTCCCCACGACCTAGATAGAAGTAAGCCATACTTTGGGGGTATATCAGCAATAACTACATCCATCAGGACGCTTTTGACTGGGACCTGTGCAAGGGTGACTACTAAATCCTTTAATATACCCATGCACTTAACTCTTCTCGAATCGAAAGATTAGAGATCTCTATAAGGCCTGTTGATCTCGAGGCCTAGTCTATCCATAATAGTTTTGGGCATCACATTATGTAAAACTCCAGAGTCTAGCATGCAGTTATGCAGCAGTCGATCGTGCACATTCAGTGTGATATAGAAAGGAGCTACGGTGTCTCTAGCACCTTCAAAATGTGGACCAAAAGTGATATTGGGCTTATCGTCTTCCAAGTTTATCACGTTAGAGTGACTTTATAGCTCTGGAAAACCTATTTCTTTAGTCATCTTCTTTCGATATACAGGATTCTTTGCTAATTCTACCAGAGGGATTGGTATTTTTATCTTATTTATCTCATTTTCGAGGCTGAAACCTCCACCACCTTTGTCTGTTTCTTTGGTTGAAACCCCAGATTCCTTCTTTTCTAATTTAGTTGTTTGTGTTGATTTATCACCCGTGAGTTTACCTACTGGTATATGTGTTTCAGTTGTCTTGGTTTCCTTTGTTTGGATCTCAACCTCCTTTACTTTGGGATCTAGCGAGTCTGTCCCTTTCGTTTTGCTATTAGGTGTATCGGTCTCTTTCGAGGCGGGCTCGTATGCTTCACCTCTAGGGAGAATTTTCTTGGGTTGAAAATTCAATGCAGGTTTGCTTTTAGACCTCAAGTTATACCTCGGTTGGACCTCAGCCATTATAGAATCAGTTGTTTCTTGACATACAACAAAATTGGTGTTGTTTATGTCCTCGTCTTTATTTGACGGCTGTTGAGTGTTCAAGGACTTCTTGTAATCTTCTTTCATTAAGTAAGGTTGTGTACATTCATCACCTAAATTCGTCACATCTTCATCCAAATCTTTGAAATCTTGCAAGTCATTTTCTCCTATAAAATTTTCATTTTTTAAAGGGGTTTGAATTTTTTGGTCTTCATTTTTAACTTGCCTTTGTTGATTTTCAGGATTGGGGTTTCTTCTAAATTCCCTCTTAATGAAAGGATCAGCTTTGGATTGATCTATCTCCATTCTAGAAATTTTATTTGATAACTCCTTAATTATCCTAGCCATATCATCCATTTTGTCGTCTGTGGATCTATTTGACCCTGAGGTCCCGCTTGTTCCCTAAAACGTTTGTTTTCTCAGTTTCCCATTTCAACCTTGGTTTTCAACTTGCTAGAAGCCATCATATTAGACTCGATTTCTATGGCATCATCTTGCATTCGAGTTAGGGTAGCCCCCCTCCTTTCTCTCAAAAGAAGTGCAAAATCGGGTTCGAAAGCTCCCACAAAAGTTACCTTGGCTGCAGGTTGGGATGGTTTAACTTCGACTGAGATCTTATTATATAACTTGTTAAATCTTTGAATAAATTCCATAATGATTTCCGAAGTATTTTTCTTTAAAGAGACGAACTATGTCAAATAATACAAATGATCTTTCCTTTCACCCCATTGTCTAAGAAAGGCATCTTCTAAGGCATCATAGGATAAAATAGATCCTGCGGGTAGACTTCGAAACCAGGTTCGTACCTGTCCTTCGAAATTCTAAACAAACAATATCGAATAAATGTCTTTATGTTCAATACCTAGGATATCGGTGAACTGATCAAAGAAGTTTATATGTTTGGCTGCGGTCAAGTCCCCTTCCCCTGTAAATTTAGGTAAGTTTTTTATGTAATTTTCAGGAAGGTCGTGAAGAGGGACGGGCATGACCAAAGGTGCATATCTCGTAGCTACTTTAGCGAAGACTCTGGGAGGCGGGGGAGGCGCTTGGCCCCCCGCTCCTCCTCTAGTGGCCGCCATTGGTACTACCTAGTAGGGAAAAGGTGTGTTATATAAAGGGTTCTGGAAGACTAAAAGTGAATTTCTAGCTTCTTCGAGAGATGAGAAAAGCGAAGACAGGTGAAAAGAGATGCGAGGACTTGGCTCCTGGGATTTGCAAGAGATGTAATCAGGGGAACCCGTGGGTGTGGAATTTGAGTATATGGTATACTCTTCGAGATTCGGTGAGGTCAAGAAGTCTAACTGAAGAGTTGGTGGGATATCAATCTCTGATAAATTCACTGCGGGGTTTTTACCTTTATGTACGCCAAAGGTTGTAGGATGGATCTCACTTTTAACTTCAGAGAGAGTTAAAGTTGGGTTGATGGTTTCAGGGAGGGGATTGTGCGGAGTTGAATGTTCAAAGGAACTCTTGGTACTAAGTTGTGAGCGCTTAAGCCGGTAGACTACAGTGGTCGGCTTAAGGGAACCTCTAGCTTTCAATATTTTTTCAGGATCGGAAATGGGCATGGTCTGTTTACCCTTCGGGTTTTGTCTGGTGTTCCTTCGACATGATGCTAGCTTATTTAAATGTGGGGTTTCCAAGTGAAAGATGATAAAATCCTTTAGAAGGTGCTCACTCTTTGTTCACTATCAAAGGGCGAAACTAGGAAAAATGTCGTTCTTCTGAGGGAAAAGGTTTCGTAACTTCGTTCCCCGACAACGGCACCAGAAAGATGTTCTTCCAGAGTCTGTACTTAAGGCTTTAGAAAGTACAGTGTCTAGGCATCCGAAAGTGAGTAAAGGATAAAACAAGGAGAAGAGTCAAACTTCGGGAAAGGAAGCTAAGGCTGATTTTCAGGTTGTCGTTGTCTTGCTTTCAACTATTCCCGGATGTTTATATCCCGTTCAATTGCAGCCCATGAACGTTCGAGTTCTACCCGGGTGGTAGCTGTTTTAAGTATAGTATTGAAAAGGTTTAAAGCGATATGGGTTTGGTCCGATAAACCGGGTTCAATATTAGGCTGTCTTACGACGGGGACAGTCATAAAGGAACAGTAAACTAAAAATGAGTTCGAGGTTTTTGATGCTTTATCAATTTGATCCTATAAAAGAGAACTTTGAATCCAATATTAAGGATAAAATGTAAACCAAAGGCCTTTTTCCGTAACTGAGTTATATTTTAAATAAATGGTGTGTTAAATGTGAGAAAAACATTAAGCTGTCTATAACGTGAGGCTCCTATCAAGGGAGAATCTCACCCTGTAAATAGAAGAAGAAAATAAGATAGGAAGGAATCCGACGAAGCATAAAATATGACAATCTAAAAGGTTCATAGGTATTGTACCTGCTAATAGACGATACAGAGGAAAAACTGTAGACGATATAGATGGCTAAAAATTGATCACCACAGTAGAGGTTTTACTAAATTGCAATGAAACATTCATCAAACATATATAAGCGAAATGAAATTGAATATGAAATCACAGAGAAAACAAACTCATAACACAATCTTGACAGAATCAGGAGTCTCCAGATTTCTTTGTATTAATTCTCAAAAGGAGATAGTCTCTATTATAATCGACCAAAAAGGTCCATCCTTGTTTCTTTCTTCTAATTTCGTATTTATACAAACTTCTACACGCTGGAAGTTCAATCGCTTCAGGAGTATTTTTGGTTACAAAAAAGAGGAGATTAGACGTTTCAATTCTTTGTCTCTATCTTTTTTTCGGGCAACTGGAACGCCTTCCTTTCTTTTCTCTTCGAGTTCTGAAAATATAACAGGCAGACACTTGTCATTTTTTGATACCCGAAACCTACCCCTTCGTATGCTCGACACAAGTGACGCATTTCTCCACCAGCTGGGCTATCAACCTGGAAGGTTCTGTTTGATTATTTGCTTCAAAAGTGTAATAATCCTTCACTAATTGTGGCAACTTCCCTTCTACCTGTCGATCTTCAGTGCCGATAGAACATAAATGTACACTTAGTTTTATTAGCCATTTATCTACTTGGATTATATCCGTCTGGGTTATCTGTGATATTTCAACCAATCTCTTTCCTCATTCTCCTTGATATTGAGCAGATGCTTGGCTATATTAATGTATCTCAGTGCCTTAGTGTTGTTTTCACTATCGAGATTCAACAACCCTGTATCTATGAAGCCAAAAGTTTCTTCACACAAGTTTCTTACCTCTTTAGCTCGTTGTTTTCCTTCTGACATGTTATGCTCCCATGCCTTCATCAAGATGTTACCTCGGGTCTTCTCTGGGATGGAGAGCCTGGAACTACTGCCCATTTCCTTTTTTGTGATGGCTATAATAGCCTCTTGGAAAATGACCCGAGTCGCCCCAACTTATTTTTCTCTGAAGGAGATGTTTTCCAATGCTTGATCAATGAGTTGGCAGTGATTTTGAATAGTTTCCAATTTAGCAAGTAAACCTTGTTGAACGACCAATATTCTTTTTCAGATTTCTATGTCTTGGGATTGGAATAGACTGATATCTATCATATGGCTTTGGACGAAGTTTAATTTGGCCTGCAGCTTCCCTATCAATTCTTCTTGCTGGGTTATCTATGATTTGCTGGTCCGGGCCACCTGCTGTGTTTTTTAGAGATCGGTTTTGAGATGCTCGATTTCCTTTTGATCAACTTCTCTAGCTTTCTCTATACCTGAATTTGCCTGATCTCTAAAAGTTGTCTCTGATGTAGCCAGTTTAGCCTCCAAAGTTTTGATTAAGCGGTTTTTTCGCTTCAACTGATCTCTTAGGGACTCGACAAAATATTGGTTGGCCGTAGCAAAAGCCCCCAATGTCCCTGTTATCTGAGTTGCAAAGTCTTTCTTCTTCATATCTTTTCCATCGTCTAAGATTTTAAATTTCTTGGCTACCTTTCCTGCTTCTTGATAAATCTCTTGCTTCACAATGACCTTTCTCTTCTTATCAAAGAAAAATTCGTTCAGAGGCAATTCTTCCACCGTTATGGGCGATAGTTCTTCGTCGAAAATCTAACTAGTGTCTGGGACCCCTTTCATGGATTGTAGGGGGGTAAAATAAATAATAGGACTACCGATCTACTTGTATGATTTCCCCAGAGTAACAACCGAGGCTGATTTGCTTGTAGGGTTGGGGGTCTCGGCTTCCTGTTTTGGGCCCCTAGTTTGCTTCTTCTTCTCCTAGTGTTCTTCTTGGTCAGGTGTCGAATCTTTGGATCCCTTGGCTTCTGCTTGCTGTACATCTACGGTCGTCGGGTTCTTACCCTATAGGACCAGTGGAAGGAAACTCCGTCGGTGTTCCTGAAATTTGAAAAAATCATCCATCCCTTCAGGCGACAGAGCTTGTATCCGACTCAATACCTCTGCATAGGATCTCGCGCCTCGAAAAATATCATCATGAGGTGAATTCTTGTGTTCATATCTTTTAAGGCCACAATTAGCCAGGTGATTACTCACGACCCTGTGTGGGTCGTGTTTCTTGAACTCAATGTGGACGAGTTTAATATCTTCCAAGGCTACTGCCTCGGCCTTTGCATGTCCAAAATCTAATAAAGAATAGGTATTCAAATGAATGGGGAAGGGTGGCCATACCTTTTTTGAAAATCCTTTAAGTTCTTTGCTTATGCCACCAATCATGGTTTGCCTAGCGATTTTATGACAAACCAGCCTATCTGGTATAAATAATGGTAGAGCATATGGAGGAACAAAAGTGTCAAAAACCATGATATAGGAAAATTCTGCCTCTACGTACCAGTCGGCCACGTTGCTCAAGTTGGCCATGATGCTATCTGAAATCCTGGGTGGTGGATTACCGAAGATGATGACATGCATCAATACCATTACCCAATTGAAAATCTTGTATACGAAGTCTGTGGCCTTATCCTCCCAAAGTTTTGAATGGTAAACATGGATAGGCTTAGCATCAGATGGAGTCCAGCTCCAGCTCATTAGGGGAAAAGGTATCATGAAACAAACGACGTCCATGATATATGCGGACACAAAAAATGAAGTGACCTTCCCATTTTCCTTCTGCGTCCGATATTCTGTAATATGGCTGGTTAAACTGTCTGACAACAGTTTGGCCCAGTCGAAGGAATAACCTTCAGCGAATGTATGAATCAGAGGCACCCACGGGAGAAACAAATGTGTGGTGTCCTCCCTCCCATACAATCTGCAGGTCATCATTGCTATGTATTTGAATTGCGGTTCCAAAGAAGAGATTGAATAAACTCCATTACCATCTGCCCTGAACTTTGCGGTGTGCGAGACCCAATCCTTGATCAGATCAGACAAGTTTATGTCGTATTGCTCGCATTCCTTCCGCTTAAAAATTTCCAGAAACTCGGCATTGTGTGAGAAGTTTGATGTGGGTGGCAATTGGTACATCACCTGCAATTGTTTTGGTCTGAAAGTCCCGATAGTCACTTTCTTCTCATTGATAATGGTTCTGGTCAAGATATCCACATGATCCAATGCCCATCGGATCATATCATAATATGGAAGGAGTCATGGCCTGGCCGCTACCTTATGCATCTCTTATTGAACGACGATCTTGTATTTGGTGGCCAAGTCGTCTCTCTCATTATCACTGGAATCGTTTGAACAGTTCACCAATTCGGACTCCAAAACCTCGGAGACATATGACCAAGTTTTGATAGAATCAATACTTCGGGGTGAAGTATCAGAAACAGTATCCACGCCTTGCCCTGAACTCTCAGCACTTGCCTTGGAAGCTTTTCGTGGGGCCATGGTAGAGGACTTTGACTTAACTCTCCTGTAGTAAAAATGTGTATACATACAGAATTAGCTCAATGAGAGAAGCTTCTTTGCGCAAGATAGAAATGGAATTTGAAATAATTAGAGAAAGAACTCTATATCTTGACCATTTAAAACCCTGGCATTCTTATGAATAGAACGGTAAAATCATTTTTTGGGAAAAGATCTTGCCATAAAAACAACATCTTTACCTATCACTTCAAATAAATGCCATAAATTTTGACGGGTGACACAAGTTGGCGTAAAACATTTAAAATTAAACTGTAGATGGAGTGTGTTAATATTTGTATTAATGTATTGATTAATATGGTCCAGATTTTTAATTTAAACTTTCTTTAATCGTTAATCACCCTTTTCGGTGTTCGCTGTATCGGGAGATTTTACTTCTAGCTTTCGAGCCCTTAAAACCCGAGATCGCGAGGAAGCGATCTAGTTAAGAAAAAACTTAATCTAGATTAAGTGTTTAATTAATCACGTTTAATTAATATCATGACTTCGCGACTCGGGGCTACGAAGTTAGAGTTTCTTGGAAAAGCGTATGTCGAGTCGCGAAATCCTGACAGCACTTAACCAAGGTTTAAGGAACTTCACTCTCGGCGCTAACCTGTGTAATCTTTGAAGGTTATTTCGTGACTTCACGCATCGGAGCTTAGAAACAGTGTGACTTGTAACTCCCGAAACGTGATATCCCGAGGGAAAGAAAAGTGAAAAAGCTCGTTCAACGGTTAAATGGAAATGGCATTAGGAGTACAACGATCATCACCACTTTGCATATCGGGACTACTGAGATTTTCAATGGGTAAAGGTCACGAAGTAAAAGACAACTTAAATGGCCAACCTTTGATTGTAAGAATTACACTTAAACTAGTCGAAAAAGGCAGCTCCAACACCACCCAAGAATATATGAGAGATAATAAAATTTTACATTAAATCATCACCATCAACCAATCATCACATAGAACCTGTTAATGCTTCCTGAGACTTCTTCAATTTATGCAATTCTTCAATTCTTGGAGTACTCTGATCCCATAGATAATATTACTCAATGTATTCTCTGAAACTCCTCCAATTTTCACTCCTTGAATCCTCCCCATAAAGAGGTTATAGAAAGAATGGTAGACTTTATTCAATTCTGGTCTATTCAAGAGAGTGAACTTGCACAGAATGCCTTGTACGCAATAATTAACATCCGATTCTGAAACTCGCACACAAGAAACTACAGTCCGTACTATTTCCAATGAAATTTGTCCCACTTCATTTGGATTTTCGATGAAGAATTTATGATTGTTTTACCCGGAACACCTGTTTATTGACTAGCTTCAGGACTGGTCACAAACCCTATCTTCCACAGAGTGTATCTCCATAATTATAACGAATCAAGAGCTGAAATTTTTACTAGAGGTACCTTGATATGTCCTCTCAATACCATAGTGATTTCACCATCTGAATCATTCTATAAAACAAGTTATATAAAAAAAATGGTAAGATGACCTGAAAATAACATACCTTAGAACACATCACCAAAAGACTTCATCCTCCCTTGAAATCAGGCCTTCTTTACTTCTTCTTTCCTCTGAAATTCGACTTGTATCAAATGAATGTATAATGATGTTTATTTATACCATTTATATCACTTCCTTTTAACATTAGGGCCGACCTGACACTTTCTTATTTTGTAATTCTTTTCTTTAATTATCTTCAGGGCCTACATGTACTTCCTTGTTCAATTCACTTTGTCATCTTCAAAAATTCATTTCTCCTCAACCATGAGGATCCACGTGACGTGCCACATACCACCAGAAACAACATGATGTATATGAATGTGCATTGTCCTTCATGTTCAAATACCTTTATCAATCATGTGGTCCAAAACCCATGACTAGGGTTGACATCAATGACAACAACCAGTCTTCCAACAATCTCCCCCTTTGTCATTGATGGAAACACTCATGCTCCCCCTATCATCATGATCCCAATTTCTCTCTCCCTTTGACATCAATGGAAAAGGTTAGGGCTGCTCCCCCTAAGTTTAATGGAAAAATGTAACTCTCTTCTTTGGGGATGCTCCCCTGAACATGTGGTACTCAATAATACTTCATCCTTATTTTTGGTCTTTGGGACATTTTCTTCCTTAGAATCCTTTTGTGTGGATTTTGTCTTCTCTCTCTTATTCATGTCTAGGATGTATATGTTGTTCGGTATTCTTGTTGCATTTGCAACCAATATTCCTGAGTTATTTTCTCTAATTTTACATTTTCGAGAATCAAACGTAAGAGTGTATCCTTGATCACACATTTTACTAACACTAAGTAGATTATGATTCAAGTCTTCAACCAATAGAAAATTCTTTGCTTTTACATTTTTTCTTCTAAGCTCTACTACACCTTCTCCAAGTATTTTGGCATATGAGTCATCTCCAAATGCAACATTGCCACCCTTTCTCTTCATGCTGATGAATTTGTCTTGATCCACGGTCATGTGTGAAGAACATCCACTGTCTATGTACCATTCATCTTCTTCTTTACATTCTTCAGCGGTCAATGCTATTCGACAATCTTCATTGTTTGGAATCTCTTTCCTTCTCCATACTGTGGTTGGAATAGGGACATCTTCATTCATATATCTGCAATCTCGTGCTTTGTGACCAAGATAATTGCATTTGTAGAATACAATATTTTTGTCCATCAACGAGTAAAATGAATTATAACTTATGTTGACAAATCCATGATTATTTCCATATCTTCTATTTACACCATTCATGTTTCTTGCGTATTTGTCCCTTTCATTGATTCTGCAATTAATTTCCTTATGTCCAAAATTTTTGCAAGTATAACAATGACCAAGAAAGAAATTTTGATACCTGGGAGTAAGTGACCTTCTTTGTGATGTAGTCCATCTGGGTTCGTGATCTACTCTTCTATAGTTTCCTTCATACTGATTGAAGCTTCTTTGATTCCTGAAGGTAGGAGGTCTTCTTGGATATTCATCTCTTTTGTAATCATTCCTTCTTTCTGGTATCTTGATCCACTTCTCATCAACTGTCTATGTAGCTCTTTATTCAACCTTCTTGTTGGTATTTTCATCTTCTTTGTATGAAGTTTCACCCATGCATCCAAGATGTGTTAATTCTTTTGGAACTTGAGAGTTTCTTAAGCTCTTCCTCAATGAGACAACTTCTTGTTCAATTTTCTCACAATCTTCTTCTTTCTTTATCATTTGGACCTTCTTTATTTCTTCTATTCTTCTTGCTTCTTCGAGTAGAGTTTTCAAGGAAATGGTTTCTTCTCTTAGTTTCTGAAAGTATTCTAATTGTTTCTTTAAGATTACAACTGTCTTTTCATAACTACCCAATTCACTTCTTAGTTTTCTATGCGTGTCTTTGAGCTTGCTATTTTCAATCTCAACATGCTTCAATTTTTTAAGATTCTCATCTTCTTGTTGAATCATTTCTACTTCATGATTTTCTGCTTCTTCATTGTCATCTCTTTCAATCCTTGGATGAGGACATTCAAATTCAACATGTCCTACTCCTTCACAATTGAAGCAAAATAACTGACCTCTATTTTCTTCTTTGAAATCTGAGATGTTGTAATCTTCTTCAACTTCTTCTTCTTCTTTTGCTTCTTCCCTTGCATAAAGGTCTTGTAGCTTGTCCCAAATCTCTTTTGTTGATGCACATGATCCCACCTTGGATTTCACTGAATCTGTCAATCCATCCAAGATGGTATCTATTGCCAGTTTGTTGTTCCTTTTTGCTTCCTTATGAGCCGCAGTCTTTGGTTTCTTCAAAGCATTGTATCCTGAAGCAACTGAGAACCAAACATCTTCCCCAAGAGCTTTCAAGTAAGTTTTCATTCTATTTTTCTAGTATTCAAAATTCCTTCCATCAAATGGTAGAATCCCATTTGGAATGTTGTCTTCCATTTCTGCATAGGATCTTCCTTCCAGTGGTTAAATTGTACTAAAGGTAATCTGCTCTGATACCAATTGTTGGTACTGAGAGGGGGGTGAATCAATATCAAGTACAATTTAAAAAACTTTTTCAACTTATACTTAAACCATTCAATTATATCCAATGAGAAATGAACAATAGTATAAGAGTTACACCAATACACCACAATA
>JASDQU010736534.1:52989-81729 GCA_032191745.1 Picea mariana
AATTCCTCGTGCTCAATAATTAACATTCAATTATGAAACTCAGACACAAGAAACTAAAGTCTATAATCTTTCCAATGAAATTCGTCCCACTTCATTTTGATTCTCGATGAAGAAATTATGACTGTTTTACCCGGAACACTTGTTTACTGACTAGCTTCAGGACGGGTCACAAACCCTATCTTCCACAGAGTGTATCTCCATAATTATAGAGAATCAAGAGATGAAAATTTTACCAGAGGTACCTTAATATGTCTTCTCAATACCATAGCGATTTCACCATCTGAATTGTTCTAGAAAACAAGTTATAGAAAAACTGGTAAGATGACCTGAAAATAACATACCTTAGAACACATCACCAAAATACTTTATCCTCCCTTGAAATCCGGCCTTATTTACTTCTTATTTCCTCTGAAATTCAACTTGTATCAAATGAATGTATAATGATGTTTATTTATACCATTTATGTCACTTCCTTTTAACATTAGGGCCGACCTGACACTTTCTTATTTTGTAATTCTTTTCTTTAATTATCTTCAGGGCCTACATGTACTTCCTTCTTCAATTCACTTTGTCATCTCCAAAAATTCATTTCTCTTCAACCATGAGGATCCACATGACGTGCCACATACCACTAGAAAAAATATGATGTATACTATCCATTCATGGGTGTTGTATATGCATGTGCATTGTCCTTCATGTCCAAATACCTTTATCAATCTTGCGGTCCAAAACCCATGACTAGGGTTGACATCAATGACAACAACCAATCTTCCAACAATTGTCTTATTTTGTAAATCATCTATGTCCCTACGCATTTCTTCACTTTCATCAAGATTCCAAGTAGGATTGTCTGGAGGCTTATTTGGTGTAGAAGTTCCCTTTTTGGGTGGCATGTTGTCCAAGTATCACTTTTGAACCTTGATTTTGAGGTGGTTCTGCTAGACAATCTTTCTTCTGTTGTATCTCCTAAGTTTCGGCCCTTCTGGGTATGAAACTTTCTTTTTTTTAGTTCTCTGATATTTCTTCTCTGCAATGCCATGGGTCTAATCAAAATTGGATGTGCCAAGTGGAATTTATGGTAACTTCCCCACAACTTGCTGATTTTTGTCCTTTCTAGGAGATCTCACTTGTATAGCATGCCCCACACAAAATAATTGATATACAACTCTGAAACTCATACCACACATACTGTAGATTTTCCACTATCCAATGAAACTGGTCTCACTCAATTTGGATACTCTAGGAAGAAGTTATGATTGTTTTACCTGGAACACCTTCTTGCAACTAGTCAATAGGACTAGTGAGATACCCTATCTTCCACAAGGTGTATCTAAAAATTTAAGATGACCCAGAAGATGAAATATTTACCATAGATACCTTACTAATTTTTGTTAGTATCCTCCATATTTTAGGGTATGAAATGTTACAGAAATTTTTTTATAGTGAAAATTCTGCAATGACTCAGTTCGAGATGATTCCAGAACCCTATCTTGCATAGGCTGTATCTCCGAAAGTATAAGGCCTCAGGAGATGAAATTTTAACCCAACAACCCTTAATCCATCTAATAAATATCCTTCAATTCGTTCCTTCTGAAACGTTGTAGAAAACAAGTTATAGCGAAAATTCCAAGGTGTCTCTAATGCAGCAGCGAAACCCCAAGACCTTGAACTCTGATACCATATGTTAAGAACCAAATATCAATATAACATAGAAAAACATTAGAATAAGTACTCAACTCCTTGAAAAAGAGATAATTTCATATAATAAGCCTCTTCAAGGGGGCAACCTCCTTTTATCCCACATAAATGTTCAAGTACAAGATGATTCCAAATGAAAATGTCTCCTTGGTATACATAGGAGACTAGGAGGTATAATTACAACTAATAGAATAAAGCCGACATAAATAAAATAATATTACTAATGTAATATGCCCCAATTAAGGGGTAATGAGCCAATATTAGGGCTTAACAACTAACTTCTTGTTGCAACCACTTTATTATTTAATTTATTTCTTGGTCAACCACTTTGATTATTCAATCTTCTCATCACAACTACTTTACCATAATTACAAACTCACAGCTTCTTGTTGCAACTAATTTATTTTTAATTATTTTCTTAATGAAACAACTATACCGATTATTAAATCCTAGTTACCATCAATTTGACTAGTACACTTCTTCTAGGAGATTCTAGAATAATTGAATTCTTTGACTTTCTAAGGGCTTCTAGATAAATCATGAGTGTTCTCCAACTTCATATGGCCATAACTCTCTAACCATGAGGAGTTATGTGACGTTCCACATATCATCTGAAATGGCATGACATATACTATCCATATATAATAGTATTTGACATATATTGTCCATATAAAATAGTCTTACCTATAAATTCACTAATATTCATTCCTTTTTACCTCAAACATACTCGAGTCCCTTACCCATGCCTTTGTGCTATGGAAATTCACTACTGGAATTCTCTAAGGTTTGACATAATTCTACAATATCACTCTCCAAGGGTTGACATCAATGACAACCAACAGTCTAGACCAATTTTCCATCATCCTAAGCCAACTATCTGAAAATATCCCCCTTTGGCATTGATGGAAACACTTATTCAGGATAACATTCATGTGTATACCCCTCATCAATGTTTCTATCTCTCCCCCTTTGACATCAATGGAAAAGGGTATCTTCCTTTTGGGTTGCTCCCCCTGACTGAACTCTCCTTGGGGATTCTCCCCCTATCTAAATGCCTTTGATCTTTCTCTGTGTTTATAAGCCTCTGATTACTCCCTCTCCTTTTATATGAATAATATATCCCCCTTTGACAAAGGGTATCACTCAGATGCAACATTGAAGTCATATCGCTCATTCTTCCCTTGTGAAAATCGCTCCCCCTGGAAGCATGCCTCTGTTCTCTCTCTCCAAGAATCTAATTCTCTATCCCGCATATGATGAATCTTTTCCCCTTGAATCATACTTGTATTATTACCTCTATGTTTGAAAACTTCTCAGAATAATATTTCTACCAATATTTTTGGTTATGTTTCTCTCTCTTGACCTCTCTGCAACATGTTGTGTAGAAAAAATAGAAGTCTTCATGTACCTGTTTCATTTTGGAGTTATTTACCATTGATGCTTCCTTGTATAATCAACTGACATATATGAAAATAATTCAAGAATAAGCATTCAAATATTCATGTGTAATTATCATCCATTATGATAAAGTTCCTTTGTCTCTGAACCACTCTCTAAACCAATCTATGAATCCATGCTCTCGCCCACTTTCATATATCTGTCCAAACCTACTAAGTGTTCTTACGAATCCATATTGTCCAAGACTCTACTACAAAACTATCCATAATGATGACCCATCTGTCACAGTACTATCATAAAGTCTTCAGTACTACAACTGATTAATCTATCATATTGTACTTTTTCTAACTGACTTCTCTGAATTTGTCTACTCAAACTCTGCAAGTTGCTTGAATGATGGTTCTTTGGTCTATCTCAGCTACTGCATAGAATTCCCCTATCTAATATTCATATTACATGGGATTCTCTAAGTCAGATGGTGTTGTCCCTCGACCAAGTTTTGGAGAACCTTGGTCATGTTTGACCATTTTTGGGACTTCGACAGGCTGGTCGAAGACGAAGCGCCAGGCGAAGCAGAGATCGTGGAATATCAGCCCCTTTTTAGGGAACTTTTGGGTTTAGGGTTTATGTAATGGGTATGGGATGTCGGCCCATCGGTTTATCCATGTTTAGGCCCATTTTGTAATGTATAAATAGAAAGCTAGGCAATGTAAGTAGAGAGAGTTGGTAGAATCGGCTTAGTGCGGAGCTAGAGGCTTTGTGCATAGTATGTGTTAAGACTTGCAGAGCTAAGTGCAAGTGATTATAAGAATCTTGTGTGCAGACTGTGTAAGAAGGCTTTGTGTTGTGACCTAACTCAGGAAAGGAGGATCTGGCGAGGTGCGCACAGATCTCCTGTTCTATGCGGAGTGGGGCTTTTGGGCTCTGTGCATGTAAGAATATTGAAAGAAGATAATAAAGAAGAGAATATTTGGTGGACGTAGCCCCACACTGGGGTGAACCACGTATATCATGTGTTATGGTTGCTTTGTGCATTATGGTTGTTATATTTTTCATATGATTTAAGCTTAGTGTAGTAATGAATGTTAGATGAACCTGGTATGATAGATTAAGTTCTTAGTGATGTGAATGAATGCTAGATCTAATCTCTTTCCATATGATAAGTTCTTATATTTGTTAGATCTGGTTGAATACTGCGTTGTTATGTAATTAGGGTTTGGATTTGCGATGTGAATAAGGGTTAAATACTGATGAATTCTAACTGCTAAGTGCTTTGTTAGAGTGATGTAATCAAAAATCTCTGTCCCAACTAAGTTGCAGACATTTGGGTCCTGCAACCACCCCTGCCTCTACCTCAAGTGATACTTCATCTGCTTCACAGGTGTTGCCGAAAGGGTTGGTAGTTAGGGTTTTGTTGGTGCATTGTTGAAGCGTTGAACCCTGGGTCTACTCCTGTGCCAACAAATGGTCAGCCGGACAGTGTCCACTACGCCCCTGCCATCAGAAGAAACAAAGATGGGAGATGAGCATTCCCAACTCCACAGAATAGATGAAGCAACCAAATCTTTCCTTCATCGTGTGCAGGAAGAAAAAGAATAGGCCATAGTGGCCCTGAAGCAAGAACAAGAGGAAGTCATAGAGCAATGTCAAGTTGTGCAACAAGAGAAGGATGACCTCCAAATCAAGTTCGAAGAGGATAAATCATGGATCCGGAAAGAGAAAGAACAACTTCTCACGTAGTAGGTTAGATTTAAAGAAGCAATCAACAAATCACTTCGCTCTGTGACATGCTTAGAATATATAGAAGAAGACCCAGTGGAGAGTCAAGTAGTGAAGCTTACTGCAGCCATCCAACAACTTCAACAGAGAGTAGTAGAATTGGAGTTACAAGCAGTACCAAGTACCCCACAGGAAGTGCAAGACTAGCGAGAAGAAACCATCTGAAGCACAGTCTGGAGAATCAAGGCATTAGCTTTGGAATGTAAACAACTTAGCAGTCGAAATGTAAACAACTTAGCAGTCAAAGTGCGCAGAATTATGAGCACCTTACCGAGGACCCTAAACTAAAGACACCGGAGTCGCATCTCCAGGAATAAAAGAAGCAAGCAAAAACAATACAAGCGCAGTTGAAGCCCTTGTCAGTGGTCGAGCAAATGAAAAGATCCAAAGAATAGTGCACGGCTCAGCAACAGGTCCATGCCATACAAAGAAAAGTCATGGAAGTGACTCAGAAGCTCTAGCTAGTCCAGGATGGATTGAAGGATGAGGAGAAGAACTAGAATAAGCGGTCACTATAGTCAAACAACGCTTGGAAGGACCTGTGACCGAGGCAATTATTCAGGAGTTTTCCGAGCAGGAGGCCTTGGCAAAGCAGTAGCTCAAGCCAAGCTCGAGGCGTTTGAGGCAGATTTACCCATAGCAGAGTGACTCGGGATGAGTCACAGGTGAGTGTTGGGGGCCTGTTGGCCCTCGAGCAAGTTTTGGAGAACCTTGGTCATGTTTGACCATTTTTGGAACTTCGATAGGCTGGTCGAAGATGGAGCACCAAGCGAAGAGGAGATTGCGGGATCTCGGCCCCTTTTTAGGGCACTTTTTGGTTTAGGTTTATGTAATGGGTATGGGATGTTGGCCCATGGGTTTACCAATGTTTAGGCCCATTTTGTAATGTATAAATAGAAATCTAGGCGATGTAAGTAGAGAGAGTTGGTAGAATCATCTTAGTGTGGAGCTAGAGGCTTTGTGCATACTATGTGTTAATACTTGTAGAGCTAAGTGCAAGTGATTGTAAGAAGCTTGTGTGCAGACTGTGTAAGAAGGCTTTGTGTTGTGACCTAACTCGGGGAAGGAGGATCTAGCGAGGTGCGTGCAAATCGCCTGTCCTATGTAGAGTGGGGTTTTTGGGCTCTGTGCATGTAAGAAGATTGACATAAGATAATAAAGAAGAGAAGAGTTGGTGGACGTATCCCCATGATGGGGTGAACCACGTATATCCTGTGTTATGGTTTCTTTGTGCATTATGGTTGTTATATTGTTCATATGATTTAAGATTAGTGTAGTAATGAATGTTAGATGAACCCGGTATGATAGATTAAGTGCTTAGTGATGTGAATGAATGCTAGATCTAATCTCTTTCCATATGCTAAGTGCGTAGATCTGTTAGATCTGGTTGAATACTGTGTTGTTATGTAATTGGGGTTTGGATTTGCGATGTGAATAAGGGTTAAATACTGATGAATTCTAACTGCTAAGTGCTTTGTTAGAGTGATGTAATCAAATATCTGTGTCCTAGCTAGGTTGCATACATTTGAGTCTTTCAACCACCCCTACCTCTACCTCTGGTGAGACTTCATCTACTTCACAGGTGTTGCCAAAAGGGTCGGTAGTTAGGGTTTTGTTGGTGCGTTGTTGAAGCGTTGAACCATGGGTCTGCCCCTATGCCAATAGATGGATTAGAAAAATTCATGCTCTGATGTAGATTCATCATCATCTTCATCAATAGATTCATCATCTCTCTGAACTCTGACTTCTTTCTTTCTATGTGTGGATTCATCTTTCACTACAATACCTGAAAGTACAATCTGTTGAACCTATTTTGTATTTACCTGTCCTCATTTTCTTTCATTTCTTTTCCAAACCTTTATGTATCTGACATCTTCCTTTTTATTTGTATATTTGTCTTTATCTCGTTTTATTTCCAATCTTGCGATCTCTGGGACATGGTCTTTGTTCACCTATTCTTCCTCTTTTACTATCCATACTTTCTTATATCTGATATCAATGTTCTCTTTCATGGAAATATTGATCATTCTTCTACAATAACGAGCTATGTTTCCATAGTTATGACATTTGTAACATTCAATTTTAGGTGGGGCCACATAAGCATTTCTTTCTTGAACATTTATTTTATAATTGCTGCAATCTGCAACCTTATGTCCAAAGTTAGTACAATAAAAACAATGACCATAAAATAAATTTACATACCTGGGAGTGAATGATCTTCTTTATGGTGTGGTCCTTCTGAATTTCTTCCTTGACAAATCATGATCATGATTGAAGCTTCTTTGTGGCTTGAACATGGATGGTCTTCTTGAATATGTATCTTTATTAGTTTTCTTAGATTTTGGTTGACCATGATTCCTTCCTTTGAGTACTCTTACATAACTCTTGCTCTTTTCTTCATTCTTCTTTTCCAACAACCTAGAGTGCTTCTATTCATTCTCTATTGTTGATGTAAATGTTTATGTCTCTTCAACGTTCTTGTTGAGCTTGATGAGTTTGACTCTTAGTGTGACAACTTCTTCTTCAAGCTTATCAACCTCTTCTTCTTTCTTCATTATCCGAGACTTCATGATTTCTTTTGTTCTCTTTGCTTCTTCAAGTTGGATTTTCAATGTAATTATTTCTTCTTTGAGACTTCTCTCTTCTTGACCAAATTATTCCTCAAGCTGGTTTAAGTCATCGATTCTTTCCTTGAGATGATCTGTCAATATATTTTCTCTCTTTTTTTCTTCTTCGTTTTGTGATGATATGTTGGCTTCTAAACACTTCTTTTGATATTCTAGAGTTTCTTCAATTCTTCTAGCCTCTTCTAGTTGAGATCTTAAATTGTTTATGACCTACGAAGCTTCTTTGGAACCTTAAACACTTTCCTTTTGCTTCATCAATTCTTTCTTGAGTGACTTGTTTTCTTATCTTTCTTTCTTTAGATATTTAATTGCACTGATCAATTTTTCTCTGTAATCAACTTCTTTTTCTTCAAACTCTTCCTCTTCTGAATTTGTATGACATTTTGAGCATCTATTTTCTTGTTATGTACCTACATCTTCTTTGGAATTTTTTCTGTGATGGGTGAAGAATAGATATTATATAACTTATCCCAAAGTTCTTTGGTTGATGAAAATTTACCAACCTTTTCTCTTACTGGATCAGGTAATCCTTCCTAGATGAAATCCATTGTTATTTTTTCATTCTTCTTCACTTCCTTTTTGGCTATAGTCTTTTTGCTTTTTGAACTATCATATCCTGTAGCAACTGATTTTCAAATATCATATCCCTATGCCTCCAAAAAAACTTGTATCCGTCCACTCCATATCTCATACTTTAAACCATTCTAACCACTAAACAGTGGTACTCCATTCTCAGAATAATCCATGATCTCCTTCGAGTGGTTAAATTGTTTCCTGAAGGAACCTTCTCTGATACCAATTGTTGGATTAATGAGAAGGGAGGTGAATCAATAATGAAAAATTATACCAATTATTAATCATTTAAACCAAAATGTATATTCTTTTACTTATTCAACCATGTTCATATGTTGATCATCAATACCTTACTATATCATAAACATTAACATTCATCAGTGCATAATAAACAATAACAAACACATCCACACAATGCACAATACACCAATATTTACGTGGAAACCCAATGCGGGATAAAACCACATAATTCGTTTCTTATATGTCAAGAATTACAATCAAGGAAACATCAATTTCCAATTCTCCAGCTACAACAGGAAGGAGGCTCTGACCCCCTAGTTTCTCAGACTACAACCTTAGGGAACCTCCAACTCCCCAATTCTCCGGCTACAACCAAAACGAGGCTACAACCCCCTATGTTCTCCATCTACAACCAAAACGAGGCTACAACCACCTATCCTTTCCATGTCCAACCACCCTAAAATATAAGTGCCAAAATGTAGAAACTAAATATGTCACTATCCCAAACTATTCTGTCAAATTTGTCACTGACAAACCTGTCACTGTATACTCATCAACCAATCTGATCTGATCACATATACCTCAAACATTATCCCACAAGTTTGTACCTCAAAAATTATCCCACAAGTTTGTACCTCAAACCATGTGCTAGAACATCACTATTATACTATTGATTAATTGGGTTGGTTGTCATTAATGTCAACCCTTGAATAAAGTTTGATAACACAAAGGTTTGGGTAATGGACCCAAGTTTGTTTGATGGATAATGGTATGAGTTTTGATATATTTGTAGGAAATACTATTCTATATGGATAGCATATGTCATGCCATTTCCAATGGTATGTGGAATGACACATAACTCCTCATGGTTAAAGAGTTATGGCCATGTGAAGTTGGAGAACCCTCACGAGTCATCTAGAAGCCCCAAAAGGTCAAAGTAGTCAAAGTGGTTGCAAAGAAGAAATTATTTAAATAATAAAGTGAAGTGATGAGTGTAATATAATTCAAAGTGGATACAAAAGAAATTATTTAAATAATAAAGTGAAGTGATGAGTGTAATATAATTCAAAGTGGATACAAAAGAAATTATTTAAATAATAAAGTTAATGGAGAAATTACTAAGTGGACAAGTGGTTAGAAGTGGGTTAGCCCTAAAATAAGGAAAGTGGGTTAAGATGGTTAGAAGGTAATTTAAATAATAATGTGAAGTGATGAGTGTAATATAAGTCAAAGTGGATACAAAAGAAATTATTTAAATAATAAATTTAATGGAGAAATTACTAAGTGGACAAGTGGTTATAAGTGGGTTAGCACTAAAATAAGGAAAGCGGGTTAAGATGATTAGAAGGTAACCTCTTGAGGAAGCTACATGAAAGTATAAATAAGAGCCAAGGGTCTCTCATTTTCTCATCACACTTGAGCATATTGAATATCTACAAGTGAACGAGGTAACCAAAGGATATATAAGCCAAATTTCAGAGGGAAGGTGATGTAAAGAAGGCCGAAATTCAAGGGAGGATAAATTATTTTGATGATGCTTTCTAAGGTATGTTATTTACAAGCCATCTCACCATTTTCGAAATAAATATTTTTCTAAAATGATTCAAAATGTGAAATTGGGAGTTCATTGAGGAAACACATCCAAGTAGCTATGATAAAATTTTCATCTTGTGGGTCATTATATTTTTTGATTACACTCCGTGGAAAATAGGGTTTGTGGTTAGTCCTGAAACTAGTCTAAAATAGGTGTTTCGGTTAAACACGTCACAACTTATTCATAACAAATCCAAATTTAGTAAGACGAAATGTATTGGTTAGATTAAATTCTTTCGTATTATGTGTACAATTTTTAGATCAATATAACAAATATTCCGTGAGGGGAACGCTCTACAAGTTTGCTCTCTAGAATAAGCCAGAATTCAATAAGGTATGCCATTTTTTCTATAACTCCTTTTCTGAGAGGTTCCAAGTAGTGAAACCTGGAGGAATTGTATAAAATACATTGAAGAATATTATGTACTATTTTCATATCTTTATTCATTACAGATACATAGTTATGATTATTGCAAGTTAGGGTTGTTGGCTAATCCAAAACTAGTCATGTGAGACAAAAGTAAAATTTGATGAAAATGATAGTCTCTTGTTAAGGAAGGTTTGCAGGTATGTGATCATATACACCAGGTCTATTAGAGAGTTAAAAATCGTATTTGGATGATGAAATTGATGAGGGATTTTTTTTTAGGTATGTTACAGATAGAGGTTGTATAACAGTGAGGTTGTGGCACATGGTTTGATGTAATGGTTTATAGTATTTGGTTATGGATAGTGTGATGTATTGCTAGAGAACGTTTGATGGTTATATTGGTATATGTATTTGGTATATGGTTGAGGTACATGTTGGGTACATTGTTGAGACAAGTAGTTGATGAGTTGGCACATACATGAGGTGTATAGTTGATGATGTTGGTACATCTTGATGAGTCATAGTTTATGTGTATTTGATGCATGATTGGTACATATTTGGTGCATGGTTGATGCACTCATTGATGGTATAGTTTGAGGTACAGGTTGGTGCATGGTTTATGCACTTGTTTATGGTACAAGATGATTACAAGTTGTTTGGTACAAGTTGGTGCATGGTTGATGCACTTGTTTATGGTACATGTTTATTACAGGTTGATTGGTATAGGTTTACATCAGTATATCTCACAGTGATAGTGTGACATTGGTTCCATCATTACAATTCTATGTTAGGGAGGTTGGACAAGGAAAGGACAGGTAGTTGTAGCGACCTTCCGGTTGTAGTCAGAGAACATAGGGAGTTGGAGCCAGAAAATTGGGGAGTTGGAGCTTCCCTCAGGCTGTAGCTTGAGAAACTAGGGGGTTGGATCCTCCTTCCAGTTGAAGCTGGAAAACAAAGGAAGTCAGTGCTTCCAATGAATGTAATTCTTAAATACATATAAGAAAAATCATTTCATGGTTTTCTCCCGCTTTGGATTTCCACATAAAAACACTAGTGTACTGTGTATGTGTATGATTGCTCATTTGTTCATTGTTTATTTACTCTGTAACTATTGGATGATAAAGATACATTGATATAACACTTGCATTTTATGGTTAAAAATGATTAAATTTCTCTATTATTGATTCACCCCCTCTCTCCGTAATCCAACAATTGGTATCAGAACAGGTTCCTTCATGAAACAGTTTAACCACTAGAAGGAGATCATGGATTATTCTGAGAATGGAGTACCACTATTTAATGGTCAGAATGGTTTAAAGTATGAGCTATGGAGTGGAAGGATAAAACTATTTTTACAGGAACAGGGGTATTATATTTGGCTATCAGTCGTTACAGGATATGATAGTTCAAAAAGGGCAAAGGCTGTAGCCAAGAAACAATTGAAGAAGAATAACAAAATAACAATGGGTTTCATCTAGGAAGGATTACCTAATCCGATAAGAGAAAATGTTGGTAAATGTTCATCAGCCAAAGAAATTTGGGATAATTTACATGATATATATTCTTTACCCATCACAGATTCATAAAATGCCAAAGAAGATGCAGTTACAGATCAAGAAGAAATATGTTCACCATGTCAAAAAGATTCAGAATATGAAGAGTACATAATCAACAGAGGTATGTTGTTTTTCTTTAATTGTGAAAAATGCAGACATCTTGAAATAGAATGCCATGAAGGAAATGAGACAAAAAAACTAATTGAAAAAGAAGACAACTATGAAGAAGAATTGATCAGTGCTTTAGATGAACTAATAAAAGAAAGAGAAGAAAATAAGTCACTCAAGAAATAATTGATGAAACAAAAGGAAAGTGCTTAGATTTTAAATAAGCCCAACAGGTCATCAAGAACTTAATAACTCGGCTAGAAGAAGCCAGAAAGATCGAAGAAAATCTTAAAGATCAAAAGAATTATTTGGAAGCCAACATAGCAGCACAGAAGGAAGAAGCAAAAATGAGAGAAAATATATTGACAGATCATCTTAAGGAAATAAATAACGATCTAAACTAACTTGAGGTAGAGTTTGGTCAAGAAGAGAAAGGACTTGAAGAAGAAATAATCACATTAAAACTCCAACTTGAAGAAGAGAAAAGAACATAAGAAGTCATGAAGTCTCAGATCATGAAGAAAGAGGAAGAGGTTTAGAATCTTGAAGAAGAAGTTGTCACATTGAGAAGTAAAATCGTCAAGTTGAACAATAACATTGAAGAGACAGAAAAATCCAGATCAATTATAGAGAATGAAGAGAAGCACTCTAGGTTGCTAGAAAATAAGAATGAAGAAAATAGAAAGAGTTATGCAGAAGTACTCAAAGGAAGGAATCATGGTCAACCATAATCTAAGAAAACTATTAAAGATACATCTTCAAGAAGACTGTCCATGTTCAAGCCACAAAGAAGCTTCACTCATGATCATGATCAGTCAAGGAAGAAATTCAGAAGGACTACACCACAAAAAAGATCATTCATTCCTAGGTATGCAAATTTATTTTATGGTCATTTTTTTTATTGTACTAATTTTGGACATAAGTTTGCAGATTGCAGGGATTATAAAAATATTCAAGAAAGAAATGTCTATGTGGCCCCACGTAACAATGAATGTTACAATTGTCATAACTATGGACATATAGCTAGTGATTGTAGAAGCATGATCGATACTTCCATGAAAGAGAACATTTATATCAAATATAAGAAAGCATGGATAAGAAAACATGAAGAATAGGTGAACAAAGACCAAGTCCCAGAGATCGCAATATTGGAAATAAAACGAGATGAAGAAATTCTATAGAGAAAAAGAAAGATGTCATATACAAAAAGGTTTGGAAAATAAGTGAAAGAAAATAAGGACATGTAAATAAGGAACATATTCAAGAGATTGTACTTTCAGGCATTGTAGTGAAAGATGAATCCACAGAAAGAAAGAAAGAAGTCAGAGCTCAGAGAGATGATGAATCTACCAATGAAGATGATGATGAATACACATCAAAGTAGGAATTGTTCTGAGCCATTTGACTTAGAGACTCCTAGGTAACATGAATATTAGAAAGGGGGAGTCTATGCAATAGCTGTGACAGACCAAAGAAACATCCTTCAAGCATCTTGCAAAGTTTGAGTAGACATATCCAGAGCAATCAATTATCAAAAGTACAGTTTGATAGTTGTAGTAGTGAATACTTCATGATAGTATAGTAATAAATGGGTCATCATTATGGACAGTTGTGCAGTAGATCCTTGGATGATATGGACATATATGGATTTGTAAGAACACTTAGCAAGTTTGGACATATATATGACAGTGGACGAGAGCATGGATTCATAGATTGGTTTAGAGAGTGGTTCAGAGACAAAGGAACATTATGGATGTTAATTGCATAAGAAATGGCTCGAACAATGCTAATGGATTCCAAATTGACTGATTTTTTTGGACACATGCAGTGCATACAACATTTCACATTCAAAATAGAGTAATTCTCAGAAACAACAATGAAAAAACTCCCTACGAGATATGGAAAGGAAGACCAACAAATGTGAAGCACTTCAGATTATTTGGAAGCAAATGCTACATCAAAAGAGAATTTGTCAGAATGGAAGCCATCTGATTGCTTTTAGCTTATGCATGCTCCAAGAATATTAAAGTGTATCAGATGGACATGAAATTATCTTTTCTAAATGGGGAACTTGAAGAAGAAGTCTACACTGAACAACAAAAAAGATTTCAGTTGTCAGAGAATGCAGATTATGTGTGTAAATTGAAAAAGGCCTTGTATGGTATAAAACAAGCTCCTAGAGCATGGTACTCTAGACTAGATGAATATCTACAGTAGGAAGGGTTCAGAAAAGGAAGTGCAGACAACAACCTCTACATCAATATACTTCAAAGCAACCAATGAATTTTTATTTCCCAAACTAAGTATATTAGAGAAATGTGAAAGAGGTTCAGAATGGAAGATTGCAAACCAGTTACCACTCCTATGCAAACCAGTTGCATGTTGAGAAAAGATGATGATTCAAAGTCTACAATCCAGAGGAAATCTAGGTCAATGATTGGTATCTTACTATATGTGACAACATCCAGACCATATGTAATGCAGGTAGTTGGACAGGTGGCACGATTTCAAGAAGCACCAAAAGAATCACATATATTAGTAGTGAAGAGGATTTTCAGGTATCTCAAAGGAACATAAGAGTTTGGATTATGGTATCCAAAAGGAAAGGATCTATCACTTATTGCCTACACAGATGCAGATTGGGTAGGTTTCATTGATGATCAATGAAACACTAGTGGAACAACGTTCTACTTGGGTGAGTGTTTAGTATCTTGGCTAAGTAAGAAACAATCATTAGTATCTTTATCTACAGCCAAAGCATAGTATATTGTAGTAGCAGTATGTTGTACTCAGTTTCTATGGATGAAACAAACTTTGACAGATATACAGGTTGAGTATGATGAGCCCATTCCAATCTATGGTGATAATGCAAGCACCATCAATATCTCAAAGAACCTGATGATGCACTCCAAGACGAAGCACATTCCAATAAAGTATCACTTTTTATGGGAACAGGTTGTAGAGAAGAACATAATAGTTGAATATGTGGGCAATAAAGAACAAGTGGCAGATATCTTTACAAAACCTCTTCCAAGGGAATCCTTTGAGTATCTTCATCATAGACTCACAGTAATTTCTACTCCAAAATGAATGTTTTTGAATGCTTATCTTATATGTCTTAGATTTACACGAGGACGCACCATAAAGAGGACAATTCAGGTTGGGAGATCAGTTTCAGGAAGAGTTCAGTTAGGGGGAGAATACCTGGATGTAAATATGCATTTTCCATTGATGACAAAGAGGGAGAGATTTATCAGATGCAAAGGTAAATGCTTGGAGAAAGAGAACAGAGGCATGGTTCCAGGGGGAGCGATGGTCATAGGAGGACCATGAGTGATATGACTTCAATATTGCATTAGAGTGTTGTCATCAATGAAAAAGGGGGGTATTGTTGATTAATTGGGTTGGTTGTCATTGATGTCAACCCTTGAAGAAAGTATGGTAGCAAATTCCGGTAGCACAAAGGTTTGGGTGATGGACCCACGTTTTTTGATGGATAATGGTATGAGTTTTGATATATTTGTAGGAAATACTATTCTATATGGATAGTACATGTCATTCCATTTCCAGTGGTATGTGGAACGTCACATAACTTCTCACAGTTAGATATTTATGGCCATGTGAAGTTGGAGAACCCTCAGGAGTCATCTAGAAGCCCCAAAAGGTCAAAGTAGTCAAAGTGATTGCAAAGAAGAAAATATTTAAATAATAAAGTGAAGTGATGAGTGTACTATAAATCAAAGTGGATACAAAAGAAATTATTTAAATAATAAATTTAATGGAGAAATTACTAAGTGGACAAGTAGTTAGAAGTGGGTTAGCCCTAAAATAAGGAAAGTGGGTTAAGATGGTTAGAATGTAATTTAAATAATAAAGTGAAGCGATGAGTGTACTATAATTCAAAGTGGATACAAAATAAATTATTTAAATAATAAAGTTAATGGAGAGATTACTAAGTGGACAAGTGGTTAGAAGTGGGTTCGCCCTAAAATAAGGAAAATGGGTTGAGACGGTTAGAAGGTAACCCCCTGAGGAAGCTACATGAAAGTATAAATAAGAGCCAAGGGTCTCATTTTTTCATCACACTTGAGAATACTGAATATCTACAAGTGACTGAGGTAACCAAACGATATCTAAGCCGAATTTCAGAGGGAAGGTGAAGCAAAGAAGGCCGAAATTCAAGGGAGGATAAATTCTTTGGATGATGCTTTCTAAGGTATGTTATTTACAGGTCATCTCACAATTTTCGCAATAAATTTTTTTCTAGAATGATTTAGATCGTGAAATTGGGAAGAAGTTGAGGAAACACATCCAAGTAAATTTGAGAATCATTTCAACTTGTGGGTCGTTTTATTTTTGGAGTTACACTCCGTGGAAAATAAGGTTTGTGGCTAGTCCTGAAACTAGTCTAAAACATGTATTTCAGCTAAAAACGTCATAACTTCTTAATAACAAAGATAAATTCAGTAATACAAAATTTATTGGTTAGATTACAGTCTTTTGTATTATGTGTACAATTTTTAGATCCATATAAAAAATATTTTATGCGGGGCACGCTCTACAAGTTCTCTTTTTAGAATAAGCCAGAATTCAACAAGGTATGTCATTTTTGTTATAAATCCTTTTATGAGATGTTCAAAGTAGTGAAACCTGGAGGAATTGCATAAAATACACTAAAGAACATTGTATATTATTTTCAGATATTTATTCATTATAGGTACATAGTTATGATTATTGCAAGTTAAGGTTGTTGACTAATCCAAAACTAGTCATGTGAGACAAAAGTAAAATTTGATGAAAATGATAGTCTCTTGTTAAGGAAGGTTTGCAGGTATGTGATCATATACACCAAGTCTGTTACAAATTTACAAATCAGATTTGGATGATGAAATTGATGAGGGATTTTAGTTGAGGTATGTTACAGATAGAGGCTATATAAGAGTGAGGTTGTGGCACATGGTTTGATGTAATGGTTTATGGTATTTAGTTATGAATAGTGTGATGTATTGTTAAAGAACTTTTGATGGTTATATTGGTATATGTATTTGGTATATGGTTGAGGTACATGTTGGGTACATGGTTGAGATAAGTAGTTGATGAGTTGGCACATACATGAGGTGTATAGTTGATGGTGTTGGTACATCTTGATGAGTCATATTTTATGTGTATTTGATGCATGATTGGTACATATTTGGTGCATGGTTGATGCACATGTTTATGATACAAGATGATTACAGGTTGTTTGGTACAGGTTGGTGCATGGTTGATGCACTTGTTTATGGTACAGGATAATTACAGGTTTATTGATATAGGTTGGTGCATTGTTGATGCACTTGTTTATAGTATAGGTTGATTACAGGTTCATTGGTATAGGTTTACAACAATATATCTCACAGTGATAGTGTAAAAGTGGTTCCATCATTCTACTTCTACGTCGGGGCATTTGTATGGGGAAAGGATAGGTGGTTGTAACCACCTTCTGGTTGTAGCCGGAGAACATAGGGGGTTGTAGCCTCCTTCTAGTTGTAGCCAGAAAATTGGGGAGTTGGATCTTCCCTCAGGTTGTAGCCTGAGAAACTAGGGGGTTGGAGCCTCCTTCCAGTTGCAAATGGAAAACAAAGGAAGTTGGTGCTTCCAATGAATGTAATTCTTAAAGACATAAGAAAAAACATTTTGTGGTTTTCTCCCGCTTTGGGTTTCCATGTAAAAACATTGGTGTACTGTGTATGTGTATGATTGTTCATTTGTTCATTGTTTATTTACTCTGCAACTATTGGATGATAAATCTGCATTGATATAACACTTTCATTTTATGGTTAAAAATGATTAAATTGCTCTATTATTGATTCACCCCCCCTCTCAGTAATCCAACATACACAACCTCTATCTGTACCAATAACTTTAGCAACATACCTCAACTAAAATCCCTCAAACATGAACCAATACTAAAGTTGAGTAGATCTGCCTTAGATCAATTCTACAGCAAGCCCTAAACTTCCAAGAGGGCATCCAACGGATTTACAAGGAAAACCCTCAATCAAAATCATAGATTCAACAATACACATATGAAAACCATATATTTTTCTTCTTGTAGCATTTTGCTACCGCAGTTTTACTACCGTGATTATGTTGTCGTGATTTTTTTGCCGCATTTTTTATTTCGTGGTGTTTCTATCACACTTTTCATGCCGTGATTTTTGTTCCATACTTCTTCTATCGCGATTTTGCTGCCGCACTTTTCCTACTATGATTTTTCTTCCGCACTTTTTCTGTTGCACTTTTCCTACTGTGATTTGTCAGCCACACTTTTCCTGCCACAATTTTCCTACCACACTTTTTCTGCCGCACTTTTTCTCTATCAATAATACCTACCCAAATAACCTTTCACAAAATAGATATTCAATGATATTCAATAGGTGCTAATGGGATACCCTTGCTTTCTTATTTATACTCTCCAAGTATCTTCCTCTAGAAGTATCAACTTTTATCCACTTAACCACTTTGTCCACTTAACTTAACCACTTTCCACAAATAGTAAGTTCTCCACTCCTAGTTGCAACTAAATTTATTATTTAATTAATTTCTTTTGCAACCACTTTGAATTATCCATAAATAGTAAACTCACCACTTCTTGTTGCAACCACTTTATTATTTAAATAATTTCTCTTTGCAACCACTTTGACTACTTTATTGTTTAAATAATTTATCTTTACTCACAACTTCTTGTTGCAACTAACTTTTCTATAATCAGTCAATTCATAATCTTTTTTTCCTTAACTAACTTCTTGTTTCAACCACTTTATAATTTGAATAATCTCTTTGCAACCACGTTGACTAATTTGTTATTTAAATAATTTATCTTTACTCACAACTTCTTGTTGCAACTAACTTTTCTATAATTAGTCAATTCATAACTTATTTTCCCTTAAATAACTTCTTGTTGCAACCACTTTATTATTTAAATTATTTATTGGTCAACCATTGTTGGCACCAGGCCGAAGAGGAAAGAATAACAATCGTGGGAAAGAAAGCGTGCAGAAAACTGAAGTAACAACTGGAAAAAGAACAACACGTGCGCATGCAAGAAAGCATGCATAAAGGAAAGCGACAATTGGAGGAGGAATGACACATGTATGGGAGAAAGACCTAACGTAAGAAGGGTTAGGGTTTTGGTAATATTTTGTAAAAGGATGAAGAGCCCGAAATGTATAAATATAGATACGAAAGTATCATATAGGGTTGGTCGTTAGTAGTTGTTAGTAGTTATTTAATATTTTTAGTTGTATGAACCGATTTTGTAAGCTGTTGAGTAAAGGAGATACGAGGGAAGGTAGATCTGAGGATTATACCACAGGCTGTGGATCCTGGTGTGATCTAGTTCGCCTCACATAGATATTACCCAGTTTTGTGGAGAATTGTAAGCGCAAGGCGTCAGAAATGAAGAACTATCATAATACAAGAGACAAGAGCCAAATATTTGTGGACGTAGCCCAGGAGGGTGTGAACCACAGTAATACTCGTGTAATATGTTGAATGTATGCATGTCTCTTCTCTCTTTCAGCAATTAATGCTTAATCTTGATGAATGAGTTAATACATTGTTATGAATCTGTTTATACTTTGCTTAAATTAAACTGTGGGATATACATATGTGAATCCAAGGAATAAGTAGTTTCCCTTATAGCTCACAGAATCTGGCCTTAATCAAGAAACCCCTATCCCCTACTCTTTCCTAGGCTGTAAACACCTGAGTCTTACAGCCACCCATTTTAAAGCTATCTCGGGTGAGACTGCGCAGCGCCTTCCAGGTGCTGTGTTGCCTTCTGGTTCACCAGAAGGGCCGATAGTTTTAGAGGCTTTGTTGGAACCCCAAATGACATGAACCCTAGGTCAATAACTCAGACAACCTGAGAAGGGAAATAGTAACCAAAAAATGGTTTCGTTGTCGTGTTAAGAGGAACAAGAAAGGGCTGAGTAGATGAGATGGAATGAATAAGAACCGAGGGATCGGAACAGAAGAGAAATGAGTCATTAGAAGGGGATGTTGAGACCTTAGAACCCCACGAGAGAAGAAATCGAGGGCTGGTTGAGAACTAAAGAGATAGATTTTGCACAGAAAGGCAATAGAAACCCCATGATCACACCGCATAAATACCTGGATAAATACGTATTTACGTATTTACACGAAGTCTTTTTCTGTGATTTTCCGCATCTACTACAAGAGCGGATCTTAGGGTTGAAGGATAACCATGCGATGAATTGGATTCGACAGCTAGATTGGACTCCAGTATAGATCCATCAGTTGCAGCTGGTAAAAAACAAATTCACCCGCATAATCGACTTTTGGCTTGACAGTATTGTGGCAGGCTTTATCATAGAATTTTTGGTAGACAAAGCAAAGTCATATAGCGCAACCGAGCAAGAGATCCTACGAGGACATAGAGGAAGGTACATTCAATCACTATATACTTCTATCAAGATAATTCTATATAACAAAGGTGTAATGACAATGGAATCAGACAGCTGGACTTCCCTGCACGCATGGGGGAAGGGGGGAAGCACTGATAGAGAGAGGAGGAATGGAAGGAGGGAAGGATACAGAGAATAAGGAGGAGGAACCCTTGGACCCAATCTTAATGGATGACGACCAACTCAAGTGGATATTGGCGTCATCAGGAATGACGCGTAGCAGAGAACCCTACCAATATAAGGTGAATACCAAGAAGAGAGTCGTATCCGAGAGGGAGGGCTTGGCCAGCGATGAGGAAGAGGTAGAAGATCTCCGGGCTGTGGAGCAGATTGAGGAAATACTGCGTACCGCATATGAGAGGAAAAGAAGAGGCCCAAGAACATGAGGAGAAGACAACCATCCCTTCAATGTTAATGTCAGTGTGGAACCCATAAACCCATGTGTGACCAATACACCAAAGAGAACACCATCGTTTAGAAAACCAAAGTTCGGAGGAAGTCCAACAGCAGGAAGCACATCTACTCAAGGAGAAATAACTGGAGGAGCCAGTTCAGGCAACCTTAGTCAAGTATCTACACTGTGCAGAGGAGGGATTAGCCCAGTATTTGGAATGGCAGGATACGGTCCTACTATCAGATTACCAGAGTTTCAAGGAGAAGCAACAGAAGACCCTGAGAAGCATCTATTCATTTGCACAAAGATCTGGGAAACAAAATAGATCACTGATGAAGAAACCAAACTCACGCAGCTAGCGATCATGCTAAGATACCACACACTAGACTGGTACATGAGTGTAGACACGAACAATGTTCCCAAAACGACAAGGACACTGAACGATATTAAGAAAATATTGATCAATGAGTTCCAAAAGCCGAGCTAAGAGGATCAATACATGAATGAGATGATTGAAATAAGACATAAACCAAGAGAATCGGTATGGGAGATTGATCAAATATTTAAGCGATTAAAAGGAAAGTTAAAATACCTTATAACCAATATTTAGCATCGACACCTGTTTATTAACTCACTATTACCACACTTAAAATATCCCTTATGACAAAATAAGTTTCAGACGTAGGTAAAGGCTCTGTAGGAAGCCTTGCAATTGGAAGAGAATCAGTACCAGTAGATGGACCTGGTTATCGAAGAACTGAAGGAGGATCTGAAGAACTTAACATTTCAGCTGAACCAGAATAAGAACAAGGACAAATGAGAAGCAGTTTGGTGCACTACCTACAGGACAGAAGGACACCATAAGAATGAATGCCCAACATTCGCACAGTATATGGAGACAGGGATTCCAAACCCACTACCATAGGGAGGATTATGGTGCGAAATATACAAGAAAACGGGTCACGACCCTTACCCCTGTACGATGATGCAGAAATACCAAACAGTTCCAAAGAAATCATATTGCACCTTTTGCAAGTCAGTTGGCCATGACGACAAAGATTGCAGAACTATGGAGCTGATGCAGGAAATAACATCAGACGCATACAAGGTATAGGCAAAAATGATGACTAGACAGGAAGCACCACAGTTCAATCATGCCCCAGCACCATACAACACTGCACGACAGCAATATAATACTGCGTCACAACCTTACAATAACGCGTAGTCGCAATACAATCCAGCAAAACCCCAGTACAATACCGCGCAGTATAATTAGGGACCATAGTACAACCCGCCACGAGGTGACCACGCAGCTTATAGAGGAGCAGGATGAGCCAGAGGAGGTTTCGGACGGGGTAGAGGACCTGTTACATGTCACAATTTCCAACAACCAGGACATTATGCATGGGAGTGTCCACTGCCACCAGCGACTTGTATGTATTGTCACACATCGGACCACGATAGAGAGGAATGTACGACATTACTTGTAAATATCCAGAAAAAAAGGAATCAAAATAACCAAARTGTTCAGTGGATTTCATCTGAAACAAGGGATGACGGATGGAATATCAACATAGTCACTCGAGGAGGAACGAAAACAGGAAATGACACAGTTCGATAGGAACCAGGGTAGAACCAATGGGTAAAGAAGAACACCGAACCCAAGAAGCAGTTCGATGTGCATAAGGAGAAGAAGATATTTACAGAAGCCCGACAAGAATTCCAGAAGGAGAACATTGCACCGACTGCATAACAGAGCAAGGAAGCTCCAGAATATAAAATGCCGCCATCACTAGACCATACCAATAGAATACAACCCATAGAACAAGTAAGTACTATCAAATACTTTTTGCAATCATGCATCAAAATGTTAAGTGATCCTTCATCTGTCAAAATCTTGCAAAACATCCTAGAAAAATGTAGCGGCAAGATGGAATAGAAGCCAAAATTGAAAACTGTCAACCACCTACACACAAGAAGAAGAACAAGTAGGGAATTTAGATTAAATGCTAACATTGGGGATTTCAATATGGGAGATATTATACTAGATCTAGGATCCGAAGTGAATGTACTACCAAAATCTACATGGCAATGCACGGGAGAACCTACACTGGGATACTCAACTGTTCAATTAAAGATATCAAATCAACATAGAGTCCTACCAATAGGCAGACTGAAAGGAGTGACGGTAGATCTGTATGGTGTGTGCACTAAGGCATACTTTGAAGTCATCGAAATAGTCGACAACACAACACCTTACCCGACGCTACTTGGTCTAGATTGGGCGTTCGAAAACCAGGCCATAATTAACTTAAAAACCAAAAAAATGATATTTGAGTCGAGGGACTATAGATTCATAGCCCCACTCGACCCATCAAAAGACGAGAGGTTCGTAGAACCCACTTGTCTAGATTTAGAAGAGATCGACCAGTTGTATAGAACAACTGTGTACGATGCAGACTATATAAACCCAACTTCAAACAGGGTACTCAGTTAGCGGAGCATTACTTCATGCACAACAGACTCAGACACCAGGTTAGAAAACTGGCAGCAAAGACTACACGAAGTATCCATGAGAAGGTGTGCCAGAATAGACTGTGCAGTACGGTGGATTGGCACAGAAATCAAAGAACCACCCAGTTTTCATGGGCTAAATGATTTGGAAACTTTCTTGACACAATATGAAGACGAAGTATTAGAAAACCAAATATTGCTGGCACTAGATTTAGCATTAAAGGATACACCCTCCAGATGGTGGTTTGCACACAAAGAAACTATCACTGAATGTAAGCGATTACTGTGCATAAGGTTCGGCACAGAACAAACATGTAACAAACAACAGAAATATGACGGACTAGGCACACCAGCAAAACACTTGGAGGAGTGTAAAATGCTGTGGAAAATGATTCCACTGGAGGAATGGTCTCACCACTTCATTCATACTTTAGAGGGCATACCATCGAATTGGTATATGGACCAGGAAATGCTTAAAGAAACCAAGACATGGGTGACACTCCAACAGAACTTTATAGACACTTTCTCATTCGAGCATGAGAAACCCAACATGAACGCGGCCCTGAAACAGATTAGAAATGTCATATTCATTGAAGAACCGGAAGTAGAAGCTATCACAGAGGTACAACAATGAAATAAGCAGACAGTCAAGGATCTACTATCATGCTACCACGTACAGGATGAAGATGATCTGTGCGATATTCAGATCAAAGAAGTCGAATGCGAGAGAGATGTGGAAGGACCACCCTTAGAGTCAGAGGTTATCATCGCACCAATCAATATAAAGAAGGTTAACATAGGGACCGCCGAGCAGCCCAAAATGGTCAGCATTGGAGATTACTGGGACGAACAAACACTAGAAAGTATCACAGAATTGTTGTGCGAATACAACGACATTTTTCCCACAACCTTTACAGAGATGAAAGGCATAGCCAGAGAATTAGGAGAAATGAATATAACACTCATACCTGATGAGAGACCCATTAAACAACGACCATATAGATTGAATCCAATATATAAACAGAAAGTTAAAGACAAGATCAACATGATGCTTGAGGCTGGCATCATTGAACTAGTCGAAGAATCAGAATGGATAAGCCCGATGGTAGTACAGGACAAAAAACAGGGAAGATGGATCAGGATATGCGTCAACTTGAGGAAGTTGAACGATGCATGCCTACATGACCCAGTCCCCACACTGTTCACGAACGAAGTACTTGAGAACGTAGGAGGCCACGAAGCCTACTCATTCACCAATGGATTCTCAGGATACCATCAAATTAAGATAGCACAGGAGGATAGACACAAGACCACATTCACGATAGAATGGGGATCTTATCAGTATATAGTCATGTCGTTCGGACTGAAGAATGCACCTGCGATATTTTCTAGAGTGGTCATCCCATCATTTAAGGAATTCATCCACCAATTTCTTGAAGTATACCTGGATGATTGGACGGTCTATAGCCTGTTCAAAAACCATGTGGAAGTGTTACGACTAATGCTAGAACGATGCAGACAGTGTCAGATATCACTGAATATCAAAAAATGCATATTTGGAACACCATTTGGGATACTATTGGGACACATAGTATGCAAAAAAGGTTTTTTAGTGGATCCGGCTAAAATCGTAGTCATTGTTAACCTACCAGCACCAAAAAAAGTCCGTCAACTAAGAGAAACACTAGGACATACGGGATATTACAGGAAATTCATCAAAGTCTACGTGCAGATTACNATCACTGAATATCAAAAAATGCATATTTGGAACACCATTTGGGATACTATTGGGACACATAGTATGCAAAAAAGGTTTGTTAGTGGATCCGGCTAAAATCGTAGTCATTGTTAACCTACCAGCACCAAAAAAAGTCCGTCAACTAAGAGAAACACTAGGACATACGGGATATTACAGGAAATTCATCAAAGTCTACGTGCAGATTACAATGCCAATGGAAAAACTATTAAGGAAGGATACAAAGTATCAATGGAACAATGCATGCCAACATGGTTTGGATACCCTGAAGGAAAAGATGGTCACAACACCAATATTGGTATTTCTAGATTGGGAAAAGACATTCCATGTACATGTAGATGCATCAACAATAGCACTTGGAGCTGTCTTAGCGCAACAAGGAGTAGGAGACTTGGATCACCCGATAGCGTTTGCAAGCAGAAAATTATCAAACTCAAAACATAATTATAACACGACAGAAAGAGAAGGCCTAGCTATGGTTAATGCACTACAGAAATACAGACATTACCTGTTGGGAAAACACTTTAAGATGTTTACAGATCACTCAGCCCTGAAATACTTAGTCAACAAGCCAGTGTTGGGGGGGAGAATCTGTCAATGGTTATTGCTATTTCAAGAATTTGCCTTTGAGGTAATAGTTAAACCAGGAAAACTAAATGTAGGACCGAACCACTTATCAAGGGTCACAAATGGAGATGAACCAATGAATTTAGAAGATAAATTTCCATATGCACAGCTATTCTTAGTACATATTGCTGATGATTAATTCGCAGAGATCATCCAATACTTGAGCACAAGTACTGTGCTGCAAGAATATACCACCGCGCAGAAGAAGAACCTGGTAGTCCACGCAGTCGACTATCAATTGATCGCAGGACATATATACAATATGGGTGTAGATAACATCTTACGAAGATATGTACTAGACCACGAACGACCAAGAATTTTAGAAGAAGCCCACGAGGGAATAACAGGACAACATTATGCAGGAAAAACTACCACGTAGAATGTACTACGTGCAGGATTATGGTGGCCAACGATTCACAAAGACTCAAAAGAATACTGTCATCAATGTGATGTCTTCCAAAGGGCAGGCAAACCCAACAGAAGGAATGAGATTCCACTACGACTGCAAGTGACACTTCAGGAATTTCGATAAATGGGCGATAGAATTCATGGGACCCATTAACCCACCAGCCAAAAGAACGGGGGCGAGATATATTATCACTGCGACGAAATACCTAACAACATTGGTGGAAGCCGCACTAGTAAAATATTACAACACAGAGACAGATGCACACTTTCTGTTTGAACAGGTAATTACTAGATTTAGGTGCCCAAGAATTTTGATGAGCGACCAAGGAACGCAATTCATAAACAACACCATCCGAGCGATGCTGGAAGAGTTTGAAGTTCATCACCAAAAAATCACACTGTATCATCCACAGGCAAATGGCACGGTAGAAGCCTTCAACAAAATTCTAGAAAATGCCTTGACAAAGATATGCAACGTCAACAGGGATGATTGGGATCTCAAGGTACCAGCAATACTATGGGCGTATAGAACCACATGCAAAGAGATGACTGGCCACACACCATTCAAACTAGTCTATGGTCAAGAAGCAGTAGTTCCCTTAGAATTTTTAATACCCAGCCTACGTGTAGCAACCATCACACAAATGAAAAAATGAGGTGCAGTACCGGAAAGACTGAATCAGTTACTGTCAATGGAGGAAGACCGAATCTTGGTAGGATTCCATCAACAAGTACAGAAAGCAAGAGACAAAGTTTAGCACAACTGCCACATCAAGAGGAAGATGTTCAAGGAAGGAGATCTAGTATTTCTCTACAACAGTAATGCGTTGCAGCACCCAGGAAAGATGAGAATGCATTGGCTAGGACCATATGAGGTAAAAGTTGTCATGGACGGAGGAGATGTATAGTTAAGAGATCTAGCGGGCGCAGACCTCAGAGGAATGATCAATGGGAACCGACCGAAGCTGTACAAGGACAATTGACCACCCACCACGCAATATTAAAAAAAAAAAAAAAGCCGAAAACAACACGCAACATGATGGACAAGCCGCATATGAAACACAAAGCCAGCAAGGGAAAAGATAACGGCTATATCGAAAAGGGAAACAAGCGGGAACAGGAAATTCAGTGAAAGCAGGCTGACAGGACAATACAAGGTAGAGTTAAAGCAAGGCAAGGACGGATGGGATGTCCCATTAAATGCGCCAACTGGAGACAACAGAGTAGGCATAATGGAAAGTATGAAACTACCACGGATACATTGAGCCCACATTTATGGTGAATTAATTGCATGATGGAGTAAGCATCCTAGACAAGCTTCATGACGAGCCCATACAACACATGAGCATAGAAGCAGTTATTTTATTCGCGAAAGGAGAATAGAGAAAGAGAAACAACAGCTAGAACGAATAGAGTGAAACCACAGAGTGCACCAAATCCATGCAAACTCAGCAAATGTTCGACAGACACCATTATGGCGCCATCGAAGCTCGCAAAACCAGGCCAGATAGCTAGATCAACCAGGGCTCAGACCAAGTCATGAGGACCACTAGAAGAAAGTGAGCAACAACCACCTGAAATCGTTGATATTGACAAAATCTCGTCGCCAGAGGAAATCCCAGTAGAGTCCACACCCATACTAGAGGATATTTCGCAACCACATACAGAGGCCATGGAACAGGATACACCAACAACGGTGCATGAGCCCTAGAACAAAGAAGAAGAAACCCACCAAGAAGTACCACCAGAAAACATTGAAGCAGTTGGAGGAGCTAACAGAAGCACACAAAACCCAGAAGCAGAAGTGCAACCAGACGTTCCACAAATACCCATCCCAGATTTTTCTCCCGCTAAGCCGACGAGTGAAATGGCCATAGCTTGGGCAGAATGGATAGCGAAGGAGAAACCAGAAGTTGTTGGAACCTCGAGCCAACCATTTCAATAGGAGGACTGAATTCAAATACCAAGCTCACCTCGAAAGAAATCGACTGCAGAGATTGTGCTACCTCGCATACCAAAGGGAGTACAGGTGGACCCACAACTATTAGGTCACGTCGGGAAGCTCAAGTATTCCGACCATGATGTAGAAGATGAAATCAAATATCCAGATCTTTCACCACAGGTCTTTATGCAGAAAATAGTCATGAACCAACTCAAAGAAACCATCACTCAGCCACACCAGTGGGCCACTGGACTGGACAGAACAAGAATTCTAGGGTTGTTGAAGATACCACACTTTGGCAGAGGCCAATATGCGATGGCATGTGTTTCAGGATTAATCCATAAGTGCGGACACAAACCGATATCCCTAGATCCACCTGGATCTAGAACAAAACAGGACAGAATAATACACTTTCCCTAGATTTAGCCTATTGAATGAACTAAGAGACAAGGATCATGAACATACCTTATGAATTCTTTCCTAGGTATCTCTTGTTCCAAGTTTCGCTCCAATTCTCTTGTGTCGTTCAGATCACAACAGTACAAACCAATCGAAGTGAAAGCAAATCAATATATTCAATAGCTAATCTATACATATGATCAAGGAGTTATGTAATAAAGTGACATCATCTTTATGGGAAAGGGACATATTACTGTATTGAATTAATTGAAAGTGAAACTTACAACCTA
>JASDQU010736534.1:81779-135363 GCA_032191745.1 Picea mariana
TGAAACTTACAACCTAAGCCTTGATGTTGTAGATCTCCTTTTGATGTCTCCTAGCTCTGACACACACACTTGCTCATGCATGAAGAAAATCAACCACTTTTGATGACCTTGCTGGTGTCTCTTGTTGCTGTAGCATCAGTCCTTCATACAATCTTACACTAATTCTCCAATCAATCTCTTGCTAGTTTGCTTCTAACCTTTTCCATGAGCATCCTCTTCAATATATAGGAAAGGATAGATTAGTTACTTGGATAGGAAATGATCCCAAGATATCAGGAAAGCCAGTTCTTAGATAACCATTCGCAAGCCAACTCATCCTTCTAGAAGATTCCTTTCTAGAAGGTTCAAGATTTTATCTTTTTTCCCCCTTTAGAAGATGTTTGCACCATGAGAGTTAGGTACAGTGCGAACTGTTCACACTCCATCTTAATGCAGCCTGCGAGAATCAGGCATTCTCGCAGGCAAATATATAGGCAGCCTGTGAAACTCCTTTAAAAGTATGATTTCTGGAAGCAAACAAATGTAACTTTTCTCAGGAAAGTGTTCTTAGTGAAGAGCTTGATTTTCCATCATCATAACATCATCACGATGACCAAAATTGTGGATAACAGAATGCCCCCCAAAGTCTGAGAGTGGAATCAGTGACAGTTGATAGACTTTGTAAGTTGCATGTGTGTGTCAAGAACCAAGAGCACATCTAATCGAAAACCTGCAAACATCCAAGCATCGACATAATATCATGTATATCAACGCTAAGGTAGGCATTCCCATACTCAGATCATAGACTGATGACATCATAAACAAAGGTCATGGCTACCAATCATACACTGTGGATCCATGCTGTCAAAATATAGCATAGCCACCTGAATACACTGTGGATCTATGTGACAAATTTTCAATCAAGACAACATAGCCACGAAACATACACAGTGGATCTATGTGTCACAAATCATACATATTCCATCGCAACCTGGATCACTTAAGACAATATCCAGGGTCTTCAATCTCATCGCCCAAAGTACGAATCTAACCATGTGATTACATGTGTTGAAGTCGAACATGGTAGAAACCACTTGATTACCGGTCATTGATGTAACCGTTAACAAGTGCGAGGGAAATCACCATTGATGTCAATGACTCCCAAGGTACTAAAGTACAATCCATCGACTGTGAATAAATGAGTTGATGTCGAACATCCGATGGAATCTTTCAATCAGGGGTCAATGATGTAAACCCACTATCGAAAGCGAGGAAACTTGCCATTGAGGCATGCAAGCTCCAAGGTACTGAATAATTTCTAAGTCTTGATTCTGGATAATGTGCTGAAGTCGACGGAACAAAACTCATCACAGGAGGGCCTTGATGTATCCCCCATCAATGACATGAAATGAGTAAATGAGTTTGAAAATGAAACAGAGTATGTGGCAATTGGACTTTGGACACAAGGAAGGCCGACACAGAAGGAATGGATAACTACATATGGCCGACTTGATGTAGGTTTCAGACGGACTTCTCTTGAACATATGAATGACATGACCAATGATTTGGCAGCATTGACTCAAAGACGACACATGAAAGACCTAGATATCAGATTGAATGAGAGACAAATGGATTACCCAAACTAGCTTCGAATGATGAATAGGGGGTGTCATGTTCAAGAGCGACACTTACTGCCAATTAATAGCAAGATGAAACATATCCCTTTCCCAAAATTTCCCCCACCATTTCTGGCAAGTACCTCTTTATTTTTACGCAAGCTTGAAGAGGATCACATATTCTTGTTGATATAAGCTCATCCTTCGGACGAGTCCCTCGGATTAATTTTAACGAACCCTAGGAAGGAGTGGTTTGGTCCCATTACGGGTCTATCAATGTTTGTTTAACGAGTCCAGAGATAGTAAACTCAAAGGTTTTTCAAGATTATAGAGTTTGGAAAAACACTTAAAAGAGAACTCTCTCAGTTTCTTTTTCGTAAAGTAGTCCAATGAGACCGAAAAAGGGTTAAACTATCGCTCGAAGGATGCATACTTCAAATACTTTATCGAGCGTGAAAATAGCAAGGTCGCTCGGCAATCTTTTCCTGTTTAGAGAGTCTGAAAAGAGCTTAAAGATAACTCCAGGGGGGTTCCTTTTTCGTATAACCACAATGAGCTCGGAAAAGAGATAAAACGACGCTCAATCACGTTCTCATGTTTTTCACAAGCGCAAGAACGGACAAAAGGCACTCGAGGTTTTATGTCAAAACCATAGAAAACAATAAAAAATATACCACACCATAGAAAAAATTGTCCATGACCCTCCATGTTTCATACCTGCAAGTCACTTTACTCATTTCAACATTAGTAATTAAGGTTAAATAATGAATAAACATAAAAAACCCACTTTTGACATAGTAAAAGTAATTAAAATGAATCCATAACACATTTTACCATATCATTTTACCCTTTTACCATTTGAGTTCAAAAACCCCCATTTTACCTTCTGCCTTCAGTGTTGATTTCCGGGAGCTACGGCCGATCATTTCACGAGCCGTCAGCAGAATTTTGGTAAGCTCTCCATTCTTTATCTTTTCATGGTTTAAATTTATGATTTCATTGGTTAAAAGTCAAGTTTTAAGTTAATTTTTTAAACCCTATGCGTGTAGAGGCATTCTCGCAGGCGGCCCATACAAGACCTGCAAGAATGTCTCATTCTTGCAGGTGGGCCTAACACAGCCTACGAGAAGTTCACACTGTGTGTAATAGGCCACCTGTGAACAACGTAGAGTTCAAAAATTTATGCAACGTTTAGCCAAAAGAAAGAATTTTTCCATGTTTAAGATCATTAACCATCTTCATATGTTTCTCATGCAGGTTAATAGCCATCATCATGGTGCTCAAATAGCGAGAACGGGAACACGAGGAGGATAATACAAACGCTGAAAATCACCCTCCCACCATAGCTTCACTAAGAGACTATGGTCTCTTAAAATATTTTCGTATCTCGGGCATGAGAGCCCAAGTTCGATTACTGGAGTACTTAGTCCGAATGTGGGATCCGGACCAGCAAGTTTTCAATGTTGGAGCTCACACATTAACTATTGACATTGAGGACATATATTTCTTGACCGGTTTATCCAGGCGAGGGTCCTATGTCAGTTTGACCGGCAGCAGAAGGGGCGGTTTAAAAATGAGTGAATACTGCAGCCAGTATTGTGTACCTGAGGCCGAAAAAACGAAAGGGAAGGCAACCATCTGGGGAGTAACTGACTTGACTCTCCATACCATTCTCTTCACTATTGCTCAGATGGCAGGAAGTGCCACTCCACATATGACTTTGCAGAGCTATTTCCACTATGCCATCGAGTGTACTGAGCCCCGGGTATTCAACTGGGCTGATGTCGTTTTACGCAGTCTCAAAAAAAGTTGACTAAGTGCAGGCATGGAGATCTGAAACAGTTCGGATATGGATCTTTGTTGGTGTCCTTCCTCTGTGAGAGGGTCCCTATGTTTAGACTTCAGGATGAGTGGCACTTTTCGGGTCCCAGGGATCCAAGGATGTTACGATGGTGTCAACTCATGGCCTGACATGTGGTAGGACTGATCGTCAGGTATGACGATATCTTCTTCGACTGGCTTCAAGGCCAGGTGCTGATGGTAGAAGATTATGCATATGCTGGCTTGGATTTCTGTGGCGATCCTGACCTCGCACTACCTGAGGATGCACAGTGGGGGGACCTCGGTAAGAAGTACACCAATTTTTATCTTTTAAATGTTTTTGTATTTTTAACATATTTAAATGTTTTTTTTGTTTTATAGATTTATCCTAAGACTAACACCAAATACTCATTGATAACACAGACGTTGGACCATATCGACCTGCTGGCAGTTCTCCTATCCAGCGACGAGGAGAGGCAGCAGTAGCAGTTCCACAGTACATCGAGGATTATCTGACGGTGGAGCAGAATTTAGAGGGTCTGATGGCAGACGTTCCAGATATGACTCTGGAAGAGATTCCACGACGCGATTAGCGTCACACTGTGGGATTCTCTGCATCTATGGGTCGACTGCTCCGCAGAGTTGCTAGGACATTAGTGTGTTATCGTGAACGTCATCCATGACGTCCTTATGTAGAAGCCATGAGCTTCAATTTTTGATATTTTGGTCTTTGGACAAACATTTTGTAAAAACAAACTCTTTTGATCGTTATATATATACACGGCTTCTACCGGTTTACTTTAGATTGTGTACAGTTTAATATGTTTGATTTATAAATGATTTAAATGCCTGTCCAATACATAATTAGCTAAAGCATCTGTTAATGTATTAAGATGTCTAGGAATATGCTGATATTCAATGTGATCAAAATATCATTCCAAGAGGCGAATCCACAAATATACCCTTAATAAAGTAGGACTTTGAATAGAATATACATTACTGAGATGTAGTACTACAAGCTACGAGTCAAGTCGCACAACCAAATGACGAATTCCAAGAGACATAGCATCAACCAATAATTCAACAACGACACTATACTCTGCAATGTTGTTGGTTGCTCGGCCAAGACATATGCCTCGTAGAGATATGAGTTCGTTTGTCGGGGCATAGATTGCCCATGCAGCGGAAGCTAAGTTCCGAGTACTACGGCTAGCTCCATCAGCGAAGCCAATATAAGGTAGCGAATACTTCGACATCTGGCAATCAAACACGTCACGTAAGGGTAGAGACCAGATAACATCAAAATCAAAACTAAAGTAACACACACATGCAGTATGATACATAAAATACAAGTACTCATGCACAAATAGCTCATGCATAGTACTTCTTTAAGTACAACCCATTCCTGGGTTCACTCAAAGGTACACCATCATAATCAACTAGCTCATACGCTCCTTTTTCCAAAACTTTGCTGACAATGTAGGGACCACGCCACATAGGTTCAAATTTCCCAGCTCCTAGGACATCTCTATCCTGTTCATACAGAAGAACAAGATCACCTTCAGAGAAAACACGAGGCTTGACATGCTTGTCATATTGTGCCTTACGCTTTTCTTTTGGGCTTCTATTACTAAAGTGGCATCACGTCGGGTCTCGTCTAATCGCATCAAATACAAAAGACGTTCCTCTTCGGCAAAAGTATTGGGTAAGAGCTCTACAGCTAGCTTCAAAGAAGGTATTTCACATTCTATTGGCAGAATGGCTTCTATGCCATAAACTAAACGAAAGGGTGTAAATCCCGTAGCTGATTTAACAGATGTCCGATATGCCCACAATGCGGAGAACAACATCGTGTGCCAGCTGGTTTTATGTATTCCTATCATCCGTCGAATCATAGTTATAAGAACCTTATTGATTGCTTCGACCTGGCCATTAGCCTGTGGATAATAGGGTGTTGAGCTATCATGACGAAGACCCAACTTTTCTGTAAGTTCCAACATCATATAATTCCTAAAATGACTACCGTGATCGGTAACAATAGCCTGAAGAACACCAAAACGAGTGATGACATGGTTGAAAAGAAATAATGTTGCAGTCTTCCCAGTATTATCGAATGTCGGCATTGCCTCAGCCCACTTTGTAAAATAATCAACAACTACAATAATATAACCATGCCCCCCGGCCGAGTGAGGGTGACATGTCATGAAATCAATGCCCCATTTAGCAAAAGGACCTACTGAGACTACAGGATGAAGGGGAGCAGGATGCGACCGAATCTTCTGATTATAAGTCTGGCAGGCATGACACTTCTAAACAGCAGTAATGCAGTCATTGAACAAAGAAGGCCAAAAGTATCCTGCACGTAAGATCTTCTGGGCAGTAGCATACCTAAACATATGACCACCACATGCTCCTGAATGGAAATCATTCAAAGCTTTCTCAGCTTCATCAAAATTCAAACAACGTCGAAAGGCAGAGTCAATGCCGCGACGGTAAAGAGTATTGCCGAGGATAATATATTGACGTGCTTGATAACAGATGCGACGTCGTTCATTACTAGACAAAGCAGGTCGAAAAGTTTGAGTCTGGAGATATATAATGATATCTCCATACCAAATATCATCGGTGTTGATCAGGAAAAGTGATTCATCAGGTAATGAATCGACTGCTACATTTTCCGTGGCAGAGTGGGGAAAATCGCAAATTAACTCAGCAAAAACTAAGGATTTCTTCGACGTGGCGTGATCGAATTCCAAGTCGAACTCCTGGAGAATGACAATCCACTTGGATTATTTGTCCCCCAGCAATTGACGTGTCCAAATATGTTGCATGGGGTTACAATGTGAAATCACTGTAGTTTTCTTGGAGAGAATATAATGGCGAAAACGTTGAACCGCTTGAACAGCAGCCAAAGACAATTTTTCAACATGTTGGTACTTGATCTCGGTTGAAGTAAGACTTCGACTCAAGTAATATATAACATGTTCATCGTGCGCATCATCCTCTTGAATGAGGACCATGCCGATAGTATACTCGGAAGCAGCAATATAAATAAAGTAATCCCGACTATAATCAGGAGGGAAAAGAAGTGGAGCCTTCGTTAGGGACAGCTTCAAAGCTTCAAAAGTGTTGTTGGCAACTTTATCCCATAAAAAATCTAAACCTTTCTTTAGAAGACGTGTAAAACCACGAGTAATTTCGGCGTAATTAGGTATGAAACGACGAAGAAAGTTTGTTTTCCCCTGCAAACTTTGTAACTGGCGTAGTGAAGAAGGAGGAGGAAGGTTGAGAATCGCCTCAACCTTAATAGGATCTACCCGAATCCCTTGACGTGAAACAATGAAACCAAGAAGACGGCTGGACTCGACACAAAAGATGCATTTATGAGGGTTTAGACGAATGCGAGAGAACCAACAATGAACGAAAATTGCTCGGAGATGATTGGGGTGATTGACTCGACGTAAAAAATGAGCTGGAAAATCGTCCAAATAAGGTTGAACGATATGCTTTATATCATGAAACGCATAAGACATAGCACGTTGGAACGTCACGCCCGCGTTCTTAAGACCGAATGGAAGTTTTCTATAGGTGAAAGTACCCCAAGGACAAATAAAAGGAGTTTTATGTTGGTCCTCAGGAGCGATGTTAATCTGATTATAACCGGAGAATCCATCCATGCGGGAAAAGATTTCACTGCCGGCACAGTCATCAACGATCTGGTCGACGAAAGGGGTCGGAAAGTTTTCCTTTAGACAGGCTTTGTTAATATCCTGATAATCGACGCAAACACATATACTACCACCTTTCTTATCAATCGGTACGGGGTTGGAAACCCATTCTGTCAATGCCACGGGATAAATAAAACTGTCTTTAAGAAGTTTTTCAACTTCGAGTTTGATAGTTGCCGCTTTACGTGGATGGACAGGACGGAGGTGCTGCCGGATTGGTTTAACTCCAAGGTAAGTCTTTATCTCATGCACAACGATAGACGGGTCGATACCTGGCATCTCTTCATAACTCCGGGCAAAGATATCACGAAATTCTTTAAACAAGAAAGTATAAGTGACAATTTCTTCGGGAGAACACGAAGCTCCAATGTGAACATTTTCAACTATCCCAGGTTTAACTGAAATATCAATGGGAATCGTGGGAGAAATATTATTGAGGTTCCCTTCCGCAAACACATCATGTGTAGATCCGGGAACGGTCAATATGACAACAACGGTCGACGGGTCGAAATCCGCTGGTAGTTCTCGAGAGTGTGTTGTTCCAAAAACAATATGGAACGATGATGCCCATTGTCCCAAGGCGTATCGGCCATGACGGACATGATCATCTCGTAGTGGGAAAGATGACACGAAAAGGATCAGGAGACAACTCCTCAAGAGAGGGTACAGAAGGGGTTGTCGATTGAATGGCTTGATAAGCCGACTCAACCAGACTTAATGGCATGACGTCGCCGAAACGAGTATGATCTCCTGGATCAGGGACTATCCAAGGGTCAAAAGACACCAAAAGTTCATGAGGTACAACGGAGATCATATTAATCGAAGCAAATGACGGGCATAGAATATTGGGTGGTGGTGGTATGGGAAAAGTACCCATTAACGAAGAGTCTTTTAAAAGATCGACTCCAACATTCTCGTAACCCGGTGGGGTCTTAGCTATAAACGGCACGTTGCCAGTACAAGTATCGGAATTAAAGAAGTCAAGTTGATCAACCGTAACAACTTTTCCTTGGTGAGGAAAACGCACGACATGGAAAAGTGTTGACACAACAGCGCGCATAGAATCCACCCAGCTACGACCAAGAAGAAGATTATAATCTAAGGGAGCATCGAAAACTTCCACTTCAACTTGGACGGTCTTACCTTCTAGAGTGACAGGCAATGAGGAAAGAACGCCGTAAGGCTTAAAACCAGAGCCATTAAAGGCTTTCAGAGTATTTTGTGATTCCGTTAACGGAGGAGAGCAAATGGATTTCCAACAAGTAAGATACATTACACACGTAGAGGCCCCCTCATCAACAACCGTCCGACAAATGTTCTTTTCGGCAACAATAACTTGTATCTGAAAAGCAAGCTGAGGAGGTAACCTTGAAACATGTTCGTCCAAGTGAAAGACTATCAAATTCGAATATGTAGGATCAATTCCACCTATAGCTTTCAACAGAGCCCTTCGTTGTGCAGGACAAGACTGAAGGACTTCAAGGGCAGACATCGTTGAAGGTGCTTGGGCCAGATCTTCCACAATACTGTAGTTTTGGGCCGCACAAGCATGAGGATTAAAGGCCGACTTGCGAACAACACCCTTAGGGGGTCGTAGGACTGTATCGAGACTCGGTCGTTCGAGATGAAGAGGACCATTCGTAGGCGGATTCGGTGGAGAGGGTTGTACCAGATCAGGAGGTAAGTTGTCAACCTTCTCCTTAGAAGGAGTATAGTCTTTAGCTCTAGTGGCGATTGCAACGTCGTTCTTCTTAGAATCACCGGTGCACATCAAAACATATGATGTCATAGAAGTATATGGTTGGTCATGGATGACCAACGAGGCCTGTTGCTGAGATGAGAAGGGTTGAGACAAGACTGCCCGGTGTAGGTGGCTTTGGCATTCCTTGAAGGAACTTAAAAACTTCGGCACGTCGAGGACAATCCTTTGTATAGTGATCGTCACCGCAGATAAGGCAAGGGTACCGCGGTTTGCGCTTATCCCTCTCTTCAACAGGAGCATTTGTAGTTTGTTCGTTCGGATTATTGTTCTTACCCCCCTTATTCTTGCTTCTCCCTTTTTTAGATTTAGCTTTACCGGTCGGGGTAGATTGAACAACTTTTACCTCGGAGGTTTTACCGGCGAGAGGGGCAGGAGATGGAGCATTTTGAATGTTAGAATATGTAGATTTAGGGGTTGTATTCGAAACAGAATGTGAGTGGGTATGAGTAGTACCAATCACACCATCAGCTGCATGAGAGGCAGCTGGAGTAGTTGAAGCGCTGGAATTACCAGGACGGGGTAATTCAGGTAACAAATCGTAAAGTGTTCCCGTTTGTGAATAAACGAGATCAATATATTGGGCATGACTTATAGCCTACTCCTCCGTAACAACACCACCCATGGCGATGTCTTTACCAATCTCGTTCACGAAGGATTTCGTGAACCATTTAGCCAGTAACTGATCAGGGAGCTCAAGTTTGATAAGACGTCGTCTTCATCTCCACTCATGTATATGATCTGAGATATGAGTGCCTTTAGTTTGTTTAAAAGAGGTTAAAATCTCAGTCCCAGTATCATAACGGATCGGCAACTGGTAATGCGTAAGAAAATCCATGGCCAGGGTGTTAAAATCGGAGAAGAAACCTCGTGGCAATTCAATGTACCACTTTGCAACGGAACTAGTAGGAGTTCTTTGAAAAAGACGTAGGCGAATGGAGTCATCCATCAAAGAGTTATATGAACACCACAGATGAAAAGTCATCACATGATTATTTTGATCCTCCCCCACCTTGCCATCGAATTTCGGAATATCCGACGGAAGCTTGGCAGGAATAGCAGGCCATTGGGGGGAGTGACGAATAGGATCTTTCAGAATCCTAGTCAAATCGGGCAAGTCCAAAGTAGATAGAAAAGGCAACTGCCGATTCACTTGTGGGTACTGGTGACTTTGGGGTGGAAGCCCTGTCGGAAAACTAGTAGGAGCATAAGCAGACTGTCCATAGAGGGAAGGCCCTGGCTGATCCGGTGGTGGTCGGATAGGATAGTAACCCCAAGGATTGTAACCTAGAGTTTGAGTAGGGACCTGAGGTTGAGTAGTTTGAACCGAACCCCAAATAGGATTGGTAATACCTGGATACGGTTGGCCTATAGTAGGGATAGTTTGTTGCCCCCCAGCACTTTGAGGAAAGTTTTGTAGAAGTTGATTCCAATACTGGGCCAATTCAGAAGGTATATTTTGTCCAAAAGGTGAGGTTGGTCCCCCTACCGTAGGTACCGTTCCACCCAGAAGTTGTGTGCCAACCGTAGGTTGTGTAGTAACTGTGTTGTGTCTGGGAAAAGGAAAAGGAACCGTACCACCCTGTCCACCAACAGGAATCTGCGGGTTAGTTGTAACGGCTGGGATAGTGCCACTAGGATTAGGATTGCCAGAAGGAAAAAATTGAGGAGGGAGTGTCGGAATAAAATTTGGAACATCATACTCAGGAAAAGGAGGACCACCTGGAGAACCAGCTGGGGTTTGCGGAGGTGTTGGATTGGAAGCATTCAACAAAGCATTCAACGCATGGTAACCAGGAGGTAAATTCGGGTTAACCTCAGGCATTCGCTGGGTATTGATAGGAGCAAGAGTAGYTGTAGGAACCTCGGTTTGGACACTCGTAGTATTCACGAGATGGGCCATATCGAGAGGAAGAACAAAAAGATAAGTAGTAGTCTCTGGTGTAGTTKCCGCCTCAGGAGATACTGGGGGGTTGATTTCGTAAASTGGAGGTGACTTAGTACCAAAAAGGACTCGTCAGAAATCAMCCGACCAAAACGGATCTCGGCCTACTACACCGTGAGAAGGCCCAACGGTTGATTCAGAAGATGTAACAACTGCTTCTTCAGAAGGAGTTGATCGTACAATAGGTCGTTCACCACGACAAAGGCAATAGTCCTCTATAGTATGGGTAATTCGATAATCTTCTAGAGAATCGATGCGTTCTACCCATGGAGGTGGTGTAGAAACGTCTGGGACTTCACTTGTGTCCTCGTGTGGTGGTGTAACAACTGGGACATCACTTGTCTCCCCATGTGGTGGGGTAACAACTGGGACTTCACTCTGGTGAGGAGAGCCCTCAGGTGTACTAGTAGGCAAGGGTTGAGAAACGTCCGGATGTTCCGGAGATAAACCTTGCATTCTACGTGAACGTCGTGGGGGAGAAATTGTAAACAAGTGACAAGATCCACGAAGAAAATCCTAAGGTCAACTTCGAGAAACCAACAACACACACTAGTAAACAAAAACTAGGAGNAACAATACCTTCTAATTTCGAAGCCACTAGTTGGTGATGAAATCCAACGTCGCAACAACGAGATGAGAAGGGGCGGGGCTAAGGTGGAAAAGTTATGTTGATGACCTACTTAATAGACTTGCTCCCTAGTGCAAGCTCCCACACATAATCGTGGGTATACCCTCCAAGGAGCCCGAGTGAGTTTGATCAACGTCAATTCCAGGTACCGTGAAGACTTTCCCCTCCACAGTCACCTTAGGTAAGAACCTAGAGAGACAGGCCACTAAGGTCACCACAAATAACAATACATCCTGGGGGAACAGTCGTCAGTCTGATCCAAACACAAGGGCAGGGTATCTAGCCCGAAACCAACTCAAAGGCTTCCACTCATAATTGTGGGTATACCTCAGAGTGATCCCCGTAATATGTGCAATCTCTACACCGATGTCAACAAAGCAGGGTTAGTAACTCTGCCAACACCAATGCGACCTAGTGCTTGACCCTTGTGTTAGAAGGGCATCCCAAGACAATATGTTGCCAATGGAATTTAACACTCCCTAACACAAGATGCTATTGTGTGTTTTGAGCTTTTGGAGAGTGTATCTCTCTTCCTACTCCAAAGCACTAGCCTAACTAAATGTTGGTGTAAAAGAGCCCTAGAAAAGAGTTACTAGATACATTTTAAGATTACGTAATGTTTTTAATGGCTGTTGTTTACTCAAAGGTAACGAAAATGAAACTCATGTGTGTACGACTCTGACCCAAATAATGCAAGAATGGAAATGAAAAATGACACTTTTCGTTCAATGAAACCTATATATGGGAGAGAGAGAGAAGTTTTCTAAATCGACCACGAATTATATGCAAAATTTCCTTATTTCCAATGTCAATGAAAACAATCATGCATCAAATGACAATACAATATGTTTTCTTTTACACGATGTTTTCTTGAAACTGTTAGTAGTTACACATGGAGGGGATATATGGCTAGACAAACCCGTCCCCATAACTATTGAACTTATCACGTAGATAACAGGCCTACCCACTGGGGGTATGGATCCCGCACTGATTCTGGACAATAAGTCCAAGGAAAAAACATTGGTAGAAGAGATGAAGAAGAAATATGGCACCGGCAGGGGAACAAGAGGCATTATAATTAAACAAATCAACAATGTCGCGACACAATTGGGCACAAAAATCTTAGCCTGCAAACTGCTAAGAAAATTCCACAAAGACGAAGTACCGCCAGGATTCATTGTTGTTCCATCTCAATGCACAGAAGGCACCTTCATGAGTTGGGCACCATACCTATCAAATGTGTTCCAAGTAGACTGCAAAGAAACGCAAGACGCAGGTACGGAATTTCATTACTCATGGTTGATCACTCTCATATCTTTCATGGGATGGTGAGAACCAGAATACATCGTCTTTGGTACCACACCACAGCCAGGAGGAGAAAGATATCATGTCCTGAGATCTGGGCCACTATCCAAGCATAAGAAGGAGAATGGAATCGTATTCAAATCTTACCTATGGGAGATACAGGAAGCCATCAGTCGAGCATGGAGAATAACACCAGAGGCTGTCGCACGATACGGGGGCATCGCTAATTTTTGGGCTAGGCGACAAGCCATGTGGATACAACCAAGGCACCCAGATAAACAGTGGCTACAGATGCACTACTGCGTCACCGAGGGTGATATCGACATGATCATCAGTGAATGGCCTGATGAATGGAGGATTCCAACTATACCTAGAGAAGTACCGGGACAAACAATAGAAGGAGGGGCTGCGCAGGCAGAAACATAGCCTCCACAAATCCCAGTACCCAAGAAACGTAGAACGAGACAAACCAAGTCGACTCAGGCAGACGATGGCTCAGAGTAGCCAGGGATGTAAAAGGGGAGGATAGAAACTACTTAGATGACCAATGGACAGTGGAAACCGGCTGAGGGAGCACAGGAAACCACATCGAACCCCATCACATAGGAACCAAGGGGAACTAAGAGACCAACGATACAGGACGCACTTGCGTGCAAGAAAATGAAGGCACGATGACCACTACCAGACTACACAATCACAAAGGATGATGGTGAGATGATTGCCAGGATGTTCCAAGACTGCCTCGCAAAATATTTTGATCATCTCGTGCACCACAGGGATAAACTGCAGAAGGAACTGACAGAAATGGGATAGCTCCTTAAGAAATTTGGGGAAGCCCAGATCATGAGTAGCAGTAGAGGCATCGAGCCATCAACCACACAGACCACAGAAAGGGTGGAGGTAGAAGAACACGACCCAATTCTTCTGGTACCACATGCACATTCCATGGTCTATATAAAGCCTAGCACGCTGTGAATGGATGAAATTGTGGGACAGACACCACTAAAGGATTTGGATCATATCCAATTGGTCTTGACACGGATGCCATCAAGAGAATTATACAAACTATAGATTAGCGTCAACCACAAGCTACAGTCGCGAGCACATAAAAATTTAGTCAAGCTACAACAAGCAACAAAGAAGTGCGAAGCGCTGGAAACAGTTTGTGCACAGGCCAAATCTAAAACTTAGGAGGAGAAAGAATGCAGAAACGAGCTGGAACGTAGAGTGGAAGAATTTTTTGGGAAACTCCCAGCTACTACGCAAGAAAATGAACTCCCAGCCACAGAGAAGATTGACCAGATTGCGTAGGCAATTAATTAGTATCAGAAGGAGATTGAGACTCTCCGTGGATAGATTAGACCGACAAATCCATCAGCAGGGAAGGAGCAACAGAAGTAGGAAGAAACAATGCAATTACAGGAACTAGGAAAACAGGTCAACACGGCAGTCGATTTGCTGGATAAAGCAGCACAACTTTGGACAAGGCTGGAAGAGGATCCACAAGTCCAACACTGGGACAAGGATGAGGAGAGGATCAATGCAACGATCCAAGAACTCAAGCAGCAACAGAAGACCATACCAATTCCAGAACGGGTCAAGGGAATGCAAGAGTTGAAGAAGATACATGCAGAACTTATCACCGTGCAAACACAGAAACAAGAGCGTCATGCTCAAATAGAACCGTTGCAGGAATGGATAGCAGAAGTACTTGTGCATGCATAAGAAGCCAGAAACTAGACAGCACGGACTCAGCTAGAATGCGCAAGACTCATGAGCGAGGAAGTGGCAGCTCAAACAGTTGATACCATCAAGGAGAAAACCACGCAGGCACTGACAAAATCAACAAAGTTGCAAAAACAGTTCTAGATGATCACCAAGGAGATCGAGGAAGCACAAATAAATTAGGTGACTCGAGATGAGTCACATGCTAGTGTTGGGGGCCTGTTGGCACCAGCCTGAAGGGGAAAGTAGAATGATCGTGGGAAAGAAAGCATGCAAAAAACTGAAGTAACAACTGGAAAAAGAACAACACGCGTGCATGCAAGAAAGCGTGCATAANTGCAAAAACAGTTCTAGATGATCACCAAGGAGATCGAGGAAGCACAAATAAATTAGGTGACTCGAGATGAGTCACATGCTAGTGTTGGGGGCCTGTTGGCACCAGCCTGAAGGGGAAAGTAGAACGATCGTGGGAAAGAAAGCATGCAAAAAACTGAAGTAACAACTGGAAAAAGAACAACACGCGTGCATGCAAGAAAGCGTGCATAAAGGAAAGCAACAGCTGGAGGAGGAACAACACGCATATGGGAGAAATACCTAACGTAAGAAGGTTTAGGGTTTTGGTAATATTCTGTAAAAGGTTGAAGAGCCCGAAATGTATAAATATAGATACAAAAGTATCATATAGGGTTGGTCGTTAGTAGTTGTTAGTAGTTCTTTAATATTTTTAGCTGTATGAACCGATTTTGTAAGATATTGAGAAAAGGAAATACGAGGGAAGGTAGATCTAAGGATTAGACTGCAAGCTGTGGAGCATGGTGCGATCTAGTTTGCTTCACATAGATCTTACCCAGTTTTGTGGGAATTGTAAGCGCAAGGTGTTGGAAATGCAGAACTATCATAATATAAGAGCCAAGAGCCAAATCTTTGTGGACGTAGCCTAGGAGGGGGTGAACCATGGTAATACTCGTGTAATATGTTGAATGTATGCATGTCTCTTCTTTCTTTCAGCAATTAATGCTTAATCTTGATGAATGTGTTAATACATTGTTATGAATCTATTTATACTTTGCTTAAATTAAACTGTGGGATATATGTATGTGAATCCAAGGAATAAGTAGTTTCCCTTATAGCTCACAGAATATGGCCTTAATCAAGAAACCTTTATCCCCTACTCTATCCTAGGATGTAAACACCTAAGTCTTACAACCACCCATTTTAAAGCTATCTCGGGTGAGACTGTGCAATGCCTTCTGGGTGTTGTGTTTCGTTCTGGTTCACTAGGAGGGCCGATAGTTTTAGAGTCTTTGTTGGAACCTAGAATGACATGAACCCTAGGTCAATAACTTAGACAGCCCGAGAAGGGAAATAGTAACCAACAACCACTTTGACTATTCAATCTTCTCATCACAACTACTTTACCATAATTAGAAAACTCACAACTTCTTGTTGAAGCTAATTTATTTTTAATTATTTTCTAAATGCAACAACTCTACCCATGATTAAATCCTAGTTACCATCAATTTGACTAGTACACTTCTTCTATGAGATTCTAGAATAATTGACTTCTTTGACATTCTAGTGGCTTCTAGATAACTCATGAGGGTTCTCCAACTTCATATGTCCATCACTCTCTAACCGTGAGAAGTTATGTGGAGTTCCACATATCACCGGAAATGGCATGACATATATTATCCATCTAGAATAGTATTACATGTAAATTCATTGATATTCATTCCTTTATACCTAAAATAGACTCGGGTCCCTTACCCATGCCTTTGTGCTACCGAAATTTTGTACTGAACTTCTCCAAGGTTTGAAATTAATTACTAAGGGTTGACATCAATATAAAATATCACTCTCCAAGGGTTGACATAAATGAAAACGAATATTCCATACCAACTGTCCATCAACCTAAGCCAATTGTCTAACAATCTCCCCCTTTGGCATTGACGACAACACTTAGTCATGATAACATTCATTCTTATACTCCTCATAAATGTTTCTATATATCCCCCTTTGACATCAATGGAAAATTTTATCTCCATTTGGGGTTGTTCCCCCTCACTGAACTCTCCTTGGGGCTGCTCCCCTTTCTAAATTCATTTTGTCTTTCTTTTTGTTTCTAAGCCTCTAATTACTCTCTCTCCCTTCAAATGAATAATATATCTCCCTTTGAAAAATGGTATCACTCGGATGCAACACTTAAGTCATATCACTCATTCTTCCCTTGTGACAATTGCTCCCCCTAGAAACATTCCTCTGTGCTCTCTCTCCAAGAATCTAACTCTCTATCCTACATCTAATGAATCTCTTCCCCTGGAATCATACTTGTATTATTACCTCTCTGTCTAACAACTTATCTGGATGATATTTCTACCTATCTTTTTTGTTTTGTTTCTCTCTCTTGACTTCTCTGTAACATGTTGTGTAGAAAAAATACAAGTCTTCCTGTACATGCTACCTTTTGGAGTTATTGTCCATTGGTGCTTCCTTGTCTAATCAACTGACATATATGAAAAGAATTCAAGAATTAGAATTCAAATATTCATGTGTCATTATCATCCATTATGATATTGTTACTTTGTCTCTGAACCACTCTCTAAACCAATATATGAATCCATACTCTCGTCCACTATCATATATATGTCCAAACCTGCTAAGTGTTCTTGCGAATCCATATCTATCCATAATGTCCAAGAATCTGCTACACAACTGTCCATAATGTTGACCCACTTTTCACTCTACTATCATGAAGTCTTCACTACTACAACTGATTAATCTACCATATTGTACTTCTGCTAACTGACTTCTATGAATCTATCTACTCAAACACTGCAAGCTACTCGAAGGATGGTTCTTTGGTATGTCTCAACTACCACATAGACTCCCACTATCTAATATTCATATTACCAGGGAGTCTCTAATCTGGTTGGTTCAAAACAATTTCTACTTTGATGCGGAGTCATCATCATCTTCATCGGTATATCCATCATCTCTCTAAAATATGAATTCTTTCTTTATGTGTGTGGATTCATATTTCACTACAATATCTTGAACCTATTCCTTAATTACCTGTCCTCCTTTTATTTCATTTCTTTTCCAAACCTTTATGTATATGACATCTTCCTTTTTCTTTGTAGATTTGTCTTCATCTCGTTTTATTTCCAATCTTTCGATCTCTAGGACCTAGTCTTTGTTCACTCGTTCTTCCTATTTTCTTATCCATAATTTATTATATATGATATCAGTGTTCTCTTTCATGGAAGTATCGATCATGCTTCTACAATCATGATCTGTGTGTCCATAGTTATGACATTTTTAACATTCAATGTTATGTGGGGTCACATAAGCATTTCTTTCTTGAACATTTCTTTTATAATCCCTACAATATGCAACCTTATGTCCAAAGTTAGTACAGTAAAAAAAATGACCATAAAACAAATTCACATACCTAGGAGTGAATGATCTTCTTTGTGGTGTAGTCCTTCTAAATGTTTGCCTTGACTGAACATGATCATGATTGAAGCTTCTTTGTGGCTTAAACATGGATGGTCTTCTTGAAGATGTATCTTTATTAGCTTTCTTAAATATTTGTTGACCATGATTCCTTCCTTTGAGTACTTCTACATAACTCTTTCTCTTTTCTCCATTCTTATTTTCTATCAACCTAGAGTGCTTCTCTTCATTTTCTATTGTTGATGTAAATGTTTATGTCTCTTCAATGTTCTTGTTGAGCTCGACAACTTTGACTCTTAGCGTGCTAACTTCTTCTGCAAGATTCTCAACCTCTTCTTCTTTCTTGATTATATGAGACTTCATGATTTCTTTTGTTCTGTTTGCTTCTTCAAGTTGGATTTTCAATGTAATTATTTCTTCTTCAAGTCTTCTCTCTTATTGACCAAATTCTTCCTCAAGTTGTTTAAGTCATTGGTTCTTTTCTTGAGATTATATGTCATCATGTTTTCTCTCTTTTCTGCTTCTTCCTTTTGTGATTCTATGTTGGCTTCTAAACACTTCTTTTGATATTCTAGAGTTTCTTCAATTCTTATGGCCCCTTATAGTTGAGATCTTAAGTTATTGATGACCTATTAAGCTTCTTCAGAACCTTGAACACTTTCTCTTTGCTTCATCAATTCTCTCTTCAATGACTTGTTTTATTCTCTTTATTTCTTTATATATTCAATTGCATTGATCAATTGTTCTATGTAATCAACTTATGCTTCTTCATACTCTTCCTCTTTTGAATCTGTCTGACATGATGAGCATATTTTTTCTTGTTCTGCACCTACATCTTCTTTTACATTTTATGAATCTATGATGGGTGAAGAATAGATATTATGTAATGTATCCCAAGGTTCTTTGGATGATGAACATTTACCAACCTTTTCTCTTACCGGATCAGGTAATCCTTCCCAGATGAAATCCATTGCTATTTTTTTATTCTTCTTCAATTCCTTCTTGGCTGCAGTCTTTTCCCTTTTTGAACTATCATATCCTGTAGAAACTGATTTCCAAATATCATATCCCCTTGCCTCCAAAAATAATTTTGTCCTTCCACTCCATATCTCATTATTTAAACCGTTATGAACATTAAACAATGGTACTCCATTTTCATAATAATCCATGATATCCTTCTAGTGGTTGAACTGTTTCCTGAAGGAACCTTCTCTGATACCAATTGTTGGATTACTCAGAGGGGGGTCAATCAGTAATGAAAAATTATACCAATTATTAATCCTTTAAACCACAATGTATATTATTTTACTTATTCAATCATGTTCATTTGTTCATCATCAATATATTATTGTATCATAAGCATTAGCATTCATCAGTGCTTAATAAACAATAACAAACACATCCACATAATGCAAAATACACCAATATTTATGTGGAAACCGAATGCGGGAGAAAACCACAGAATTCTTTTCTTATATGTCAATAATTAAATTCAAGGAAGCATCAAATTCCAATTCTCCAGCTACAACTAAAAGGAGGCTCTGACCCATTGTTTATGAGGCTACAACCTGAGGGAAGATCCAACTCCCCAATTCTTTGTCTACAAACAGAAGGACGCTACAACCCCCTATGCTCTTCAGCTCCAATCGAAAGGTGGATAAAACCACCTATCCTTGCCCCGTCCAACCACCCTGAAATACAAGTGCCAAATGTAGAAACTAAATATGTCACTATCACTGAGAAACATGTCACAGTATACTCATCAACCAATTTGATATGATCACATATGCCTCAAACACTATGCCACAATTTTGTACCTCAAATCATGTGCTAGAACCTCAGTGTTATACAACATCTATCTGTACCAATAACTTCAGCAACATACCTCGACCAAAATCCCTCAAACATGAACCAATACTAAACTTTAGTAGATCTTCCTCAGATCAAGTCTACAACAAGCCCTAAACTTCCAACAGGGCTTCCAACAGATTTACAAGGAAAACCCTCTACCATATTCATATATTCAACACTACAGATATGAAAACCATACATTTTTCTTATTATAGTATTCTGCTACCATGAACCTACTGCCGCTATTTTTCCGCCACACTTTTCTTGCCATGACTTTTCTGTCGCACTTTTCCCGCCGCTTTTTTTTTTTGCCGCACTTTTCCTGCTGCACTTTTTCTTCCGCACTTTTCCTACCACAATTTTTCTATCGCACTTTTTCTGCTGCACTTTTCCTGCCATGATTTTTCTGCCATACTTTTCCTACCGTGATTTGTCTACCGCACTTTTTCTACCTCACTTTTATCGCCGCATTTTTTCTTTATCAATAATACCATCCCAAATAACCTTTCACAAAATATATATTCAATAGTTGTTAATGGGAGACCCTTGTTGTCTTATTTATACTCTCCAAGTACCTTCCTCTAGAAGTATCAACTTTTGTCCACTTAGCCACTTTGTCCACTTAACCACTTTGTCCACTTAACTTAACCACTTTCCACAAATAGTAAGTTCTCCATTCCTACTTGCAACTAACTTTATTATTTAATTAATTTCTTTTTCAACCACTTTGACTTATCCATAAATAGTAAACTCACCACTTCTTGTTGCATCCACTTTATTATTTAAATAATTTCTCTTTGCAACCACTTTGACTACTTTATTATTTAAATAATTTATCTTTACTCACAACTTCTTATTGCAACTAACGTTTCTATAATTAGTCAATTCATAACTTCTTTTCCCTTAACTAACTTCTTGTTGAAACCACTTTATTATTTAATTTATTTCTTTCTCAACCACTTTGACTATTCAATATTCTCATCACAACTACTTTACCATAATTAGCAAACTCACAACTTCTTGTTGCAAATAATTTATTTTTAATTATTTTTTTAATGCAACAATTATACCCATGATTAACTCTTAGTTACCATCAATTTGAATAGTACACTTCTTCTAGGAGATTCTAGAATAATTGACTTCTTTGACCTTCTAGGGGATTCTAGATAACTCATTAGGGTTCTCCAACTTCATATGGCCATATCTCTCTAACAGTGTGTTACACATCAAAATTGTTCACTTTGACATTGTCACATTTTCTTTTTCGTAAGTGTCGTAAGTATCTCAATTTTGTAGAAAGTGTCGTACATGTCTCATTCTCTTTCCCTAATTTTTGCATCACGAACGACACCATGAAAACACTTGCTACAACCCCTAAAACATGTTAGAAGAATAATCCCCATTTTCTGATAGTTAGAACAATTTTTATTCTAGGGAATTATTCATCTTCGTAACTTTTTGGAAGATTAGCACTCCTCTGCTCATACACAGGGAGCGCTAGCGCTCGTTGTCCATATTAGGGGGAGTGTTGTAGTTCTTTGTTGCCCATTTTAAGGGAGAGCTAATTTGGTAGAGGAAATATTGGAAGAAATCCCATTTTCTTCTAAAGACAGTTATGGATGGATTGAGTTATTTTGGCTCGAATCTAACTCTAGGGTTGCATCTAAGGAAGACATCACAATTATTGAAGCCATATCCTCAACTAATTCCAAATATACCCAAGGTAGTTAAGACTCTCCAATCCTATAAATGGAGGCATTCCCATGGGGAAAAAAGGAGGAGAAAATCAGCAACGCATTGTTATTTTGATTGTGGATCTTTCTAGCAAGGGTTGGATGAGGAGGACTTGGAGAGGTTGTTGCAGCATCATCTGAAGATTGTAAGTTTCCTTTTGATTTTTTCATCTAATATACTTGTCCTATTTCGTTCAATAATGTGGTTTCATGTGATTTTCTATGTTTAATTTGATTTGCATAGATGAACTTGTTTTGCCTAATCCATTAGAGTAGAATGAAGTTGTTTGTTTCTCATTGTTCATTGCAGAAGTTGATTTTTTCTAGACATTGGATCGAGATTACAGATAGGAGAAGCTAGGACAAACTTCATAAATAGAGTACATCCTACTTTACCTTCTCCTCTCTTTTTCGATAAGAAAAATTGATTTCATAGGAATGGTAGTGTCCAAATGATTGGTTTTGTCTTGGTATAGGGGTCAATAATCCAAGGGAAAGTTCACCTATATGCAGGCGAATATTTCTGTAACAGAAATTGACAACTCCACTGGGGAGAAAAATTTCATTTTGTTATTCCCTTAGTTTTTTCATGACTTTTTCTTATCCTTAGATCTTATCTGTTGATTTAATATGTTTTTACATTTATTTTGTCTTTGATAGTTGTCTCATAGAGCCTCTTACTGAGTTTTCCTGATTTACTGAACTTTTTGAGCCTTTTCTCAAACTTTCCTTATAACTAGTGCACCCTTGTAGTTCAAGTTAGATCGTTGTTCCTTGGTCAGCACTCCCCCAGAGTCAAAGAGGGAGTGTTGTAGTGATCTAGTGTTTTAGTTACCTAAGCATCGATTTTCCTTTCTTTGGGAAATTTCAGGGTTTCTTGCTTGTTGGGCATAGTCTTTAGATCTTGTTCTCTAACCCAGAACTTATTCTATCTGATCTTGTCCTATGTTTGACTAAAACTTGCTACCTTTCATTATTTTTAGTCCTTATTGAGTTTGTGTTGCCTTTCCTGATTGAAAAATCTACCTTTCTCTGTCAAAATTGGTTTCTTTTTTCCACTCTTCTTGATTATCTGATTGATTGGAGGTTTCCACAGGGAAGATCGTCGATTAAAGATATATTGTTTTCTTTATATTTGATCCCTTACTCAATTCTTGAATACTATAAAGTATGCCTTTTGGTTTCTTAGTGTTTTTCTTTGAATGAAAAGTTTGGTAATTGTTTTTCTTTTGGTCTTTTGTTTACCGTTGAGAGTGTCTTTGTTTGTATGTTTTTTGCTTCTTACTTTTTCCTATCACAATAGTGAACCTTTTTCATTATTGGTGAAAGAATGAAGTATTTAACTAACATCTTAGTTTGCATCCACAATCAAACAAAGAAGTATTTATATGCATTGTTTTTGGATATTAAAAATGTTTTCTTTATAATTTGGAAATTCTTTGACTTCTTGTTTGAGAAAAAAATAACATAAAATTTCACATTCTTGAGTGTTTGTTAGTGATGAAAGAAAATAAACTCTTCTCCTTCTCATAGCTAGAATTTCATTGAAAAGAAAATTTGCATATCATTTTTTTTACCTGCTTGTGGAGTCGAGTCTCAAACATCATCGGTTTCACTATAATTCACCCTTGTGTAACAAGCAGTCACAAAAAATAAACGCTAATTAAAATTGAACTAGAAACTTTATTTTTATCTTTACACCAACAATAGACTAGGACTAGAGCTTTGGAATAGGCTATGAGAATAACTCTCCAAAGTGTTCAAAACAAATTCATAATCTTGTAATAGGGAGAGAAAATCCAATCTTTGTATAAGCATAGTTGGGATCCCCCCTCTCACACAGGGCTTAAACACGAGGTCGTGTGTGGGAGAGAAACTGATATTATCCCTCTAAGGCTTAACCAATCATAGTGGTATGATCGTATATTTGGGATTATTCTTGAGGATCAACTTTTTTCATCTGGTCTCGGAGCTTCGTGAATTTTCAATCCATTTGGGGTCCTCTGGAGTTTACCGGTCGATTTGTCTTCAATTCTCTTGAGGAATTTCATAATTGATATCCTGCCCATATATTCAGACTATTGTCGATTTTACCCACCCAGAGGATGACTGTGAGTTGGTATCCTTAGTGGCCATAATCTTTAGGGTCCTTACATGAGGTGATGGGGAAGGGAAGTCTTCACTGTACCTAGAAATGACATTGTTCAAACTCACTTGGGCTCCGTGGAGGGTAACCCATGGGTAAAAATGTGTAGGAACTTGAACCAAGGTGTAAGTTTGTTAAGCAGGCTGCCAACGTAACTGGTCCACCCGCTCATTGAGAGAAAAAAAAATTCTTGTTGGTTTTCTAGATTTGTTTATGGATGGTGTTTGTTTACTTTAGTTGTCCTCAAAATTGGTACTATGGTTGATAAAGGTATTTGTATATCACGTAGGATGCAAGGGTTTCCTCCAGAATGCTATGAACCCATACCTCCTAACTCACCTAAAAAAACTTACCATGAAGAGATCGAAAACTATTTGGACGGTGGGAGTGTTGCCACTCCTTTGATTAAAAATCTTGAGAGAGCTTTAGTTGTCGTTCAAGAAGGTCCCACCCTTCCTGCAAACCCATTTTTGAAAATCCATTATGACCCACTCCTTATCTGAGTGGACTCCTTAGGTAACATCATAGTAGAAGACCACCCTAGTCTACCGTCAAGGTCATACGATCAACTAGAAATGGGACCACTAGAACCAAATTCCAATGAAGAATACACTACCCCTGTCCACTCTACTGAAATGGTAGATCCACAACAAACTCATGTTCATCCTATATGGATAACTCCATATGGTCGGGATCTTTATGAAAAAATTAATTGTGGTAATCCACTATTTGACCCTCCATATACATCTGCCACCACTAGTGCAGATGCAGGACCATCAGGTCAGCATATTGACCATCCTATCGGACAAACAATCAATACCGCTACCACTTCAGGACAAGTTACAATTGAAACAAGAGTCATCTTACCTATTTATTTTCAAGGTACCCTAATGGTTACATATACCATCCCTCTTCAAGAAACAACTTCATATACTCCACAAAATCCCATTGGGACACATTCACATAAAAGGATGAAAAACCCTGCCATACAACAAAACCCAACTGCGGGACAAATCCGTACTAGGGGGAAACCCTTGTTCAGTCGAAAAATCCCTACCAGGGGGGAACCATCCTTCAGTGCATAAATTCTAACTGGGGGGAAGCCCCCTTTTATTGTTCAAATCCCAGTTGCTACCCAACTGATGACAGGGGGACAATTTGAACCTTCATTTACCAGAAACCCACCACAATCCTAGGGACCACCCCAGGTAGTACTTTTTCATCAACCACATCAGAGAGGATCATCAAACCCCAACCTGCAAGGAGGAACCTTAAATCTCAATCCTTCTGGATTATATTCTGGAAAACCCTTCCCAGGGGTCTCGAATCGCACTTTGGGTCCTCAAGGTCAACCATCTTTTCCTCCTCAAGGGAAAATTCCTTACCCTCCTCAAGGTCAACCTAGTTACCCTCCTCAGGGGAAAACTAGTTACCCACCTCAAATTCAAGCTAACTATCCTCCCCTGGGTTACACTAGTTATCCCCCCTAGGGCCAAATGGGTTTTCCTTCTCCTTTTATGAAAATCCCTGAACAAATTAATCCTACTTTTGTCGGTCAAAATTCACAAAAACAACATATGGGAGGACCTGTTGGATACAACTATCCACCACAACTAGTTTACGGTCCTACTGGTGTTCCTATGCCACACCAATATAATCCTCAAGACAATTCATAGTTACCATTCTTAGCCACTTTATATCTACCATATCTATCGATATTAACAAACGATCCCATATTACACTCCCCTTTTTAACCAATCATTCCAGCCAAATTACCTTATGATATTCCAAAATTTGATGACAAACCCGAAGAAGACCCTAATAATCACTTCGTGAATTTTCATCTGTGGTGTTCATCAAATTCACTGATGGATGATTCTATCCATTTACGTCTTTTCCAGCATACACTTACATGTTTAGAGGCTAAATCGTATGTCAGACATCGTCTAAACACGAAGTCAATAAAACGATGGTAAAGGGTATCACCAAGAATAATATATTGACTAGCTTGATACCAAATACAACAATGATCTACACAAGATACATCAGGCCGAAAAGTTTGAGTTTTTAGATAAATAATGATATCTCCATACCATATATGGTCTGAACTGATCCGAAAGAGAGATTAATCAGGAAAATAATCTTCTGCCACATTTTCTGTATCAACGAAGGGAAGATCACATATTAACTTAGAAAAGACCAAAGATTTAGTTGACTTGGATTTCTCAAACTCCAAATCAAACTCCTCAAGAATAACAATCCATTTGGAGTATTTTCCCTCTAGAAATTGTCTTGTAAGAATATTTTGCATAGGGTTGCAATAAAAAATAATTGTGGTCTTCCACAATAAAATATAATGACGAAAACGTTGGACAACTTGAACAACTTCCAAGGCGAATTTCTCCACATGCATGTATTTTATTTCGGTGGTCGTAAGACTTAGAATCAAATAGTAAATGACATGTTCATCTTGTGAATCATCCTCTTGGAATAGAACCATGGTGATGGTGTGATCCGAAGCATCAAAATGTAGGATGTAATCTTGATTGTAATATGGGGGATATAATAGTGGTATGTAGGTTAATGCAAGTTTCAAAGCATCAAACACTTTGTTAGCAGTGTCGTCCCACACAAAATTATGACCCTTCCTAAGAATTCGAGTGAAACCTTTCGTTAGTTCGACATAATTAGGAATGAATCATCGTATAAATTTTTCCTTCCTTTGCAAACTTTGGAGTTGGCGTAAGGGAGAAGGAGGAGGAAAATTGATGATGTCTTCAACCTTCAACGGATCCACTCTAATCCCATGCATGGAAACAATAAATCCTATAAGTCATCCAGAATCCACACAAAAAACACATTTATGCGGATTCAATCATATACAGTAATACTGACACTGGAGGAAAATAGCGAGTAAGTGTGTCGGTTGATCTTGACGACGCATAGAATGTGTCGGTAAATCATCAAGATATGGTTGCACAATATGCTTGATATCGTGAAAGGCATAAGACATAGATTTGAAAAGTCACACCAGCATTCTTGAGACCAAAAGGGATTTTACGGTACGCGAAGGTACCCTAAGGATAAATAAAGGAGGTTTTGTGTTGATTCGCGGGTAAAATATTTATCTGATTATAGGCGGAAAATCCGTCCATCAGAGAGAATATTTCGCTTTTGGCGGTTTTCATTGACGATATGGTCGATGAAAGGGTTGGATAATTATCTTTAGGGAAAGCCTTATTAATATCCCTATAATCAACACACAAATCATTCCTTGTTTCTTCATGACCAGAACAATATTGGAAACCCAATCATTCAATGCTACAGGGTAAATAAAATCGGCTTTAAGAAGTTTTTCAACTTCAATATTGATCACGGAGGATTTCCATGGATGAACTGGGCGAAGTCATTGTCGAACGGGCTTAGCGTCAAGGTATGTCTTGATTTCATGTACAACAATATCTAGGTCAATTCCAGGAATTTCTTTGTAACTCCAAGAAAATACATCACGAAATTCTTGGAAAAGGGCCTTGTAAGTTTGGATCTCATCGAGAGAACATGAGGCACATATGTGAATATTTTCCATAATTCCAGGATTAATATAAATATCCAGAGGCAGAGTGAGTGAAATATTTCCCAAGTTTCCTTCATAGAAAGCATCATGTGTTCGTTCGGAAACTAGAGGGAGATTAATAACTATAGACAGATTCGAAATCCGTTGGTAACTCTCGATAGTCTCAGGTTTGAGGAAGAGGATATAACAATGATGTCCATCATCCCATGGTGTGTCTTCCAAAGACATAACTGCCATGATTGTTTCATTAGTTTGAAAAATCATGTGAAATGGATCAGGAGACATATCAAAGGGAGAGTGAGAGGAAGGAGATGTCAATTGAATAGTGTGATAAGGCAATTTGACCGGATTTAATGGAATTTGGTCGCCATAACGATGAAAGTCTTCCAAGCTAGGTACTATGACTCAGGGATTTCACCAGCATTGGTCAAAATCATGTTAATAGAAGCGACAATAGGAGGAGGAACATCGGGTGGTGGAATGGGGAAAGTTCCCATTAAAGATGAATCTTTCAAAATACCCACACCGACATTCTCGTAACCAGGAGACATTTTTTCTATGAAAGGAACATTATTAGTGCGCAAATCAAAACTAAAAAAGGTGAGAAGATCTACTGTAACAAATTTACTTTGGTGAGGGAAACGTATCACATGGAAAAGAGTAGAAACTACAGCTCACATAGCATCAATCCAACTACAGCCAAGTAAGAGGTTGTAATGAAGAGGTGCATCAAACACTTCAACCTCAACAGTAACCGATTTTCCTTCTAACGCAATAGATAATGCATGAAGTACACCATAAGATTTATACCCTGTACCATTAAAAGAGTTTGACGTGTTATGTGAATCGGTAAGGGCAAGAGAGCCAATGTCTTTCCAATAGGTGACAGACATTACACAAGTCGAAACCCCTTCATCAACAACTGTTCGACAGATGTTCTTTGTTTCCACAATTACTTGTATTTGAAAAGCTAATTGATGAGGGAGTATTAGGATGTGATATTACAAGTAAAAAATTATCAAATTAGTGTCAGTAGGATCAATTACACCAATATCCTTTAATAGTGTCTTTCATCAATTAGGACAACTTTCAAGGAATTCCAGAGTCGACAACGCAGACGGTGCCTGTGCAAGATATTCTGCAATATTGTAGTTCTGAGCTACACGTGCATGTGGGTTAAATTACAACTTACAAACAAATCCCTTGGGAGGTCAAAAGATTAATGTATTAGGATTAGGTTGTTTGAGATGCAGAGAACCATTGGGAGGCAGAGCCAATGTAGTAGGTTGATCATCAGCCTTCTCTTTAGAAGGAGAATAATTTTTGGTTTGAGTAGTGACTGCAATGTCGTCTTTCTTGGAAGTAGTGCACATAAGCATTGTTGGCCCTTGACCAAGTTTTGAGGATCCTTGGTCATGTTTGACCTACTTTTGGGACTGCGACAAGCTGTCTAAGGAGGATCTCAAGTCGAAGTGGAGATCGTGGGATCTCGGCCCCTTTTTAGGGATTTTTGGGTTTTGGTCTTATGTAATGGATATGGGAATGTCGACCCATGGGTTTACCCATGTCTAGGCCCATCTTGTAATGTATAAATAAGTAGCTAGGAGATGTAAGAAGAGGCTAGTGTGCTAAGTTCTAAGTGTTAATTGCTAAGCGCAAGTGGTAACTGTAGTTTCTTTGTGAAAATTTTGTGAGGCTTGCAGAGCTAAGTGCAAGTGACTGTAAGAAACTATGGAAGGATTTGTGTTATAAATCAAGGAATGAGGATCTAGCGAGGTGTGTATATCTCTTGTCCTCTGCGGAGTTGATTTTGAGGCTTTGTGCATGTAAGAAGATTGACCGAAGATAATAAAGAAGACGAAGAGTGGTGGATGTAGCCCCAGGGTGGGGGTGAACCACGAATATCTTGTGTTGTGAATGCTTTGTGCTTCTTGGTTGCTCTTTTGTTTATGTGATTCAATGCTTAGTGAGATTTTAGATGATAGATGAATATAATATGATAGCTTAGTGCCGAATAATGTGAATGGCTACTATATCTGATCTATGTTGGTATGCTTAGTGCTTGAGTCTATTGAATCTATGTGAATACTACGCAGATCTTCTATTAGGGTTTAGCTAAGTTGTAAAGTAAGATTGAATATTGACGAATCATAATTGGTAAGTGCTATGTTAAGGTGTTGTAATCATAGATGTGTGTCCCAGCTAAGGTTGTAGACACTGGAGTCCTACAACCACCCCTACCTCTACCTCGGGTGAGACTTCATATTCTTTGCAGGTGTTGCCAAAAGGGCCAGTATCTAGGGTTTTTTTAGTGCATTGTTGTAGCGTTGAACCCTGGGTCTGCCCCTGTGCCAACAAGCACATAAGAACTGGTAGAGGGAGAAGGTTGGTCATGAATAACCAGTTGGGCCTATTATTGAGAAAGAAAATTTTGTGACAAAATGAAAGGCGTATGGGGAGTCCTAGTTCCTTGGAGGGATCAAGTGACTTCTGCATGTCTCGGACAATATTTCATGTAATGGTCCTCGCCAAAAATAAGGCAAGGATAACAAGGCTTTTGCTTTTATTTATCATCAACAGGTTGAGTTTTTGGTTTCTCTGGTTGTTGATTATTAGTTCTATCCTCTTTATTCTTACCCTTCCCTTTCTTCTTATTTTGATATTTGTTGGTAGTCGTAGATTGGACCGTATTTACCTCAGAGGTTTTACCGAGAGAGGCAGTAGGAGGAGTAGCATTTTGTGCACTGGTAGTAGTAGGTTTTGGATTGGAATGATTGACTTGTTTTGTCTAAGCCTCTATACGAAAAGTGCCAATCACACCATCAACATCATGAGATGCTACCGGAAGCATTGGGTTGGATTTGTATACGAGCGAGGAGCATCAAGGATCAAGTCATACAATGTGCATGTTTGAGAATAAATGAGACCCAAATATTGGGAATGATTGATTGCTTATTCGTCAATGAAGAAACCCCCCTTGGAAACATCACGAGCTATAGGACCGATGAGTGACTTTGTGAACCACTCATCCAATAATTGATCAAGAAGAGAAACTTTTATTAATCGTTGTATCCTCCTCCACTCATGAATATGATTTGAGATGTGGGTAGAAGAGGATTGTTTAAATGAACTTAAAAATTTTGTTCCTGTCTCATACCATATCAACAATTGGTAATGTGTCAAAAAATACACAGATAAGGTATTGAAATCACTGAAGAAACCTTTCGGCAATTCGATGTACCATTTGGCAGCCAAACCTGTAAAAGTGCATTGGAAAAGACGTAGTTGTATGGAGTCATCCATCAAGGAGTTGGATGAACAAAAAATATGAAAATTCATGACATGAATGTTTGGATCTTCTCCCAACCAAAAATAAAACTTCAGAATGTCTGACGGTAATTTGGTAGGTATAACTGGCCAAAAAGGAGAATGTGAGATAGGATCATTTGGAATTCTAGACAAATCCTGTAAATCCAAAGTAGCTAGAAATGACAATTGTCTATTAACTTGAGGAAACTGATAACTTTGGGGAGGTAATCCCATAGGTATACCAGTAGGACCATAAGCCATTTTCAAATATTTAGATGGTCCAGTCAAATTCGGTTGAAGAGGATTTTGAGTCAAGTAGCCAACATTAGCATGTTGGTTCGGCATGCCACCTTGGAAAGGGGCATTGGATTAAAAATCTTGACCCCAGGTATGGTTTTCAGTGCCTGGAAAAGGTTTCCTGGGATAATAGGGTACAAAAGAACTTGTTTGAGTAGTTTCCCCCCCATGCAGTTGTTGATTTCCTTGAAAAGGAAAATTCCAAGGTTGGGTTTGTAATCCAGGCATAGATTGCCTGTAAACTGGATTGTGTCCCCCAACTTGGAGTTGTACCTCAGATGAGTATCCTCCAACATGAAGTTGAAAACTAGAAGTAACAGGATGATTTGTGCCTCCAAGAAAATTTGAGCTACTTGGTCCAAGAATATTAGATCCTCCAGGTGGTGCAGGAAGACTAGGTCCTTCGAATAGACCCTGGATAGAGTTAGGAATAAAAACACTAAGAGAATTATACCCAAGTGGAAAAAAACAACTAGGTCCTCCAGATGGACCCTCGGTAGGATTATTAATAGAACTACTAAGAGAATTATACCCAGGTGGAAGTGATGGATTCAGTCTAGACGAAAGTGGTGCTCTGATAGGAGCTTGAATTGTTACTGAACTTCTGGCAGAAAAAGGTGCAACTTGTGGGACTATGGTAGAGCTAGTGAACTGGATAGGAAGAATTGTATGTGTACCAACAATAGATAGTCTGAAACCATAGAAATATTACTTATCGTGCCAGTAAAATGATTTGGAGGCACTGTTGTTATAGCAAGAATTGTCTCACCCTATGAAAACTTGCACATAGAGACTTTTTCCATTTCCCTATCCAAACTTGAAGTCCCTTTTTACAAATACCAAAGCTAAAAACATTATTTTTGCACATATATGCTCCCTACCTATTGTACAACATGCATATATGCAGGTTTCACCACTACAACCCGCGTACATCAGGTTTTGTGCCCAAAAATTAAAAAATGTTGTCGGGTTTCCATGTCACGTCATGAGATCCATGATCCTTGGCCTTCCATATACTGGAAATGTTCCAACTCAGCCCTTCAGTTCCACTTGAAGGATATAAATGGTCCAAATCTGAGCTATGGAAAAGAGGATAAGAATTTAACTTTGAGAGAAAATTTACTCTGGAGAAGTTATTCACTTCATATCGAATCTGCATCCCTTTCTCCTTTTAAGTATGAACACATTGTTCATCCCCCAAGCTCTTCCCTACTTGATTGAGAACCTCATTGTCTCTCTTATATGAGCTTATCTTTAGTTGAGGATTGAAGTGGTGGAGGCCCAGTTGGAAGGGACTTATTTTCTCGGGTATGAACCATGCTGACACGGAAGTTTGTAATTCATTCACTTATGTTGATTACATTTTAATAGAAATACTCTTTTCTCATCCAATTAATATCTTGCAAATATTTGAATTGTTATTCCATGGGCATATTTGTTATGATTGTTGATGGATTATGTTATTGAACGTGATAACATTATATATTATCACCATATGCTTTCATTTCTTGGTTGTTGAGGACAAGTTCCAGGTGTATTGCTTTGAGTCAAGTGCTCAACGGCGGACTTCATCAAACGTCTGGACGAGATAGGCCTTTTATATTGTCTTTCTAGCATATTTATTTATATAGCATACCTGAGATTAGAGTTGATTTCTACAGTCATTTCCGTTTTTTGTGGTTTACCCCTAGCCATAGAGAGATTTTCCTCGTAACAGAATTGGTGGCCATACTGGGGAGAGAATCTTATTTTCGGGGTTTGGAGTGTTTTTCTCCTTTGATTGCTCTTGTTTATATTGAGTTTCTTGTCGTCTGACTTCTTGACATCCTCTATTCATTCTGAGTCTGATTTTCTTAGCCTTCTCCTTAGCCTGACTATGTTTTAACACATATACGCGGTTTTTTATCCGACAATCACTTACATACACGTGTTGTCCTTCTGCAAGAGGCATATATACGCGCTTTTCTCTTGAACAGTCATGTACATCACCCTTTATTATTTGGTTTTTGGGTTTGATTTTTTTTGGGTAGGTTTTGATGGTTGTTGAGTCTTCTTGGGTCTCTGTTATGACTGTTAAGTGTCTGTGGAATGATAGGAAACATTTATTTGGTTGAATTTTTGGGCGGTGCCTTTCTCATCATCCTTTTCATTTGATTGTCCTTGCATCTTGGGTTGGGTATTTGATTCTTGATATCCTACTTGGTTTTTATATGTTTACATACAATAGAGTTTTTATATCAAGACGTTGTTCAATCCTTGCATTTTCATTCTTTTATATTGAAAATTAAAAAAATATTAGGATTTTTACATTGTTGGCATTTGATCTTTTGAGTCCTTATCATTGATCTTAGTACATGTAAAGAAAGATTGCATCTTATTTAGAATTGCAGAACTAAATTGAGAATTGCATTTTGAAAAGCATATCATTTATTAATAATTGAAGTTAGGACTTTGCATTGTATTCATATTCATTTATTTTACTTGCTGAGTCATAACATCATTAGTTTCAGGACCGCACCTTTTTTAGTAAGCAAGGCCACTAAAAGTAATCATTATAATTTAAAATTGATTAGAAACGATTTTATTTTTCTAGGGTGCACAAACTAGCTTAGGATTTAGAGCCTTGGAATAGGATTTTGTGAGTAAAATTATCCAAGGCTATTAAATCAACATATGTGTCTGACTAAGGGAGTGGAGAAATACATTGTATAATTGGTGACGTCATGAGGCTTCGCTTACATCGGAGTTAAAAACAAGGTTGCGTGAGGTTGGTTGAAGGGATACCCCCCCGATACCTTATTAGTGTTAGATATATTTCTGGGGATTTATTCGTATATGGGGATCTTGATAGTACCTTTACCTCTGTGAGAGGCGGTGCTTTCAAGGTTTCAGGCTTTTTTACCCTACCCATACGGTGGACCTAACTTATGACTGTTCACCTACTCATCGTTTATATCGTGGTTTCTTATTTGCTTGACATAGGTACCACATAATTTACTTGCAGGGGTTATTTTGTAGGTACCCAAGATCAGATAAGGGTCGGAAAACACACAAACTTTATGGAGGATTACCTCTCTGGGGGGATCTAACCTACTAGTTGTTAAGCCCACGAGGGACCTTATAACTGATTCTGATACCTCCGATCTTTAGCAAGGAGTCTCAGGCCCCTCTTGGGCAAGGAATACCTACTTTAGGGAGGGAGGCGCCTTTCAACCACTTTATCCTCTTTGTGTGCATATTGTCCTTTTGATTTTATTTTGGTGTGCTCTTTGATTACTAGTTGGCCATAGGATTTGTTTTATATCTTGAGTCATGAGTCATCATGGAGATAGACCAGCTTCCCCGTAGGTCTCATCACTTGTTACTGTTACCACCACATTTTGATTATTTTCCTTATAAAAGGTGTAAAGTTATCAAATGTGGTACACACACCTCCACTTATCATACTTGTGATCATACAAGGATGAGTACTGAATCAAGTTATAAAGATATTGGAAGTCCTTCAACTCCCATACCTACTATAGTTAACGGCACCCCCTCGACACCTTCAACCACAATGGTTGTAGTGCTAGAGGTGCCTATGATCACCTCTTCCTGTCCTATAGTGAATACTCAACCTATAGCCATGAACAATTTTGGTTCTCTTTGTCACTCACTGGGCTATAATGTTCAGTCCATCCCTATGGCCTCTAGTCCTTTTTTTATGGTATGCTCAGTTTGGGATGTTATACGAGATTCTTCCAAATGCACCGAGGTCAAACTATGACCTTAGATAAAATCTTGGGCCTCATGCCGATCGAATTGTAGGCTCCGCCAATGTGAAATCTGCAAACTCGATGACAAACCATTTGAAAGAGTTGTCCCTAAGACAATATGTAGGATGGCTAGCTTTGTCTGTGTCCTCCAATCCCACTCAGTCGACAGATGTACATTCTGTGCAATCGTCGACCAATGCGAATGGTAACCAACAACCAGGAGGGAATAAAAATAAAGGACATAATAATAATAGTAAGGGTGGGAATAATAATAACAAACCCAAGGAAAATGGTAATAATGAGAAGTCGAGTAATAATGATAACGAGGGCAAGAAAGAAATTCGGAAGGTGAAGCTTCCCTATAAGATTTGTACAGACGATCACCTTACCCATTTATGGCCCAAACTTTGGGAAGCTGTGAGGATTTTATCTCTACTACTCATTGTGTTGACTAATCCTTTTCCACATAGACAACACATGGTCTCGAGCTCCTTGAATTCCAGAAATGTGGTGAGTGGGAATCAAAACCCATCAACACAATACAATGATCATTTATGCATCAATATGGTTAAATCTGAGGTTAATGTAGCCACTTGGTCTTACAATTACATTTCTCCACAGACTGTACCTGGTCTAGAGTCTCCCCCTCCTTCGAAGATGCCCTTACAGATCAAAAAATCAGAGCCCTTGCCTTGTATTCCTAAAGGAGTACTCAAGTGCTCTACCCATAATCCTAATGCTAGAGCCACCCGAAATTACTCTATTGTTGAGGATCTGGGTCAAACCCTGTGTGCGATGTCATCTCTGGAGGTACTCCAAACGTGTCCTTCACAGAGGAATGCCTTGTTATCTAAGTTAGGAGCTCTAGATCCTTGTGTCTCGAAATTTATCAAGTTTGACGTCAAAGATGTGAAGCCTCACTTGCCTTACCATGTGGCATTCCAAATCCACGTGGGTTAATCGAAGTATACCATCAAGAGTATGGTTGTTTATGAAGGCACTACAACATGTGTGATGTCCCTGGTATATTGGAAATCCCTCAGCTCTTCGACCCTTTCTCATTCTTTGACCATGTTGACTTCTTTTGACGGTCGTTGTTTCTGCCCTCACGGTATTCTTCCTACATTTTCGGTCTATTTATATGGGAACATGGTAGAGGTAGATGTTGAGGTGGTGTATGCGCCCCTCGACTATAACTTGTTACTAGGATGTAATTGGAATTACGCTATGACTGTAATCATATCGTTCATCTTACGTACTCTTTGTTTTCCTCATGATGGGAAGATCGTGATGATCGACCAATTTTCCTTTGCATACACTAGCCCCAATGCATATGTTGGACTGTTGATCCCTGTGATTGACGATTCTCAGATGACAACTGAGAATATCGGTGTCAGAAGGTATTCATACCTTATGGGTACCTTCGACTTCATGGAACTGGTTCACCATATATATGCCATGTCCAATAGGCCCGTTTCATCAGAGAGGTCCGTTCCTTTCCGCACTTCCTATTTTAACGATCCTTGGACCCTACCTTCCTCGACGAAATCTTGTGAAGGTTAGTTACATTCTGGAATGGCCATGCCACTATCAGTAGTAGATATTGTGTATCAATTTGTTCTTGACTCTTCTTCCAATCTGGATCTTATTAACTCGCATACAAATGAGGAGGGTCCTGTTCTGGAGCTCGTGTGGGCCACTTCATCATATTTTTCACGTGACTGCATCATTGAGACTTTTCCTTCGGATGAATTTATCATCGAGGCCATGAATGGTTCCAATAGACCTTGGGATGATATGCATCATCGCTCTTATTTCCTCCCAGAGCTTGCTAGAATCGAACAAGATGATTTTAGATATACCTTGAGCGAGAAAGTTGGTCACGTCATAGTTCCACTTGATACGCACAACATTTATGCCGAGGGAAACATGGCGAGTATTTCTCCTACCATCATGATCAATATCACTCGTACTCCTAGCAAGGTTGAAAATGTATACATCGGTGCGGATTTTTTGCTAGAATAAATTCTGATCTACACCAAATTCTTCAAGGAATTCTAAGATGTATTCACTTATTCATATGAAGAGATGTCAGAAATCGACCCTTGAATTGTCGAACATGAGATTAAAACTTACCCAGATGCTAAGCATGTTCGACAATGACTTAGAGTTGTCAATCCTAGGAAGGCCCCTGCTATTAAGGCAGAGGTAGAAAAACTACTTAATGTTGGCTTTATCTACCCAATTCCCTTGACTGAATGGGTATCCAATCCCGATCCTATGATTAAAAAGAAAGGAACCATCCAGTTATGCATGGATTTCCATGACCTGAACAAAGAATGTCCTAAAGACAACTTCTAGACACCCTTCATAGATCAGATTCTTGACAAGTGTGTAGAAGTGAAGTTTTTTCTTTCGTGGATGGATTTTTAGGGTATAATCAAATTCATATTAAGCCTGAGGACCAACATAAGATGGTATTTATTTTACCTTGGGGTACTTTCACATACCGGAAGATGCCTTTCAACCTTAAAAACATCGGAGCAACCTTCCAACGAGCTATGACCTTCAAATTTCACGATCTCAAGCATATAGTCGAAGCCTATCTCGACAATCTTGTTGCTCACTCCCGTAAGAGAGTGGATCACCCTAAGCACCTTCAGCTAGTCTTCGAAAGATTTTTCCATTATCGCATCTGGTTGAACCCTCATAAATACATATTTTGCATTAGGTCAGGTCGACTTCTAGGATTTTTAGTCTCTGAGACTGGGATCATGATATATCCATTAAAGGTTGAGGAAATACTTCGATGTCCTCCCCCGCGCACTATTATCCAACTTCAAGGTTTACAGGGGAAAGATAACTTTTTACGATGGTTTATAGTGAACTATGCCAATATTACTAAGGGTTTCATGCATCCCTTGAAGAAGGATGCTCCTTTTATCTAGGATGAGCGAGCCAAAGAATCCTTCAATGCTTTGAAGAAATCCTTGGAATTGATGCCTCTGCTGAAGTCTCCAGACTACGGTAGAGATTATTTTCTTTATGTCACCACATATGAAGAGACGATTGGTATAGTGTTGGTTCAAGAGAATGATGAGCTCTGTGAGAACATCATTTACTATCTTAGTCAAAACTTAGTTGGCCCTAAACTCAAATATTCTCATGTTGAAAATCTATCTTTGCCTGCCATTTACAGAKTCCAGTGATTACGAMATTATATATTTATTTGAAAAACTACTATGGTTGTCAATGTCAATCCATTTCAATACGTCCTTACTAGGTGTATCATAGGTGGAAAGTACAATAAATGAATTGTCATTCTACAAGAGTTTGATTTTGATTTCGCTTCTGCGAAGTCCAAAAAATCACTAGTGTTTGTAGAGTTAATATATGACTTCCCTCGATTAAATGAGGATGTCATTCATGTTGATTCATTTTCATATGAACACATTTTCCTTGTCTCATYGTCAGACCCCTGGTATGGAGATATTGTTCTCTATCTTCAAACTTTGAAGTTCCCTCATCATCTCTCGCGAGATGATCGACGACATATACGATACCAAGCTAAGAACTACCTTATCGTCGGCGACACTCTGTATTGTTGAGGAATAGAAAATATCTTGCGTCATTTTTTAACTCAYGAATAAGCTAAGTCTGTCCTAAACAAATGCCATAGTGGGGCTTGTGGTGGTCATCTATCTGGGCTTGMGAMAACCCAGAAAATTTTGCGAGCTAGTTATTTTTGTCCATCTATATTTAAATACTATGTTGAAGTGATTAAGAAGTGTCACCCCTTCCAGGTGTTCACTTCAAATATTCGCTCGCATCCAACCCCTCTCCATCTATTCATTACCGTCGGTCCCTTCACCAAGTGGGGGGTGTACTTTGTGGATTGCAACCCAACTTCGGTTGGGGGGAGTCAGAACATTATTGTGGTCATAGAATACTTCACTAAGTGTGTTGAGGCCATGCCTACAGTTAAATCCAATGGGAATACTATCGCCTTCTTTGTATTCAATCAAATTATAGCCAGGTTCGGAATCCTAAGTGAGATTTTCACTGATCATGGTAGTCACTTTCAGAATGAAATGATGAAAGAACTAGCATCTAGACTGGGGTTTAAGCATAGTCATTCTTCCCCTTACTACCCCTAAGAAAATGGAAAAGTAGAGGCTGTGAACAAGTGTCTCAAGACCATTTTGCATAAAACTGTCAGCGAGAGAAACTATGACTGGCACATCATGCTTTATCCAACACTTTGGTCATACCGAACCTCAGTCAAGACTTCCACCGATTTTTCTCCTTTCTAGTTAGTACACAGTGTGGAGTCAATCTTACCTATTGAGTGTGAGATCTCTTCTCTTATATTGGCAGTTGTGCTCCTACCTGACACCTTTGATCTCGAACAATGACTTGTACACCTAGTGAGTCTAGATGAGTAGCGTTGCGACACCTCTACGAATATAGAAGCAAATAAAAGATGTGTCAAGGTCCAATATGATAAGTCTTTCTGTCCTCGATAGTACTCTGAGAGTGACTTGGTCCTTATATATTTTCAAGCCAAAGAACCACTGGGGGAAGGCAAGTTCAAACCCATGTGGAAAAGTCCCTATATCGTTCGACGTGTCTTAGAAAAAGGAGACTATGAATTATAAGATTATGAAGGGAACATGTTAGTTGAGCCCAAGAATGGTCTCTATTTGAAATGATATTACGCTTAAGCCTCAAGCTTGGGTGTAACTCTTTGTATACTAATGTAATTTAGTGTATATATCGTTTCCCTCTATTTTTATCTCTGGCTTGCTTATCAAGTTTTCCCTTGGTTGGCAGATGTCAATGGAGTCTTCAATCTACTTAGGATTCACAGATAGGGCCAGTCGTCATACACAAAACTTGGCTTTTGCCGCTTGAGTTTTTTACTCACCTGAAGGTCTACTAGTGTCTTCAGGTGGCGTATGCCTAGATTCATACATGAATAATGTGGTTGAATTTTATGTGATGCCATTTCACATGGTATTCGCTCTTTATAGGTTTGCCTGGACTCCTAGTTAGTAGTATGTCAATTGAACGAAAGTTACCGTGTGTGTGACCCTACTCTACTCCGACGATTCTTACGGGTACGATTTTTGGAATGACATTTTGATTTTATTACTTATCATCACATACCTAGAAGTTCTAATTATGTATCTGATGCATATGCTAATTTTGTTTTAGATTGACATTTGTCACATAACTAAAATAAAACAAAAAAAAAATTCACCAATGTACACATTGTAACATAAGTAAAGTCGAATGATTCAGGTGGATATCGGTGGCCACCCACCTTTTCCAACTAGCTCAAAATAGTTTTCTGACAATTTTGGTAATTTACTATTTTTAGCAGTTTTTAAATTCCGGGGCCATTTTGAGGGCCTAAATGAAGGTTTTTTGGGATAGAGATTCTCAATGATAGCCGAAGGATCTAATTGATCCCCCTAAATGAATATCCTCGACGATACCTTTCCAACTAGCTATCGTGCACCCCAAACGAAGATGGTATGCCAAAGTTACGTCCTCGGGAAGTTGATACACCAAACTACCCAAAACGAGGTCCATAAAACTGTTGGCTTTTCATCTTCCAGGGTTAGGGTTTTGGAGTTTATATATGATTAAAATGCCTTTGGAGCCTCATTGTAAAATTATCTTCTTACAAATGTAAGTAGCGAACACAACTCTTCTTAGAGATAAGCTGTCACCATTCTAGCGAGTCTTTCACTCTATATTTTTACAGTCTTTGTACATTTTCACTCATTAATAGAAAATTGTGTATTAATATATCTCTGTGTTTATGGTTGCATATCTGATACATTTATGTTATATTATTGGATATCTGAGATATCTCTGTACATTTCTTTATTATATCTCCGCTCTCATTTCATGTTGAAAATAATCGGATCAGTGGTATCAGAGAAGGATGCTCTTGATCATTTTTTTTTTCAGTGCATGTCCCCGACGAGGTTCGAGTATAGAAAGTTGGGTCTCGAGCTTGTCTCTCTTGAATAAAATCGCTCTCGGATGCCCAAGAAACCCTCCATAGCGGAATAAAAGAAAAATGATAAAGCAGACGATCCTATCAATCCGTTGCTTGAGCAAGCTCTCACGCGACAGAGGGACGAAATGATGGAGAATTTTTCCCACGTCCTTCAATGCGTGTCGATAGAAACATGTGCATCTTCATCAAACATCCACTTTGGAAGCACCTCCCCTTTCAAGGTGCAGGTTTATTTTTATATTCTCGTATTTGAAGGTCAGATAGATGTGGATGCCCTAGACAAATGGTTAAATCTGTTAGAAGGTTATTTCTTTGTTCATAATTTTTCCGACAGGGAAAAGACCACCTTCACACTCCTTACAGCTCTCCCCCATGTCAAACATTAGTGGTAAACTTACTAGGAGAAAAGTTCCACAGAGGAGTCTGTAATATATGGGGTCGAGCCCACTTGGAATTTTTGTGTGAATATGGTAAAGGAACAGTATTACCCTGTTGGAAACTATGAGGACTAGTACATGAGATGCACCACACTACGGAATGAGAGGGGCCAAGCAGTTCCAAAATTCACCAATACCTTCCGTACCTTGTGCACCAAGCTGGGTATCAAAGACTTAGAATGACATTTGGTTATGAAATACGATGGGGCTCTACACAGATACATCCAAAATGAAATGGATTTTCTGGACATCTCATCACTCGGTGTTGCTTATCGATATGCTGTTAAAATCGAGCAGAAATTTAAGCACTAGAACAAACGAGAGTTTGGGTCTGCAAATATGAAACAACCAAAGTATGATAAAGACGACTCTAACAAATAGTCTCCCGAAAACCAGTCCAAGACACAATAAAAGAAGGATCACGAGAAGAAAAAGGACACTGGAAAATGGTGCGATTTCCACAAAATCCCCTGGAACAACACCGAGGAATGTCACTCAAAATAGTCATCGGTGGTCAAGATCAAAGACAAGGATTCGAACCCTGATTCAGAATCTGATTCTGAAAATACTAGTAAAAGACGGATCATCGACGCTGACCCCACTGCTATTGTCGCGACTGCAATAATTCAAATAAAAGAGCCAACATATCCTGAAGAGGGGGAGTGCCCTTTTCATTCACATATGTGGGTGAAGGGGACCCCACTGCATTTTATTGTTGATAGAGGAAACTAGAAAAACGTCGTCTCAACAGAGGTCGTCAAACAGTTGGGATTGTTGACAACACCACACCCACGGCCATACAACATCGAGTGGCTTTGCTAGGGATGAGATCTTCGTGTCAGCCAACAATATTGATTGTCATATGCCATCCATCCCTTCAAGGATGAGGTATTATGTGATGTTTCCCCACTGGATGTATGTGATGTTCTCTTGGGCCAACCATATATGTGGAAGCACCATGTTGTTTATGAGTCTCGACCCCGCAATGTCATTATTTCTCTAGAGGGTCATCTCTACAAAATACCAGAGGTAGTTCTGACTATTGTTCCACCTAAACAATGACGCAAGGTATTATCTCATACTACAAAATTCAACTTCTTCACAATCTTTTCAAAAGGTGAACAGAAGGATACTGAAACCACTACATCCTCGACCTAATCACCTTCTATCCAATAGAAGCAAGTTGACAAGATTGCAGCAAAGTGTAAATATTCCTTCTGCACACAAGCATCTCATGTATCCAGACTAGTTAAATATGTCCAACCCTTCCAGCCACATGTTCATGGAAACCTTCAACAAGCTAAGCAACGCAACTTGTCCAACAAGGCAAGCAACTCATCAAGATGCAGATACATCAAAAGTGTTTCCCTCTCCTCCGGGAACTCAACGCAATGGATACCATTGCTTTCTAAGGAGGGAGGATTGATCCAGGTGGATATCAGTGGCCACCCACCTTTTCCAATTGGCTCAAAACAATTTTCTTGCAATTTTGGTAATTTACTATTTTTAGCAGTTTTTAACTTCCAAGGCCATTTTAAGGGCCTAAATGAAGGTTTTTTGGGATAGATATTCTCAATGATAGTCGAAGGCTTTGATTTATCCCCCTAAATGAATCTCCTCGATGATATCTTTTCAATGATCTATTGTGTGCCCCAAACGGAGATCGTACGCCAAAGTTACGCCCTTGCGAAGTTGATACACCAAACTACCCAAAAAGGGGTCAACAAAATTGTTGTCTTTTCATCTTTCGGGCTTAGATTTTTGGATTTTCTTTATGATAAAAAGGCCTTTGGAGCCTCATTGTAAAATCATCTTCTTGCAAATGCAATTAGTGAACACATCTCTTCTCACAAAAAAGCTACCACCATTCTAGTGAGTCTTTCACTCTGTATTTTTACTGTCTTTGTACATTTTTGCTCATTAATAGAAAAATGTGTATTATTGTATCTTTGTGTTTATGGTTGCATCTCTGATACATTTCTATTATATTATTGGATATTTGAGATATCTCTATACATTTCTTTATTATTTCTCCGCTCTCATTTCATGCTGAAAATAATCGGATCATCGAAGATCCATGTTTTTATATATATTTCAAAAAATATGATGTTATAGTACAAAATTGGGGTTGACACCCTCAATATGCATATACAATCGATCATACAATAGCCATGACATCTACGCCTATGGTGTTGGATGAGTATCATGATAGCATACTATGGAGTTTGCGAGATGCCAAAAGAGTCATACCCAAGCACGGGGCACACCTACCACCTGTCACTGCATAGCCTCCAGCAGATCCTCCACCTAAACCATAGGAATCCTCCACGTCAAACGAGATAGGTTTCCCTGTACATTTTGAAGCACTCTATCTGCATCCCCTCCTACTACCTCATCTCCCCGGTGGATCTGACGATGTCGTGGAAGTCCATCTAGTCATCGTGGACCTATGTCTGCGTCACATACATGTTTTATTAGTACCTAACCTCATCCAAAAATACTTTTTCTCTCCTATACAAAAATAAAAATAAAAATGAAATATTCAAAAACTTTGACATACCTATGTCTCTGTAGGCAGACCCTTATGGTAATGACATGTCATGATCTCCTCTGAATTCAATCCCTGCATAAGGGTAGTCATCCAGAGCTATCACCTGTTGATTCCACCAGAAGAAGTCATCATTGTAGGGTGTTGGAACCTTACCACCCCCTTACCGCCTCATCACCTTATTCCACCGTGTCATGGCTGGAACGTGAGGTCCACACAAAATAATCTCAACTCTAGGTCCCCAAGCCTGGAACCTGCTCGAAGAAAAAACTACAAAGGATAGAAGCGAACCCAAAGTTCCTCTTTTCACCTAGTTTGTAGTCTGTCAGTTGGCTCTTCATATTGGCCAGCAGTGAGGTGCACCATCGTACATCGTGGGTTGCAAGCACTTCACTGAGTAGAACATAAGTGGCCTCGATGCCTGGTGCAAAGATTTCGATGCTGTGATCTGTGTCAAAGCTAGGACAACAATATTGAGACTCAAATTGTTGATCATTCTGATTGGGAGTTGGCTTCCTACCTTCTTGGTCCCTGCAATGCAATGAGTGGCTATGTAATCCTCGATATCCATGCCACTCCCAGCTCCCTGGACTTTGAGGTTGACCACCTCACCCCTACGTGACAATCATGTCAAGAAATAGATGTCCTCAACTTCAATCCTTAATGGTTGTCCATCAAGGTTGAAGCTCTCACTATCTGGATCCCCGTAGTTCACAAGCAGCTGAAGAAATCTCACTTGAGCCCTCATACCTTTGAGAGCCAAAAAATTGTATAGCCCACATATTTTTAATGCTATTTGAAATCCTATATCTCTCTCCACTGCAACATCCACCTCCTCATGCTCTCTTTCTCTCCACTCTAGCACCATCCTGCAAGATTCAAACTCTTTTTTGAGTTATAAACCTTTAAAAAACATTATCCATGGACATATACGCGAGATGTAGTGTACACAGTCACGTATAGGGATGCTTATACGCTGGTTATTTTTCAAACATTCACATATAAGAATGTGTATACGCAACCCGATACATTGTAGCCTACGTACACCTAAGTTTTGAAGTTGCACCCTAAATAACTTAGAAAAGGAGGCCTAACTACAAATTTTAATCCACTAAAAAGAAAGAGGAGAGAAAGATGAATTACCTGGTCCAGACGATCGTCGATTCCATCACTTGTATCTCCCACAATCACCAGTTTAAGTTCAGAGGCAATTTGGTCCAAAATCCACTCTTTGGGTAAAAAAGACAAATGGTATAGTAAAATTGATTTTTTTTACTATTCATAGCAATTGTTTATGCACTTTTCATAGTTTCATCCAATATTTTGGCCTAATGGACTAATACGACAGTGGATGGAGTTGGTTTTTGTAGTTTTATCCAGGGATTCTTGCGGTTTTCAGCGCCATGTCGCCTATTCGTAACTTTGGACAAGTATTTTTGTTACCCAGCATATAGGATATGTATCCAATCCATCATGCAAATTTTCATCATCCTATGACTGCAACTCATATGCCTTAGGTACAAACCCATTTTATAGTGACACGGAACCTTCTATCTGCAACTAGAAGTGTCGTTATTGAATGGTAGAGACTTACCAAACATGGGTACCCTAGTTAGATCCCCTGCTTCATTCAGTGCCCATGTAGAGATTTTTGTCCGTAGGACCGGGAGTCCCTTATAGCTAATACGTGACTTTATGTTCAAACCTCATTTCTTACTCATAAACATGCTGACCTATATCTAGAGGACTCCCAAACAAGTCTGATTTAAGCTCTTTTCTGACTCGTTCAAAAAGAAAAAAGATTGTCGAATGAAATTGTCTCTTTCACACTCATAAATCAGATTTGAAAGGATGTTTGTGTGGTGCAAGTTTATATCTTTTTCAAACTAAGTAGACTAAGATTACGAAAAATGATATTTTTTTTGTTAAGTTGTAATTGCATCTCATTCTCTTTCTTGCATTAGTTATCTTATTGCAGGTTCTCGCTTTTGCATTATAAGCCTTTCACCTCAGCAATTTGCATCATCAACCTAGCAGAACCTCGTTTATATCCTTTGCAGCTTGACACCCTATGCCCAAGAGGAAACATTCCCTCAAGTGTCCATATCCCATATGCACCTTCTTGCATTGAGCATAGGTACGTTCCACTGCTAGAACTAGATTTCTTACTTGCGACACTTGTTTCCTTGTCTGTATCATAACATTCATTTGGCTATGAAAAAACAAAAAGAGACAGGCGAGAAAGGAATACTATCTTATATTGGCAATAGTCGTGTTTAGGTTGTCATCAAAATTTTGGGTTTAGCATGACCTTAGGAAGTTGAGCTCATTACAGAGAGTTTACTCCCCCGACTAGTTACTCTTCCAGTCCCTATGGAGATTTTGATTGATGCCTCCTGCATCTCAAAGTTTCACCATTGAGTCTATGCTGCCAGAGTCTTCCATATGTCTCATGCTCTTGTTCAAAGGATGTCTATCAACCTGTGTCAGCCATTCCTCAGAACTCTTGACTTTGCATGTCGGCCATACCCTCAGTGTGTCTCAGAATTACATGAAGTTCTAGTCCTATTGTAGACCTTGGTCCTACTTTCCTCATTGATAGGTAACCTTAACCCAACAGTGGACATTTCATCATTGGTTGTTGACTGGGTGGTTTCCCTCGTGTTTGACGACAAGAAATATATTCACACATTGGGATCTATATAGTGTCTTGGATTCCATTAGCCTTATTGGTGGTTTCCTCGCATTTGTCAGCATTTTTTCTTATTGGCTTCTATTCAGAGGGTCTTTTTCGTGTATCGCTTGCATATGGCACATGCAAAATATGCACAGGGTCGTTGGTTTGTGAACATGTTCTTCATCTAATTTCCTCCAAATCACCAAGCTCCATCTTTGTACCTCATGTTGAATGATGAGAGATGCCTTAATGCTCTCCTTTCAACGGGTCTCCTTCCATCAACTTCATCTCATCTATTATGTAGACGAGATGTAGATTCCTATGAGTACATAGAGGCTTGTAGTCATTAGTGGTAGGTTCTCTCGCCATCGACAGTTGGGAATATATCAATGTCTCCTGATCAATGGATTCTTCAAGTGTTCGACCCTGACACCCTTATTCACACTAGTAAGAATGTACTCGATGCCTTGATACCTAATTTCATTATTGGTAGGTTGTCTCATGTTTGTTTACGGTATACCTTAATGAGCGGTAATCAAATGAAGTATCATTGTGTTCAACCTCAACTCCTTTATTCACATGATGTAGAATTTCACCTTTGGTGGAATGTGTAGAAGACTTGAAGACATCAGTTCATAGTCACAGCTTTCCTGAGTTGTTACTACCTTTCATTGGACCAGTACCTATGTGACTTCAGTGATCATGGGAGATAAGATTGTACTCCATTGTATACAGATATCTTCAAATTGATTTTGAGACTAGTTTTACTAGGCCTTGCTCATGACTATGAAATCCTCTGGCATGTAGCCACCTTTGTATTTCCTATTCATGGCCATGGACAATCGTTTGGTATATTTTCACATGGATCTGCAGTGTAATTCAAATTGGCATTCATGTGCACAAATTCATTGTAGATCATAATGAGCAACTAGTTCTTCTAGTTGGGTCCCCATTACTCCACTTCTGGGTATTATAATGTATTTCGGCCATCATAGATACTACTCTGACCTCACACATTAGGGGGAATCTATTATAGAAATATTTGTCTCACCCTATGCAAACTTGCACAGAGGGTCTTTTTCCATTTCCCTATGCAGACTTGAAGTCCCTTTTTACAAATCTCAGTGCTAAAAACATTATTTTTCCACATATACACACCCTACCTATTGTACATAATGTGTATACATAGGTTGCACCACTACAGACCACGTACATCAGGTTTTGTGCCCAAAAATTAAAAAATGGTGCCAGGTTTCCATGTCACATCACGAGATCCATGATCCTTGGCCTTCCATATACTAGAAACATTTCGACTCAGCCCTTCTGTTCCACTTGAAGGTTGTAAATGGGCCAAATCCAAGCTATGGAAAAGAGGAGAAGAATTCAACTTTGAGAGAAAAGTTACTTTGGAGAAATTATTCACTTCATATTGAGTCTGCATCCCTTTGTCATTTTAAGTCTGAACACATTGTTCATCCCCCAAGCTCTTCCCTACTTTATTGAGAACCTCATTGTCTCTCTTATATGAGCTTGCCTTTGGTGGAGGATTTAAGTGGTGAAGGCCTAGCTGGAAGGGACTTAGTTTCTCAGTTTCGAACCATGTCGACACAGAAGTTTGTAATTCATTCACTTCTGTTGATTACATTTTAATAGAAATACTATTTTCTCATTCAATTAATATCTTGCAAATATTTGAATTGTTATTCCATGGTCATATTTGTTATGAATGTTGATGGATTATGCTATTGAATGTGCTAAGATTATATATTATCACCACATGCTTTCATTTCTTGTTTGTTGAGGACAAGTTGCAGGTGTATTTCTTTGAGTCAAGTGCTCAACGGTGGACTTCATCGAACGTCTAGACCAGGTAGGCCTTTTATCTTGTATTGATATCATATTTATTTATATATCATACCTGATATTAGAGTTGATTTCTGCGGTCATTTTCGTCTTTTGTGGTTTACTCCTAGCCATAGACGTTTACTCCTAGCCATAGAGGTTTACTCCTAGCCATAGAGCTATTTTACTCATAACATTATATAAGCAGTAGAAGTAACAGATACGTGTGATGATGTAGGTTGGTTTGGACTCATACCTAGTTTATCAAAGATATCATGTCATGAGGAATTTCTCCACAAAGAATGGACCGGGATTGAACTGGGACTAAAAATTACAGAAGTTTTAACGGGGGTTCTAAATGCTTCACTAGGAAAAGGTGGTTCATCCATGCCGAACTCTACGAAAGGTCCTGAAGGTATTCTAGGATAGTCTTCAACGACAACATCTCCAGAAGAGTTTATTTTGATCAAAACAGGGTCTTGGGGAACAATCAATAGTGGATTGACAGGGATTGATGGTTCRATCAATGGAGTAGAACTCCCAATCTTAGAGGATTCTTCGTTATTGACAGCCCCTTTAGGAGAAGGACCCTCTGGTGAATTAGGAATCAAAGGGGCATATTCTTTTGGTTCTTCCAGAGGCAATCCTTGCATCCTACGTGAACGACGAGGGTCGATGTTATCCACACCCAATAAACAATAAAAAATATATATGGCCAACTAGAGAAGACAAACAACATTCACTAATAAAATATAACTATCAAGCATACAAACAAACCTTTTTATTTTGAAATCACTAGTTGGTGATGAAATCCAACGTCACGAGATCAAGACAAGAAGGGCTTGGGATAGAGAGGGTAGAAAAGTTATGTTGATGACCTACTTAATGGACTTACACCATGGTTCAAGCTCCCACAAACAATCGTGGGTATACCCTCCAAGGAGCCCGAGTTATATTAGCCAACATCAATTCCAGGTACCGTTGTTATAACCCTAAATTTCTCTACACATGCATACATGGCCTTGGCCCTCTTACTTGCATTTTTTTCCAAAGCACTGATGAGTTTCTCTTCTTAAAAAAACAATTTTTTAAAGATGTACGCACCCTGCACCATTAATTCTCATGTACATACTCTTTCTGCACCACTACAGCTCGCATACATATGCATGTTGCACCATTACAACCCGCGTATACTTGCAAAAGTTGCAAAAAATAAAAATTTGCAAGGAATTCATTGACATTACGAGATATTGGGTAGTTTCCTAATTAATTCACCTACTATATCCCATCACCCAACCAAATAGCCATCCTTTTGTCATATAAAAGGAGGTGTTGGGGTCTCATTTCACATCTAAGCATAAGAACAGTGAAACTCTGCCCGATTTCACTTCCCTCCTTGCCCAAGATATTGCAACCCTTTTGTGAGAATTTCCTCATTATTCCCTCATTAGCCCCTTCTCCCTCCATTTAACCCATTCACTTCCCAAGAAGAGATCATAAGGTTGAGAGGAGAAGTTTATACAAAGGTGCACTTGGATCTTGGTGAAGAACATCTCAGACTAGGTTCGGGTAGTGATAGCCGACTTTGATTCTAAAGGTATAATCATTGTGTTATTAATAAAAGAATTACTTTTCCTGTCCCAAATGATGGTGCCTTGAATACTTTTGTTGATTTATTTTTGACATTCTAACATCTAAACCTAACTTATATATGGAATAGCATTCTTGTATTTTTATGTTTGTCAATCTTTGGATGCAGGTCATCCCTGGGAGGAAGCATGTAATCAGCGGAACTTCCAAGCACGAGGAGGTCATCACCAGACGTGGGATTAGAGGTATAGTTACCCGATCTCCTTTTCCTTGCTTTCTTCATATGATTTTTGGTATGCTTGGGGTAGTATAGAGAATTAATTGACTTTTAGATGGTTAAGCGATCTTCCTACATTCTAAACCCTGGTGTAGTCATAGGGGGGGGGGGGTTTCCCGCTAGCAGAACTGACGACCATACTGGGGAAGCCTCTAGGTTTTTTAGGGGATTTTGGGTTGTCTGATTTTTTTTTCTACCTTTCGAGTTTCTATTGAGTTTTCTGAGTCTTTCAAGGGATTCTGGTCACCTTCAGGTGCCATACCATTTCTCTCTTCCCTATAATATTGTTTCTTTCTTTCTTTTTTTTAATAAATATAGAGGTGTATGTGCATTGCCTTGAGTCAACCCATGTACATACGCGCTATGCTCAGTAAACAACCCATGTGCATACGCAGGCTACTGAAGCAACACCAACATCTCTGGTTCGGAAAATTGTTTGAAAAGAGGAAGCCAACCTCTTTCCTGATTGAGTTTTGTACTTCTCAAGGTTTCTTGATTCAGTTCAAAGTCTTTGTTTTACAGCCATAGCTTGGGTTATAATTCAGTTTACTTGTATTTTTGAGTTTCTTGTGTTTACTTCTTAAAGGGTTTTAAGCAAGTCTTTTGAATTATTGATCTACCTGTTTGGTTTCTTTAGGAATTCCATGTGATCCGTAGTGGGCCAAAGATCTGTTTCAGTCTTGTCTTTGTGTTCTTTTACCCCTTTCACTTGCTTTAAAAAAAAAGAGAAAAAATATTTATTTCGGTTTTTTTGTTTGAAGCAATTTCAAAAAAAAAAAAAAAAAATTCAGTTTGGTAAAGTAGTTAGAGTTGGTTATTTACTAAAAAGGAAAAAGAGTATGTTTTTTTAAGTTCTTTACAGATTTCTTGAAACATAAGTAGCTTGTAGTCAAGCGAAAATTCATTTTAGGTCTTATTTTCAAAGAGATTGAAAAATTTGGTTACAAAGAGTCAGTTGTAAATCTTTCATTTTGATTAGAAGTATTTTTGCTTTCAAGTTTTGTATTTTTCTCCTCTTTTTCGTCTCTTATAACATCACCAGTTTCACCGCCATATCCCTTGAGTAAATCAAGCCATTAAAATGAATGATAAATATAAATTTAATTAGACTTTTTATGTTTGTAGGGTCAACCAACTAGTTTAGGGTTAGGGCCTTGAATTAGGTTGGAGAGGAAAATCTTCAAGGCCGTTAAACAAACATTGGAGTTAGAGGTAGGGAGTGTTAGAGTCCAGTGATGTAAAGGTTATCCAGGACCCCCCTATAAAACAAGAGCTAAACACGAGGTCACATGAGGAAAGGCAATGGAGATAACCCCTCCAAAGCCAGACTAAACGTAGTGGGGAACACATATTGAGGATCTGTCATGGGAATACTACCGACTGCATTTTCCTATGGAGCTTTGTGGACCTCAAATACATTTGAGATCCTCTGTTGTCTTTCAGACCACTTGATTTTGATACCCTCGATAGGTTTTTAACTTGTTATCCTACTCATTTCGGTCCACCCGACTGTCGATTGTACCCGCCTCGTGACTGTTTGCGAGATGGAAACTTAGTTTTCCATATTCTAGGGACTTACACGGGTGACTACGGGGGTATACCGCAGTACCTGGGGAAAACGTTGTGTCACACTTTGCAGAGTATACCCGGTGGGTGCTTCCGTGTTCGAGTTGCACTTGCACCGGTTAGTTGCTCTAGTGTTGGTTAGCGTAACTGTTCTTCCTACTAGATAATTGTTTTCTTGATTTGTCTTATAGGAATTGTTTCTAGTGTGTGCTTGGTTTTAAATGATAGTTAAGCCTTACTGTGTCGTTTGATATTTTCACAAAGTGGAATATCAAAAGCTATGTCGGTTGTGAAGGCTTTAGGGCCTGCCAACAATTTCATTAGAGCCATCATCGCCACCATTACGACAAAGAATTGACCAACAAGGGTCGTTTGAAGCGACCAAGTCGCAGGAAACCGTCCCCGAGCCTTATCAGAGAGGCTATTATTTGACTCCGGAGGAACCTACTATTTCTGAACTTGGGGCGAAAGCTCTCGGGCCAACTAACCCTCCTATCATTGACTTGTCGACACCAATCTTAGTACAATTTGTCCCTCCTAAGGTGACACCTTCTGAGTGTCAGATATTCTTACAAGAATCCATGGAAGCAAATGCTACTACTTCATCCGGGAGTCCTCATACTCCTGTTTCGGCTACTACCACATGGTGTATCTTTCCTCCTAACCCAACTTTGCCAGTCTGGAACATAGTGGTCTCGACTCCCTTTACCTTTGGAAGTGTTCCAATAGTGTCATCGGCGGCGACCACTACTATATTTATGCAGAGTGCAACGGGCCCTCCATGCTGGATCATGTTGTCATTGATGCCAATGGTTTGATTGATTGATTTCATTGATTGATGTCAAATGATTGATTGATGTCAAAGGATTGATTGATTGATGATTTATGTAATATAATATGTATTTTCCTTGATGAGAATGCATATATGAAGATGGATCAATGAGTTGTCATTGATATGATGAAGATGGATCAATATGTTGTCATTGATATGATGAAGATGGATCAATGAGTTGTCATTGATACATGATGAAGATGGATCGTTGTGGTTTCATTGGTATATGATGCATTGTTGGAAAAATGTATAGATGACTCATTATTTTCTTATCATGATTGATAAGGTGCACAAATGGATGAACTCCAAAGTGGTCCCCTTATGGTGAAAGTCCTCACAGGAAGACGCTTTGTGGATTGAGTTATCCTAGAAGAATGCTTGGAGGACCCTTGCTCTCATTATTTTCTTATCATGATTGATAAGGTGCACAAATGGATGAACTCCAAAGTGGTCCCCTTATGGTGAAATCTCTCACAGGAAGACGCTTTACGAATTGAGTTATCCTAGAAGAATGGTTGGAGGACCCATGCTTGTATGTGGAATAATGAGATGAAGATAAAGGAAATTGTTGGTGAAACTATCCTATATCGATAGTGCTTATCATGCCATTTTCGGTGGTATGTGGAATGTCACATAACTCCTCATGGTTTGAGAGTTATGGCCTTACAAAGATGAAGGACCCCCACATAAAGGCTTGAAGCCCCCAAGGTCAAAGAAGTCAAAGTGACCTAAAAGAAGAAATCATTATTTAAATCATAAAGTAAAGTGACAAAGTCAAGGTGGATTATTTAAATAATAAAGAGAAGTGACAAAATTAAGAAATGATCAAGAAGGAATATTTAAATGATAAAATATTGGAGAACCTTCTATTTATGGAAAGTGGTTAACCCTAAAAATAAGGAAAATAGGTTAAGTGACCTAGAAATGGGTTAAGTGACCTAAAAGAAGAAATCATTATTTGAATGATAAAGTAAGGTGGCAAAGTCAAGGTGGATTATTTAAATAATAAAGAGAAGTGAAAAAAATCAAGAAATGATAAAGTAAGATGAGAAAATCAAGAAGGAATATTTAAATGATAAAATATTGGAGAAATTTCTATTTATGGAAAGTGGTTAACCCTAAAATAAGGAAAATAGGTTAAGTGACCTAGAAAT